>CM061036.1:48277988-48726695 GCA_030763125.1 Hippophae gyantsensis
GTTGCTCATATTTTTCTTGGGCGTCTGTGGCAGTTTGATAGGAGGGTGATGCATGATAGGTATAAAAATTGGTACTCTTTTCAAATGAACAATCTAAAAGTTGTATTAGCCCTTCTCAAACCTTTGCAAGCTTAAGAGGACCAAATTAGGATAGCAAGAGAGTGCAAGTTGAGAGAAAAAAAAGTGTGAGAAAAAGGAAAATCAAAAAGGAGAGAAAAATGAGCAAGAAAGAGAGAAAATTGAGCACAAAAGAGAGAAAAGTAAGCACAAAGGAGAGAAAAGTGAGCAAGGATATGAAATAAAAGAATGAGTACATGAAAAACATGAGATTAAGAGTGTAATGGTGGAAATGCAACAAGTATTTGTACTTATGTACACATATATTTATCTTTCTATTAACGATCTTAACACATCCTTGTGTAGTGTTGTTGTGTCTTTATTGTAGGACTTTGAGGTGGATTGCCTCTTTTGAGAGGATTTGAGCATCAAATAGACTTCATACCCAAATTTGCAATACCAAACCAACCTGCTTATAGAGTTAATTATGAGAAAACAAAGGAGATACAAAGGCAAGTGGGTGAGTTTCTACAAATGAGACTTCATATCCCCAGGTTAGATGATATGCTTAATGAGTTGCATATCTCTCATTTTTTTTCTAAAATTGACTTAAAGATTGGCTATTATCATATTCACATGAAAGAAGGAGATGAACATAAAACTACATTTAAGAATAAATATGGATTGTATAAATGGTTAGTAATGTCTTTGGGTTTAACTAATGCACCTAATAAATTCATGAGGTTAATGAAACATATCTTGCTTTCTTTCTTGGGGAAATTTGTTGTAGTTTACTTTGATGATATTTTAACCTATAGAAAAAATTTAGAAGAACATGTGGAACACTTGCATGCAGCTTTTAGTGTGTTGAGAGAGAACAAGTTGTATGATAGTCTTAAAAAGTGCACATTTTGCATGGAATCTGTTGTGTTTCTAGGATTTGTTGTTAGTTCATAGGGTATTAATGCTGATTAAGTAAAGGTAAGGGCAATGAGAGATTGGCCTATACCTAAGAATGTGAATGAGTTAAGAAGTTTCCATGGTTTAGCAAGTTTTTATCAAAGGTTTGTGAAAGATTTTAGTTCTATTGTTGTTCCTTTGAATGAACTTGTTAAAAAGAATGTTGTTTTTAAGTGGGATGATGTGCATGATTGAGCGTTTAACACTTTAATAGATAAACTAACAAATGCACCTTTGTTGTGTTTGCCTAACTTTGATGAAGCTTTTGAGGTAGAATGAGATGCATTGGGGATTGGCATAGGAGCTATTTTAATGCAAAATTCCAAACCAATTGCATATTTTGGCGAAAATCTAAGTGGAGAAATTTTGAATTATCCTACTTATGACAAGGAGCTTTGTGCATTAGTGAGAACTCTTCAAATATGGTAGCATTACTTATGGCCAAGGGAATTCATCATTCATTCCAATCATAAGAGTTTGAAGTTTTTGAAAACCCAAGGTATGCTTAATAAAAGATATGCTAAGGGGTTGGAGTTTACAAAAATGTTTCCTTATGTAATCAAATACAAGCATAGGAAGGACAATATTGTGGTTGATTGATGAGTGCTCAAAAAGCACTAAAATTACCATGATTATATGCACATTAATTGATTAAATATATATATATTTATATGTTTTATCATATATTTATATAAATTTTTCTTTTTCGGAATCACGGGTATTTTTATTATTTTTCAGGTATTTTTGCTTAAAAACGTAACTTAAAGACATCAAAGAGGAATATTGGAAGCAATACATCACAAATATATTAATAAATAAATGAGGAAAGGTCAACAAATATGGAAAAATTGGACAAAATGGGTCAAAAATGTCAAAAAGGAGGAAAACGCACTGCCGAGCCGCCCATCCCGCGCGCGCGCCACACAGAGCATGCCTAGTCTCGCGCGCGTGCCGTACGCAGCACGCCCAGTCACACGCACGCTAGCGCCCAGTTCCGTGCATGCCATGCTCCAGTCCCTCACGCGCCCCTGCTGCTGTCCATGCGCGCCGCTGCCATCTCGCCCCATTTTCGCGCGCAGCCACCCCCACGTCATGCTGACATCATCAATGATGTAGCAATCACCACTCCGCATTTCCACCATTTTTTAACATTTTTTCACCCACTTTTTCTCTCCATCCTCACCTATAAATACCCCCCTTCTCTTCACTTCTAACCACACCTCAAAACACACTTCTCTCCTCTTTCTTTCTCTCCATTTCATAGTTTTTAGTTTTTTTTTTAGTTTTTCTTAGTTTTAGAGTTCTTCTCTTTTTGAGAAGAACTAGCTATGTTTTTGTAATTTATTAGATTTTTGATTCAATAAATGGGAGTGCAAATTTCACTTGGAGGTTTTCCAGCAACGGGAATAGCATCGAAGTTTTGTAAGGATTTTATTTTCTTTGCAGTTATTTTTTATGCTTTATTCTTACATGTTATAATTAATTTGTTTGTGATTAAATTTAACTGTGTTGGCTGTTTGTAAACATGATATAATAATAACGTTGTTATGCTTGCGAAATATTAAATAGGTAAAAATCTCTAAAATGAATTGATTTTTATTTTTATTCAAGATTTTATATTAAGAATGTTAGAGGGAAATATATTATTTTTCATTACAAACTTAAATCTGAAAATTAGATTTTAAGGTTTATTTATCCGGTCTAATTTAGAGTAGTGCTCTTTTATTTGTTGGTACAATCACTCGGTAGTTAGAGTGAAGCTCTATTTCAAAAGTTTTTATAAGAATTATTATCTGAAAATGTATTGACAACATGTTTTCAGTAGTGATTTTAAAACTTGAAAGTTAGTACTCGGATAATTAAATTCTTAGGTTTAATTTGGACATCTTGAATAAATTTTAAACTGTCTAATCCCACCAAAGGTGGCATTTAAATGGTTCATTTTCAATCTCTTAGAAAAAGGAATTATGACATCGTCGATCCTGCCGATACTTTGGTTTTATGTATTTATAAAACTCTCGCAAGTGCACGAATCATTTCATAGAAAATGATAAGTATACTCCCAAGGTCGATCTAAGGAAGGAATGTATGTGGTTTTTAATTTATTATTCAAAATTTTTAAAACAAAATTAAATTCTAAACATCCTGTCACGATATTTTAGGTTTTGTGTTTTTAATCTAATAACATAAAAATAAACATAGATTCAATAAACATTTATGCAAATTTTATCATTTATAATGGTGAAGTATTTATGGATATAACAATTAAGTTAATTATGCTTGCTTATATTATTTAGATTATTAAAGATATGAATTGATATTTATTGATTCTCTCTTTTTTATATGAATACCACCTTTGGTGGGGTTAGATATTCTTTGTTAACTAAACAAATCAATTAACACCTATGGGTGGGGTTGATAACTAATTTGGTTAATTAAATTAATTCCTTTTTCTAAGAGATTGAAAATGAACCATTTAAATGCCAACTTTGGTGGGGTTAGACAGTTTAAACTTTATTCAAGGTGTCTAAATTAAACCTAAGAATTTAATTATCCGAGTACTAACTTTCAAGTTTTAAAACCACTACTGAAAACATGTTGTCAATACATTTTCAGATAATAATTCATATAAAAACTTTTGAAATAGAGCTTCACTCTAACTACAGGGCGATTGTACCAACAAATAAAAGAGCACTACTCTAAATTAGATCGGATAACTAAACCTTAAAATCTAATTTTTAGATTTAAGTTTGTAATGAAAAATAATATATTTCTCTCTAACATTCTTAATATAAAATCTTGAATAAAAATAAAAATCAATTCATTTTAGAGATTTTTACCTATTTAATATTTCGCAAGCATAACAACGTTATTATTATATCATGTTTACAAACAGCTAGCACAGTTAAATTTAATCACAGAAAAATTAAATATAACATGTAAGAATAAAGCATAAAAAATAACTACAAAGAAAATAAAATCCTTACAGAACTTCGATGCTATTCCCGTTGCTGGAAAACGTCCAAACGCAATTTGCACTCCCATTTATTGAATCCAAAAGCTAATAAATTACAAAAACATAGCTAGTTCTTCTCAAAAAGTGAAGAACTCTAAAACTAAGAAAAACTAACTAAAACTAAGAAAAACTAAAAAAAAAACTAAAAACTAAGAAATGGAGAGAAAGAAAGAGGAGAGAAGTGTGTTTTGAGGTGTGGTTAGAAGTGAAGAGAATGGGGGTATTTATAGGTGAGGATGGAGAGAAAAAGGGGTGAAAAATTTTAAAAAATGGTGGAAACGCGGAGTGGTGATTGCTGATATCATTGATGATGTCAACATAATGTGGGGGCGGCTGCGCGCGAAAATGAGGCGAGATGGCAGTGGCGCGCGCGGACAGCAGCTTGGGCGCGCGTGGGAGCAGCAGTAGTACACGGGAGCAAGGCGCGCACGGGACTGGAGCATGGTGCGTGCGGAACTGGGTGCTGGCACGCGCATGACTAGGCGTGCTGTGTGCGGCGCGCGTGCGAGACTGGGCGTGCTGTGTGTGGCGCGCGCGCGGGCTGGGCGGCGCGTTTTCCTCCTTTTTGACATTTTTGACCTTTTTGACCCATTTTGTCCAATTTTTCCATATTTGTTGACCTTTCCTCATTTATTTATTAATATATTTGTGATGTATTGCTTCTAGTATTCCTCTTTGAATCTTTAAGTTACGTTTTTAAGCGAAAATACCTGAAAAACAATAAAAATACCCGTTATTCTGAAAAAGACAAATTTATATAAATATATGATAAAACATATAAATATATATATTTTTAATCAATTAATGTGCATAAAATCATGGTAATTTTAGTGCTTTTTGAGCACTCATCACTCATGCATTGTCTAGGAGGTACATATTATTTACTTCATTGCAAATTAAATTACTTGGTTTTGATTGCTCAAGGAATTGTATACTAATTATTTTGATTTTTGCAAAGTATGGAATGCATGTGATAAGTGTACGTTTGGTGATTTTTATAAGCATGAAGCCTATTCAAGAAAGATAAATTATGTGTTCCTATTTGTTCTGTTCGGGATTTGCTTGTTAGGGAGAGTCATGAAGGAGATTTGATGGGTCACTTTTGCATAATCTTTATTGTATAACCTTTTACCTGTATCTAATCAACCTAGGATTGATATATCTATGGATTGTTTTAGGATTAGCAAGGTCTCAAAGTGGTAAGGATAGCATCTTTGTTTTTGTTGATAGGTTTAGTAAAATGGTTCATTTTATTGCATGTTCTAAAACCAATGACACAATACATATTGCTGATTTTTTCTTTAAAGAAGTGGTTCGTTTGCATGGGTTGCCTAAGACAATTGTTAGTGATAGAGATATATGTTAAGTTCCTAAGTCATTTTTGGTGCACTGTATGGAATAAACTAGGAAGTAAATTGTTATTTTCTACTATTGCACATCCTTAAATGGATGGTCAAATTGAAGTAGTTAATAGAACACTCACTACTTTCTTGTGTGCTATCATTCAAAAGAATATAAGGTAGTAGGAGAAGTGTTTGTTACACATTCAGTTTGCATATAATAGGACTAATCATTCTACTTCATTTTTTTCATTTTGAAGTTGTTTATGGCTTTAATCCTAAAACACCTATTGATATTTACATTTTCCTACTAATGAGCATGCTAAACATGATGGTAAGAAAAAGGCAAATTTTGTGAAGCTTTTACATGCTAGAGTTCAAGCCAACATTGAAAGGAAGAATGAGCAATATGCTAAGCAAATCAATAAAGGGCGTTTGAAGGTTGTTTTCCAACCTGGAGATTGGGTTTGGGTGCACATATGTAAGGAGAGGTTGTTTTGCAACCTTGAGGAGATGGACCTTTTCAAGTCTTCGAAAGGATAAATGATAATGCCTATGAGATAGATTTGACAAGTGACTATGTTAATATTGATGCAACTTTTAATGTCATTAATTTATCTTTGTTTGATGTAGGTGATTCGAGGACGAATCTTTTCAAAGATGGGGGGAATAATGGAGATCATGGTGCTAATCAAGTTGATGTTCCCAAATATTCGCAAGATCCTTTCTAAGGAATTGGTGGTCCAATTACTAGGGCAAAGACTAAGATGGTGAAGGAAGTTTTGCAAGGCGTGATCATGGAAGTGCAATAAAAAGAGGATTTGCTAAAAAAATCAAAAACTAAATTTGAAGATTCTAAAGCTTTACCAAGGATGGTTTATTACCTATTTATGCTAGGGATAGATTTGGAAGATCAATATAGGAGAAAAGATTGATTTAGGAAGTGATATTTTGTTTTAGCTAATTATGAGCCTTTTATGTTTAGCAATTGTTGTTTTAGTGAATTGTAGGCCTTTTATGTTTAGCAATTTTATTTTAGTTAAGTGTGGGATTTTTATTTTAAGCCTTTCAATATTTTATTTTTTAAGATTGGAATAGGCCCAATCCACAACTAAATATGCCCATTAGGCCTATTTAATCTAGGTTTTTTTTCTTTTAGGGTTTCTTGCTTATATAGAAGAAGAGTTGTGTAATTTGATGGCAAGAATGAATATTGTTAATGAAAAGTATATTCATATAGCTTTTTCTTTTCCTTCTTGTATTCTTGATTGAATGCTTGAATTCGACTTATCAAAGGGAGTGATCATCCTTTATGGCATATCAAGATTGGGGTTTTAAAGACTTTTTTCCTTAGGGTTCTAATCTGATCATCTTGAACACCTTTTTAGTAAATCAATCGTTTCTATTCTTTTGAGTTCGTGGGTTCTTAGGTTGTTCACCTAAAGAGTCTGCATCACAGTGTCATATAATTCTTTTAATCTCTATATTTACTTATGTTAAAATATTCTAGATCTATCCTATAATTTCCTCTTTCGATAGTAAATCACAAGACTAAAATCATATAATTAATGGCCAATTAATTACAAGAAATAAACTCAGTATAAATTTGACAAACATTAAGAGAAATAAACTAGTGATTCATTTGCATGGGTTGCCTAAGACAATTATTAGTGATAGAGATGTTAAGCTACTAAGTAATTTTTGGCACACTTTATGGAATAAAATAGGAACTAAATTGTTATTTTCTACTATTGCGCATCCTCAAACGAATGGTGAAATTGAAGTAGTTAATAGGACACTCACTACTTTGCTATGTGCTATCATTGAAAAGAATATATGGTAGTGGGAGAAGTGTTTGCGACACATTGAGTTTGCATATAATAGGATTGTTCATTCTAATTCTTCATTTTCCCCCTTTGAAGTTATTTATGGCTTTAATCCTTTAACACCTATTGATATTTTACCCTTTGCCTACTAATGAGCATGCTAATCTTGATAGTAAGAAAAAGAAAGATTTTGTAAAGGTTTACATTCTAGAGTTCAGGCCAACATTGAAAAGAAGAATGAGCAATATGCTAAGCAAGTCAATAAGTGGTGTTTGAAGGTTGTTTTCCAACCTGGAGAATGGGTTTGGGTGCATATGGGTTAGGAGAGGTTTCTCACACAATGGAAATCAAAATTGCAGCCTCGAGGAGATAGACATTTTCAAGTCTTGGAACGGATCAATGCTAACACTTACAAGATAGATTTGCCAAATGACTATGGTAATGTTAGTGGAAATTTTATTGTCATTGATTTATCTTTGTTTCATGTAGGCGATTTGAGGATGAATATTTTCGAAGATAAGGGGAATAATGGAGATCAAGGTACACTAATCAAGATGATGTTCCCAAATATTCTCAAGATCCTTTGCAAGGAATTGTGGTCCAATGGCTAGGGCCAAGATTAAGAGGATGAAGGAAGCTTTGCAAGGCTTGATCATGGAAGTGCAATGCAAAGAGGCTATGCTAGAAGAACCAAAAAATAAAATCAAAGATTCTAAATCTTCACCAAGCATGGGCTAATGGCTTTTTATGCAAGGGATTGATTTCGAAGATCAAGGTGGGAGCAAAGATTGATTTTGGAAGTAGTATTTTTGTTTTAATTAATTATGAGCCTTTTATGTTTATCAATCTTTATTTTAGTGAATTGTAGGCTTTTTATTTTAAATCTTTTAGTCTTTTATTTTTTAAGAATAGATTAGGCCCAATTCATTATTAAATAGGCCCATTAGGCCTATTCTTTGTGGGCAAGAATGAATATCATTAATGAAAAGTACATTTCATAAAGCTTTTTCTTTGCCTTCTTATGCTCTTGTTTGAATGATTGAATTCAACTTATCAAAAGGAGTGATCATTCTTTATGGCATCTCAATATTGGGGTTTTAAGGACTTTATTTTCTTAGGGTTCTAATCTGATCATCAACATGTTCTTAGCAAAATCAATCATTTATATTCCTTTGAGTTCATGGATTCCTATGTTGTTCTCTTAAAGGAACCACATTATTTGTCAATAAAACATACAAATATAATTTTTGTTTCTAGGTGTGTCATTTAAAAATATTTTCAAGTCGAAGAAACTATCAAGCTCCAATGATTACAATCTAAATGTATCTTTTTTATTATGCATGTTAGCTTATATGTTAGACACATAGGAAAATTTTGAGATTAGGCTACTGTTGTCTCTTTTGAAGAACATAAAATCGTGCAAGTATACACGGTCACAGGTAATAATATGATAAATAAAATATCGTTCCCACAGAGATTTTTTACTAGCTTTCGTTAATTACTAAAATTATTTAAACCTGATTTAATCCAAACAATCAATAATTTGATGCAGTTTGACTTAACTAATATTTTTTTTAACACTTTGTAAGAAAATTCTAGGATTGCAGTTTCGCCAAATTAATCCACTTGAATATTTTATTCTCTCTTGATTTATGTTCTCATGTTTTAAGTTGTTAACCAAGAACTCCTAATTTATCCATATGTCTCTTGCAAGCTCTATACATACATGATGAGTGCTCAAAAAGCACTAAAATAACCATGATTTTATGCACATTAATTGATTAAAAATATATATATTTATATGTTTTATCATATATTTATATAAATTTGTCTTTTTCGGAATCACGGGTATTTTTATTGTTTTTCAGGTATTTTGGCTTAAAAACGCAATTTAAAGACTCAAAGAAGAATACTTGAAGCAATACATCACAAATAAATTAATAAATAAGTGGAAAAAGGTCAACAAACATGGAAAAATTGGACAAAATGGGTCGAAAAGGTCAAAAATGTCAAAAAGCAGAAAAACGCGCGCCGCCAGCCATGCGCCAAAGACTCTCCGCCCAAAACTGCAGCTGGGTTACTGTTCATGCGGGCAAAGATCGCGCGGAGTTACTGTTCACGCGCGCGCGTTAGCTCAGCCAGCCCATAGCGCCCAACGCGTTTTTGACCCATTTTTCACGTGCAGCTGCCCCCATGACGTCATGCTGACGTCATTGATGACCTCAGCAGGTCCAAAACACGTTTTTTATTTTTTTTAATATTTTTTTTAACATTTTTTTAATCATTTTTTCTCTCCATCCTCACCTATAAATACCCCCCTTCCATTCACTTAAAAACACACCTTCAAAACACACTTCTCTCTTCTTTCTTTCTCTCATTTCTTAGTTTTTGAGTTTTCTTTAGTTTCTTTCTTAGTTCCTAAGCTTTTCTTAGTTTTTCTCTTAGTTTTTAGTTCAATTGTCTTAGGTTTAGAGTTCTTCTCTTTTTGAGAGGAACTTGTAATGTTTTTGTAATAATTTAGATTTTTGATTCAATAAATGGAAGTGCAAATTCCGCTTGGAGGTTTTCTAGCAACGGGAATAGCATCGAAGTTCTGTAAGGATTTTATTTTCTTTACAGTTATTTTTATGCTTTATTCTTACATGTTATATTTAATTTGTCTCGTGATTAAATTTAAGCGTGCTAGGTTTATAATCATGATATAATAATAACGTTGTTATGCTTGCGAAATATTAAATAGGTGAAAATTTCTAAAATGAATTGATTTTATTTTTATTCAAGATTTTATATTAAGGATGTTAGAGAGAATTATATTATTTTTCATTACAAACTTAAATCGAAAGTTAGACTTTAAGGTTTAGTTATTCGGTCTAATTTAGAGTAGTGCTCTTTTATTTGTTGGTACAATCGCCCGGTAGTTAGAGTGAGGCTCTATTTCAAAAGTTTTTATAAGAATTATTATGTGGAAATGTATTGACAACATGTTTTCAATAGTGATTTTAAAACTTGAAAGTTAGTACTCGGATAACTAAATTCTTAAGTTTAATTTGGACACCTTGAATAAAGTTTAAACTGTCTAACCCCACCAAAGGTGGCATTTAAATGGTTCATTTTCAATCTCTTAGAAAAAGGAATTAATTTAATTAACCAAATTAGTTATCAACCCCACCCATAGGTGTTAATTGATTTGTTTAGTTAACAAAGAGTATCTAACCCCACCAAAGGTGGTATTCATACAAAAAAGAGAGAATCAATAAAATATCAATTTATATCTTTAATAACCTAGATAATATGAGCAAGCATAATTAACTTAGTTATTATATCCATAAATACTCCACTAATATAAATGATAAAATTTGCATGAATATTTATTGAATCGTATTTATATTTATTTATTCAATTTGTATCTATGTTTATTCTTTTTAGATTATATTTAATTAATCTGTATATATGTTTATTTTATGTTATTAGATTAGGAACACAAAAACCAAAACTATCGTGACAGGATGTTTAGGATTTAATTTCGTTTTTAAAAGTTTGAATAATAAATTAAAAACCACATACATTCCTTCCTTAGATCGACCTTGGGAGTATACTTATCATTTTCTACGAAATGATTCGTGCACTTGCGAGAGTTTTACAAATATTAAAACCAAAGTATTTGCGAGAATTGGCGATGCCGGTTTTCGCTCATCAATACACATCTAGTTAAAATGATTCACTATATCCCTGTGAGAATTAAATTTAACTAGATTTATTAAGTTCTGAGTTCTCATACAGTTACATAAAAAATAAAAGTATATTTCTATCCCTTATATAAATAAGTTATTTTATCACGAGCTACACACAAAAATGTCTTTTCCAAGTTTATTTAAATGTCACAGATCAATTAATTAATCTTTCGATAATTAAAAGCATTAAACACAGAAATTAAAGCTACACTGCAACCCTAGAACGAATAATTTAGTTCATAGCAGAAATTAAAATTACAACACAGCAATAATAAAGCATCTCAAAGAAATAAAAATTAAAAGAAAAAGATTAGAAAAAAAATTCTTTCACGATTCCTCAATGAAAAATTAAATTTCTTCCCTTTACTTCTTCTTCGTTGTCTTCTTTCTCTCTATTTTCCTAAGAAATTACAATATAAAAACTATTAATTAACGTTCTACGTGTTGTATAAAACACGCAGAGAGGAAAAACAATGAAAATGGTGAGGAGAGAAAAATGTAAAATTGGGAGCTCCAACGAAAAATCAAAACTAAACTGAAAAGAAAAGAAAAACTCCCCAAACTTCTCCTTGCGTACAAAATATATCCCCCTTTCCCACTATTATGTTTTTATTTTATTATTATTATTATTATTTCGCAATACATGTAGTGGGGGACAAAGGGAGACTTAAAATAACACAAGCGTGAAACGTTCTACGCTTTTCTGATTTTTTTCTTTTACGCATGCCACGTGTCATCATTTGAACGGGCGCATGGAGATCATCTGGACCACGTCGCACACGATTTCATTGCGCTGGAAGTGCGCGACGGTTAGCTTCGACACGTGGCGACGCTTTAGCAGCTAGTAAGTGGGCATCATTTCTACATTTTTATTTTACCAAATACATGCCACGTGTCATCATTTGATTGGCAGTAAGATTAAGGTGACATGTGGCTTATTCTTCTTAGGTGAAACACGAGGGTGCACGCTGCTTGGATGAACCACATTGCAAGGGAATGTAAGCGAGCTGCTCGGTGCGCGACAATTTGCTTTCACGTGTTTTAGATCTGGACCGTTCAATAGATCCAACGGTCAGCATTGTGCCTTGGGTGAAAATCTACACAGCCGACACGTGGGCCCCACCCTGCATGGTAGATGGCCCCACTTGTGCCGAGCGGCGTGTTGGGATCCTAGTTAATCGCTTTTGTCGCGTTTGGATGTCATGTGCCCAATCTTGACCATTGATTGGATGATCAAACGGTGTGTGTCGGGCATTATGAATGTCGCGAGTGGCTCTTCTCCTACGCAGAAATTCAACTTTTATTAATTAGATTTTGACCCACAAATTTAATTTAAATTAATTTATAGTCTTTTGATATTTGCAATTTTAATCCATTCTTAATTTCAAATTAAATTGTAAGCTTTTTATTATTGCAATTAAGCTCCCTTTTTTATAAAAAATTATTAATTTACTTGAAAATATATTTATTAAAAACTAATACTAAATATTAATTTAATTAATTTAAAAATTAACTAAAAATGTAAAGAACTAGCAATTATAATTAATAAAATAGACGCAAATCACTGTATAAAATATAGTTATTAGTTATATTTTTGGATGTGAGCCACTTTATGGATATGTAAAGTTTATGAAGTTTGTTAGTTTGTGATAAGAGTCAAATTATTGCATTTTTGTTATGATTTAAATGTTGATATTTGGGTGAAAATTGCGTTTATTTGATTATTTAATCCACAAATGTCATTTCATGGGTATTTCGTGTTTAAAGTGCAATTTTAGGTGAAATCATAATTTTGGAGAAGTTTGGGACAAATTTCTATGAACGGGATTGAGTGCAAATAAAAAGAAAACAAAATTTCAAAATTTGGAATTTAAGGGTTAGAATATTCTCGCCGCCGGCGAAAACCTTACGGAGAATACGTTGAGCAAAGCAATCTCGCCGCTGGCCAAATAAATATCGCCGCCGGCCAATTCATTCTCGCCGCCGGCAAAAATCCTACAGAAAGCACGGCGAAAATCTTCCCGAGAGCACAAAATTTGGCAAATTCATCTCGCCGCCGGCCAAATTATCTCCCCGCCGGCCAAATGCATCTAGTCACGGCCACATTATTTTGGCCGCCGGCCAAAATCGAAAACCCAAAAAAATTTATTTTCCAGAAAACTCGCCGCGGCGAGAATAATGTCGCCGCTGGCGAATTTCGTCCGAAAACAGATTTTTTGGTTGTTTTGTTCCAAAATTGCCCCCCAAACCCTAGATCTATATATATAATATGATGGAAAAAGAGGGAGACGGCAGAAAGCAGAGTTCAAAGGCATTTTTGGAGGAGAGAAAGAAATTTTGGAGAAACTTGAAGGATCTTCACCATTGATGCTACCAAGTCTTCATCTTCTAGAGTTTTTCATCTCTTCTCCTTAGTTTTTATATTCTGCAATTTATTCAGTTTTATTATTAATGGATTCAATTGAAATAATGGTTGTTCTTATTTCCGTTATGAACTAATTCGTTTTTGCTAAGGCTATGATGTAGTTAGATCAAGGAAATCTGATTTCTTTTGTTATGGTTATATGAATTCATTGTTTTCAAGTCGAGTATTTATTTCCATGCTTAATGCTTTTAAATTTCTGATCAAGATTTAGATGATTTGTTGCATTATATTGAGGCCGAGAGGAGATGTGTAATGAATGCTTCTTGTGATAAATATCGTATGTTGAATGCGAGTTTGACACCTAATGCATGATGTATGTGGTTATTCCAGAAATTCCATAAATCGTAATGTGCTTATTTGTGATTAAATCTTCATAGAAATATAGTCGGTTTTCATAGATAAGTAATTCTAATATAACTTGAGAAAGAGTATTAGATAAGTTTGGGTTTTTCAACCATCACTTTTAGCTTTGATTTTCATATAACATGACTTGAAATCGGATTGAATTGATTTAGCGAAATAAAATGCCTTAGCGTTTTTAATCATTAGTGAACAACATTTAATTTTGTTATTTGCGTTTAGTTTTATGTTAATTTACTTTTAAAACAATTTCAACAATTCGGTTTTCAAATAAAATTAGGGTTAGTCAATTTTGGTACTTAGTAACGCTATTCCTTGTGGGTTCGATATCCGTACTTTTTGTACACTTTATTACTTGAACGATTCGTACACTTGCGAAAATAAGCATCAGTTTGTTATAAATCATCCTTTTAAATTAAATGAAGTATTAATTAGAGTAAATTCAAGAATGCTAAATTTTATGTCTCTTAGGACATGTCATATGCTCTAGAGTTAAGTTGGGGTGGATCCTCATAAGAACCAAAACCATATTGAGGGCCAACAATTCAACCAAAATATGCCATATTATCTACCAAATAAACGAACCTTAAAGGGAATTTGAATGCTTTCAATCAAGTTTGCAAAGATAACCAGGTGAAAAAAATAAAAATTTGGATTCTTGGAGGCATTAATGAAAAGAGTGGAAACGCTAGTGGGGAAACTAGTTGAGCTTGTGCAAAAGCAAGCAAGAGAAAAGTTGGCCAATCAAAATGAACATGATGAATCGCTAGTTATTGAGTTTCTTAAATTTTTTAATTATAAGTCTAGTTGTACTTGGTGTCTTTGTGTTGGATTCCTATGGGTAAAATGCGAAGTCTATTTATCTTACTTAGTGTTCTATCTTTCTCTTTGTAAGGTTGGTTACTATGAGTCAATAATGCACATAGTTAGGTACATTTTGTATGCGAGTATTGATGAGTGCTCAAAAAGCACTAAAATTACCATGATTTTATGCACATTAATTGATTAAAAATATATATTTATATGTTTTATCATATATTTATATAAATTTGTCTTTTTCAGAATCACGGGTGTTTTTATTGTTTTTCAGGCATTTTCACTTAAAAACGTAACTTAAAGACTCAAAGAGGAATACTGGAAGCAATATGTTGTGTGGTTTTCAACACACAAACTCGTGCAAGTATACACGGTCACAAGTAATAAGATTAGTAAATAAAGATCGATCCCACGGAGATTTGTTACTATAATTTGTCGAGTACTAAAATTGTATCTCTCTGATTTTATCCAAAACAATCGTTGATTAATAAAAAAGTAACATAAGAAAATAAAAGAAATCTAGGATTGCAATTTTTCACCAAACTAATCCACTCAAATAATGTTATTTTCTTTTGATTTATATTTTTTATTACATTTAATTTGTCAACCGAAAATTTCTTTTTTTATTATTCATACATCTCTTCCGAGCTCCGTATAAACACACCTCGTTAAATTAATTCACTATATCTCTATGAGAATTAAATTTAATAAGATTCATTAAGTTCTAAATTTTCAAATGGCCACACATACAATTAGGATATATTTCTATCCTTCATCATACATGTCATTCTATTTACGAGCAATACACACACAAATGCCTTTCTCAAGTTTATTCATGTGGCACGGATCGTTTTGATAAGATTCGTAAATAATCAAAAAGCATTAAGCACAAAATAGAACGAACAAATCGAACGTCTTATAAATCTAGGAAAAATAATTAAAATCAAAGCTTCATAAATTTAGATCAAATGCAACCCTAGAAAAATTAAATTACTTCATAAAATAAAAATAAAAATTACAACAACTACAGAAAAATAAGAAGAAGCAGAAATAAAATTAAAACATCTCATATGAAAATATTTGGCACACGCAAAACACAACAAAATCCAAAATATGGCTTCTGCGTGTTTTGCCGTCCAAAACCGAGCAACACACGAAAATTAAACTCTACCCAAAACTCCAAAACCTCCAAAACCTCTCTAAAACTAAAAACTATCTCCTATTTATAGCTAAAAAATACATCCAAAATAATACATTTTTTAAACACGCGTAAAATATTTGTATCGAAATTAAAACCAGACATTTTTCTTAAATTCCACGTACACGCATACGAATTGGAATATTGTATTTTTTTTACGCGTGCACGACATTAAACAGAGGGCGCCAATCTCTGATTGGCTGAATAATTAATAGAGACAGGTGGCGGCATTTCATTTGTTTGACAAACCGACTGCACGCAGGCACAGCGCACGGGAAAATGGCACGCCGAACGTGGGAGACAACGGCTACACACGGGCTTGATCCTACGCTTTCGCGCTCATCGTAACATACCATGTGTCATCACATGATTGGCTAAAAAATAGAGTGGGACACGTGTCAGCTCTTTATTGGAGGAAAATCCGGTTGCACGTAGAGATCAGCGCACGGGATCAGAGGCGCGCGAACGTGGGGGACTGCGACTGCATGCGTCAGACATGTGGGTCCCACCTGCACGCCGGCCTGTGCGGCAGGTGGACCCCACTCGGTGTATCGAGCCGCGTGAAAATTGAGACCTGCACCCACTCTCTTTGGTCGGGTGTGATAAGGACGCGTGAATCTCAGCCGTTTCTTATCTTATCGGACGGTCCACGATTCGCGCGTGTAGATTGGCACGTAGATTCTTCTCACCTGCGCAGAATATTAAACTTTATTAATTTCATTTTGACCCACAAATATATTTCAAATTACATTTTCAACTTTCTTTAATTACAGTTAAGCCCTTTGCTAATTTTAAATTAAATTTTTAAACTTTTAATAATTAAAATGAAGCCCAAATTTAATTTAAATTATATTTTCGATTTTTATAAATTGTAATTAAGAACTATATTATTTGAAATTATATTTTTGGACATAAATTTGACATTAAGTACATTTTCGATACAAATTATTTACTTTTATTAAAATATAAAAAAAACAGTAAATACTAATTTATTAATCGAAAATTAACTAAAAACATCAAGAACATTGCAATTATAATTAATAAAATAGGTGAAAATAACTATATAAAATACAGTTATCACAATACATCACAAATATATTAATAAATAAATGGGGAAAGGTCAACAAATATGGAAAAATTGGACAAAATGGGTCAAAAGGGTCAAAAATGTCAAAAAAGAGAAAATCGCACCATCGCGCCGCCCTGTAGCACCGAGTCCCGCGCGTGCCAACGCCCAGACCCGGGCACGCAGCACGCCCCACGTCCGCATGCATCAATGCGCATCCAGTCCCAGTTCCGCGCGGAGACGCTCCATGACGTCATGATGACATCATCAATGATCTCAGCAATTGCACTCCGCGTTTTCATCATTTTTTAACATTTTTCCCCCCACTTTTTCTCTCCATATTCACCTATAAATACCCCCCTTCTCTTCACTTCTAAACACACCTCAAAACACATTCTCTTCTCTCTTTCGTTCTCTCTTTTCTTAGATTTTTTAGTTTTTCTTAGTTTTTAGCTTTTCTTTGTTAATTTCTCTTAGTTTTAGAGTTCTTCCCTTTTTGGGAAGAACTAGTTATGTTTTTGTAATTTATTAGCTTTTTGATTCAGTAAATAGGAGTGCAAATTCCGCTTGGAGGTTTTCCAGCAACGGGAATAGCATCGAAGTTCTGTAAGGATTTTATCTTCTTTATAGTTATTTTTTATGCTTTATTCTTACATGTTATATTTAATTTGTCTGTGATTAAATTTAACTCTGCTGGCTGTTTATAAACATGATGTAATAATAACGTTGTTATGCTTGCGAAATATTAAATAGGTAAAAATCTCTAAAATGAATTGATTTTATTTTTATTCAAGATTTTATATTAAGAATGTTAGAGAGAAATATATTATTTTTCATTACAAACTTAAATCTGAAAATTAGATTTTAAGGTTTAGTTATCCGGTCTAATTTAGAGTAGTGCTCTTTTATTTGTTGGTACAATCACTCGGTAGTTAGAGTGAAGCTCTATTTCAAAAGTTTTTATAAGAATTATTATCTGAAAATGTATTGACAACATGTTTTGAGTAGTGGTTTTAAAACTTGAAAGTTAGTACTCGGATAATTAAATTCTTAGATTTAATTTGGACACCTTGAATAAAGTTTAAACTGTCTAACCCCACCAAAGGTGGCATTTAAATGGTTCATTTTCAATCTCTTAGAAAAAGAAATTAATTTAATTAACCAAATTAATTATCAACCCCACCCATAGGTGTTAATTGATTTGTTTAGTTAACAAAGTATATCTAACCCCACCAAAGGTGGTATTCATATAAAAAAGAGAGAATCAATAAATATCAATTCATATCTTTAATAACCTAAATAATATGAGCAAGCATAATTAACTTAATTATTATATCCATAAATACTCCACCATTATAAATGATAAAATTTGCATAAATGTTTATTGAATCTATGTTTATTTTTATGTAATTAGATTAAAAACACAAAACCCCAAAATATCATGACAGGATGTTTAGGATTTAATTTCGTTTTTAAAAGTTTAAATAATAAATTAAAAACCACATACATTCCTTCCTTAGATCGACCTTGGGAGTATACTTATCATTTTCTACGAAATGATTCGTGCACTTGCGAGAATTTTATAAATAAATAAAACCAAAGTATCGGCAGGATCGACGATGTCGGTTCTGCCCTCATCAAGTATGTTTAGATGCACCATAGGGTTGGATTTTGTAATGTGCATGCTAGGTTGAGCATCATGCTCACTTATTGATGTTGTTACTCATGTTTTTGTTTCATTTGGGTAAGGATATTTATGAAAATTACTCAAAATATTTGAATTAAAAAATGGAAGTTTTGGCACCTCGACGAAGGCCTCATCGAACCCTTTATAGAACCCCTAATAAGGTGGTTGGTTGGGACCCTTGATGAGGTTGTCGTTAGTTGGGATGAGTTCTATATATACCCCTATCTTCTTATTTCTTATCCAAAGAATATCTAGCATAGCTCTGTCGAATTAACATCTTATTTTTCTATTTCTAGATCACTATTATCTTGAATGTTGTTAGATATTAGTGATTCATAACTGTACAGCCAAAATTGTGCTCTTGAGTGGTGAGTACTCAAGGTGGCATTTGCAAGTGGATTTTTGTGAGAAGCTTGTGTGGTCGTGAGCCATGTGTGAGCTAGAAATTTCCCTTATGGAACTTTTTCATTTATAAGAAGCCTATGTGGCTGTGAGCCATATGTCGGCTAGTGGTTTCCTTTATGCAACTTTTTCTTGTGTGAGAGTGTATTTAGCTAAATTGTTCAAGTTCTCATTTCTTTAGTTATGTGTGATAAGTGGTGAACTATGTGTCCTTCTTTGGTTTGTAGATATTGTGATTGAGTGGTTTCTTTAGTTGGGTGTTCAGATCTCATCCATATTTTACATGACTAATATTTGTAGTTGATCGTACTACATTGAGTGGTGTTATCTTTGGAGGAAAGTTCTATTTGTGTGTGGAATAAAGTAATTATAAAGGTAGAAAGGGAGGGTAGTAACAGATAGTTCAAACAGTGGTCCCAACTGATAGAGGTAATGAGGGTTTCATTTCTATCAAGGTTGTAAATGTTTTATTGCTTAGTAGATATTTTTGCTACATAGTGGTTGCTATAAGCAACATGATGATGTTCATAGGGATTCTACATGGGTTTATCTTGTTATATCTAGTGTTGTGCGTGCTATATTGTTTAGCTAATACAATCTAAGTTTGAATTGTGTATGCTTCTACATACTTAGGTTTAAAATCTGATTAGAAAGCCTTTAATATTTATTTATTCTTATTTGTACTATTTCTATGATTATCAATTAAGTGTTTATCATTTTTTTGTATGCATGTTTGGGTAGAATCCTTAAGAAGCCAGTATCTTCTTAACCCTATTATGTATTGGGTCTTGGACTCCTTCGTGTTGTTGATTGCTTTCTTTCATTTATTTGTTGCATGCCTATAGCTTTCTACTTCTTGAATAATTTATATTACTTCTTTTGTTTATATGCATGTAAGTTTGGAGTGAGACTCAAAGGAGTCAATATCTCCCTCCTTTGGTTGTGTACTAGATGTCAGACTCTTTCTCTTGATAAGTTGTGTTTTTTTATTCCATGTTATAAGAGTACAATCATCATTTATCGAATATTTTCCCATATGTGAGGTCTTTGACTTATTGAAAATCCATTTTAGCTATTCAATTATATGACTATTTTGCATGGAATATGTTGTTTGATATGTTTATGCATGTTGTTAGGTAAGACATGAGCCTTTGAGGCATACTATCAGTAGTGTGTTTATCACAATTTGTTCTTCCTTATTACTAGTTTTTTTTTATTGTGTGTTGAATTGAGCATGTTCTTTTTTAGTATCATTGTATTTTTTTCTTAATTTATATTTATGAGACATTCTTGGCTGAACAGGTATAGAGCTCGTGAAAAGATTCCATGAGTTGGCATCTCCACATCTCATCTAAGTCTCAGTTATCTATTTGAGTCGAAAGAACAATTGACCTTCGTGCACTTGTTCCTATGTATGGAATTCTCTTTAAATATTTACCTAATGATGTAGGGAACACAAGTAACTCTCAAGCTACCTTCAAGGATCCTATAAGCTTTAATGTCAATATCACCATTGGTGACAAAAAAATGGTAAATGTTATGTTAGATCTAGGTGTAAATATTTTCAATATCACCATTGGAATTCTCATTAAATATTTATTCCCTTATTCATTATACTTGAAATTAGGAGTGGGGGAGTTGAAACCCACCAACCATGCCCCTACAATTAGCTACTAAATCTCTAATATATCCAAAGGGCATGGTAAATGACTTAATGGTACAAGTAGATAATCTTGTCATACCTATAGATTTTGTAACTTTAGATGGGTAAGAGACCCTAAAAATGGACATGGAGCATAATATCCTTCTTGGTAGGCCATTTGTGGCCCCATCAAAGAAAATTGTTGATATCCATAATGAGAGTCTATCAATGATAGTCGTAGGAGAGTCCATACATTTTCAAGTACATTCAGGCTCAAACTCAATGATGAGGGGAACATTGAGTAAATTAAACTCCAAATCATAGTCCTCCCAAATGACATCTTGCTAAGATGTTAAACTAAGCTCTAAGGTAACTTATAAAAAAATTATTTTTATTTGTTACTTAGAGTTGTCACTCTTTTTTTTATATGTCTCTCTTTCCTTTTACCACTCAAAGCTCAAGCCATCCCCCCTTTTGTGTTCATAAAAAAATCAAGGAATTCAACGAATCTCAAGAAGCAACTAGTTTGTTGGTGATAATCTCAAAAATAAGAATTTTAAAAAACTTAAAGGCAAAGGATGACAGAAAGAAAATCAAAAGAGGACTCTAAATAACCAAGAAAGAATCTTTTCAAGATATTGAAAATCTTGAAAATCAGAATTAAAAAACACTTAATTAAGGATAAAAAGAAAAAAGGTCTAAAGAGGACTCTAACTAAAGAATGTTGACCAAAATATGATTCCTTTTTTTATTTTTTTATAAACTAGACTTGGATATCAAGTTTTATGATTCCTTAGAAAACAATATATGGAAACTAGAACAAAATAATGGAAAACTGATTTCAACAAGAACAAGAAAACAAGAATTAGATTCTTGAGCAATTTGCTACTTTGTTCTCCTTTTCTTCTTCTTTTTTTCCTTTTTTTTCTTTTTTTACTGTTATTTTTTTCATGAATAGAAAAGTTTCAAAAAAAAATTTGCGATCTTAATGAATAAAAACTGAAAACAATGCAAAAAGATGTGACAAACCTTTAACCCCTCAATAAGTGGTGTAAATGATGGAATTTATTGTCAAAAACTTCAAGTAATGGAGGCCAAGCCCTATTTTATTTATATGAATCAAAATGAGCTTTGATTTAATACATTAAAATAGTCGTTTTGATACGTCAGTCAAAAGTACTTATGGCCGTTTAAAGTTACAACTTTGATTTATCAAATTTGTTTTGAAACTATGAACAATGCCTCTTTTTTTTTTAAAGAACAAAGATGTATTGAACATAGAAATAAAGAACAAGAAAAAGATTGGCAAAATTCAAAGATAACTACCAAACAAAATCCAAAGTTGAAAACAACCAAAATAGAATTGCAAGTAATCTAAAAGACTTGGAGGACACCTTTTTTTATGTGAATCAAGAAAATGCAGAAAAAGGGACTGAAATAAGAACAAGATGAAATATTTTATTTTTATTCAATAACTCAAAAAAAAAACAAAAATGATATAGGTAGATAGATAACTTGTTTTCAGCAATCAAAGCTCTGATACCAAATGATGATGACCCTCTAGGTGAACAACCTTAGAAATCCACGAACTCAATGAAATAGGAATGATTAATTTTCTAAGAACATCCTTGAGACACCAAAAAGGATGATCACACCCTTTGATAAGTCCAATTCAAGCATTCAATCAAGAACATGAGAAGGTAAAGCAAAAGCCTTTGAAATAAACTTTTATTAATGATATCAATTCCACCTCCATTACATGATTGTTGTTTTCTTTTATAAGCAACAAAACCCTAGAAAACATTTACCCTAAAGAAAAGCCTAAGTGCCATTTCAAGCCAAGAGAAAACCCTAGGTGTAGGTTCAACCCTAGTGCGCCTATTTAGTTATAGATTGAGCATAATCCATCCTTAAAGAATAAAAGACTAAAAAGACGTATGATAAGTAAGACATAAAAAATCCCACAATTCACTAAAGCGAAATTGCTAAACATAAAAGGTCCATAATTAACTAAAACAAAAAATTGCTTCCTAAATTAATCCTTGCATCCAATTTTATATTCCAAATCTATCACTTGTGTAAGATCTTGAGAATCTTTAGAATATTTGTAAACATCAACTTGGTCAGCACCTCAATCTCCATTATAAAGTTGAGAACTCAAGACTATTTTTAAATTATGAAAGTAATCTGTAATCCCCTCAGATCTAGAATTAAAATCCATCACCCTCTTAGGTATAAATCCTTTATTCACTTATACTACTTTTTAAAAATGGACTTAAGCCTCAAAACTAGAAAATCTAGACCTATCATATTCTTCTAAAGTGAAAACCTCCTTTCCTTTCCTACTTCCTTTTGGTACCACTTTCAAAATTTATAACAATATCTAAAAATTTAGATGCTTATAAAATTTCTAGAAAATAATAAAAATTATTCCAATATTTTTTCTAATCCCTTTTCGTCCTAATTATGGTTTTGAAACTCTTAAAAATCATAAATATCTCACAAATTTCTGAGAATTTAATTTAAAGACTTAAATTCTAAAAATATATGAAAACTTACTTGTGTTGTTGTGGATTGAAGAACATCCCCCCTTAAGGATGAAGATTTATTGATATTTTTGTAAATTTTTGTAAATTTCTTTGTGGAATGCGTAGGAAATTGCTAGGAAAGTGATTTTTGTGAATGATTTTGAAAAAGTTATTCAAGAAAGGTGGGATTTTGAGGGTATTAAGGTGTTTTGTAGGAGAGAAAATTAGGTTTTGTACACAAAGTGTGAGAAAATGAGAAAATATTAGAGAATTTGCATAAGGAAAGATATTTCAGCCTAGAAAAATCCATGCGAGCAATGGTGAGAATGTTTTAAATTTGAACCATTTTGAAACATAGACCCTAGTGGTGTAGCCAAGAAAAAGTATGATGTGGTGCGCTTCAAACTATTTTTAAGACTTGTTTAAACATTTTACCTCCCACCTTTTAATATATATTAATGTAAGGCTTTATGAGTGTGGATGATATTCACGAAAAAAATGTTTATATGTAATTTTAGTTTCTAGGTATATCTTTGAAGAGCATTTTCAAGTTGAAGAAACTATTGAGCTATAACAATTACATCTCATATATATTGGTGCTCTAGTTCACATTAGATTTCATAATAGACATATCCCAACAACATTGTTCAAATATCTCTCTCGATTAATTGAGTGGTCACTATATTGATCGAGCTTAATTAAAATTGGTTGAATTATTTTTAATATGATTAGATCGATCAAACCATTAACTTGATCGATCAAGCACTAGATTGATTGAGATTAATGACTAGATTGTTCCAATTATTCCTAAATTAATTAAGTTTTTTCTTAAATCGATCTAGATTTAACTAAATAGATCGACCTATTCATAATCAATCAATCGAGCTTAACTAGATCGATCGAGCGACCATACCAAATTGGTTGAGTGATTAGGTTTACAAATTTAACCTAATTTTTACTTGAGACAATTAGTATTTTTACTACATTGTCTTTAAGTTTTTAAACTATTCTAAATACTTTTTAGGATAGTTTTGTAATTAACCTCAATTTTACCAGCCACATTCAAGCATTCTTTTCCACATCTTAATATCTCTCTCATTTTTTTGTGAAATATTTTCAAGTGGACCTTTTCATTGAGTTAATTTATCAAACATTTTTGGTTGTGTTTGATAATTTAACAAGCCTACAATATTTGTGAAATTATGCTTTTAACTAATTCGTCTAGGGTTGCTAAGTGATTTTATTTTATCTTCTAATTTATTAAACCATCTAGTAAGGGTTATTCATTATTGAATATGCTCTAAGACACACACTTGCACTTATGTTATTGTGATAATCTTTTAGATACTAGTTGACAAGTTCAATTACTTGTATGACTCAAGTTATCCAACCTTTGGTCCAGCTTTGAGCAACTTTCTTGTAAAGAGTATGATGAAAGTAGTGGCTTAAAAGTAGATTATTTGGGGGGCATTACTAAGATTATTTTACTAGTAAGGTGTGAGCAATATTATGTTTTGGGGATTGTTATAAGTTGCCACGATAGTGATTGTTAGAGGTTATGGTTGATAAAGCTCCCATATTGTTGTATATATTACTCATTGTTCATAGTTGATTGTACTACTACATATGATGTTGGCGCTGGAGAAAAGTTAGATCAATATGTCAGACCCAATTATTGCAAAGGCAATATGCAAGGGAAAAATTGCAACTAGGGAAAAATGGTCCTACTAATAAAGGTATTTTCATCTATACGATGGGGTTCTTTGTAGGTTTACCTCATTACATGATTGTGTTTCTATGATCATCTTTATTTTAGTATAATTATAGTTTATATCGGGTATATACCTACATTCTTGTACTATGATTAGAAAGCTTATTTGTATTTTCTTATTGCATCATTTCTTTCCTTTCCTTGTGGCTTGACTATAGCTTTCTATTTATTGCTTCTATCAATTTAATTTAATATGCTTACATATTTATTTTGGTGTGAGCCATTAAGGAGTCAATATCTTTGTATCTTCGTAGTATACGGAGTGTTAGACTCTTTCTTTTGGTATGATGTGTTATGTATGATTGCATTTGATGCGAGTATAATCATGATTTATTGAATATACTATCACATATGAGGTCTTGAAGTGATTGGATATCCTTTATAAATGTTTAGTATGTATGTCTAATTCACGTGCTATGTGTTGTTTTCCATGTATGTATGTTGCTAGCCTGGATTGGAGAGTATAAGACACACCATCACTAGTGTCTTTACTATAGATTGTTCATTCTTATCTACTAGTAGTTTTATCATGTGTTTAATTAAGCATGTTTTTTTGTACTTCTGTTATGTTATGTTCTTAATTCATATTATGAGGCATGCTTCATTGACTTGGAATTGAGCTCACAAAAAGATTCCATGGGTGACATTTTCACCCATCATCTAGGTCTCTAGTGCCTATTTTAGTCAGAAGAAAAATTAACCTTTATTCAATTGTTCCTACATATGGACTTCTCAGTTGGTATCAAAGGGGGTCACCCTTTTTTAGGCTTGACCACCTGGGTGCTCGATCAAGAGCTCTATCTTCATATACATACATCTTGTATGTTTGTGTCTTTTGTCTCTAGTGGAGTAGGTTGTTGTTGTTCTGTGAGGATGTTTCCCTCCATGAACCTTTATTGTTTGCATGTTCCTTGTTTTATTATTCATGGATATCTCTTTCTTACTTCTTATTTTCCTTGTGTAGTGATGAGCAAAACTGGCATTGCCGATCCTACCAATACTTTGGTTTTATATTTATAAAACTATCGCAAGTGCACGAATCATTTCATAGAAAATGATAAGTATACTCCCAAGGTCGATCTAAGGAAGGAATGTATGTGGTTTTAATTTATTATTCAAACTTTTAAAAACAAAATTAAAACCTAAACATCCTATCACGATATTTTGGGGTATTGAGCTTTTAATCTAATAACATAAAAATAAACGTAGATACATATTCAATAAACATTTATGCAAATTTTATCTTTTATAATAGTGGAGTATTTATGGATATAATAACTAAATTAATTATTCTTGCTCATATTATTTAGGTTATTAAAGATATAAATTGATATTTATTGATTCTCTCCGTTTTATATGAATACCACCTTTGATGGGGTTAGATATTCTTTGTTAACTAAACAAATCAATTAACACCTATGGGTGAGGTTGATAACTAATTTAGTTAATTAAATTAATTCATTTTTCTAAGAGATTGAAAATGAACCATTTAAATTCCACCTTTGGTGGGGTAGACAGTTTAAACTTTATTCAAGGTGTCCAAATTAAACCTAAGAATTTAATTATCCGAGTACTAACTTTCATGTTTTAAAACTACTACTGAAAACATGTTGTCAATACATTTTTAGATAATAATTCTTATAAAAACTTTTGAAATAGAACTTCACTCTAACTACTGAGCGATTGTACCAACAAATAAAAGAGCACTACTCTAAATGAGACCAGACAACTTAACCTTAAAATCTAATTTTCAGGTTTAAGTTTGTAATGGAAAATAATATATTTCTCTCTAATATTCTTAATATAAAATCTTGAATAAAAACAAAATCAATTCATTTTATAGTTTTTTACCTATTTAATATTTCGCAAGCATAACAACGTTATTATTATATCCTGTTACAAACAGTCACCAAAGTTAAATTTAATCACAGACAAATTAAATATAATATGTAAGAATAAAGCATAAAAAATAATTATAAATAAAATAAAATCCTTACAGTACTTTGATGTTATTCCTGTTGCTGAAAAACCTCCAAACGGAATTTGTAGTTCCATTTATTGAATTGAAAAGCAAATAAATTACAAAAACATAATTAGTTCTTCTCAAAAAGAGAAGAACACTAAAACTAAGAAAAACTAACTAAGAAAAATTAAAAACTAAGAAATTGAGAGAAAGAAATAGAGAAAAAGATGTGTTTCTTTAGGTGTGTTTTGTTATGAAGAGAATGGGGGTATTTATAGGTAAGGAGAGGAAGAAAAATTGGGTGAAATTAAAAATGGAGGAAATGCGGAGTAGTGAATGATGACATCATTGTTGACGTCATGGTAGGTGAGGTGCGACAGTGCGCACGGAATTGGGCACAGATGGGTGGTGGCATGCGCGGACTGGAGCAGGGGCACGCATAGAAAGGGTGATGTGGTGGGCAGGACTAGGCACTGATGGGCTCGGGCGCGCGCAGACTGGGCGATGCGTGTGGCTGCTCAGCATGGCTAGGCGCGCTGCGTGATTTCTTCCTTTTTGAAATTTTTGACCTTTTTGACCCATTTTGTCCAATTTTTCCATCTTTTTTTACTTTTCCTCATTTAATTTATGAATATATTTGTGATGTATTGCCTCTGGTATTTTTCTATGAGTCTTTAAGTTACTTTTTTAAGCGAAAAACCTGAAAAACAATAAAAATACCTGTGATTCCGAAAAGATAGATTTATATAGAAATATGATAAAATCATATAAATATATATTTTTAATCAATTAAAGTGAATAAAATCATGGTAATTTTAGTGCTTTTTTAGCACCCATCATGTAGTATGTTAATTGTATTTTGTGTTACTATGCCTAATTGTTTGAACCTTAACTTGTATTATCCTCTGCTAGTTGTTTTAATATGCCATGTTTTGTGTTGTTTTCCTTGTTTATTGTATGCTTCTTATTTTTTGGATTTTTGCATGAGCATCATGTCATATGATTTCTTTTGTAGTGTCAATGTATTAGGATTTTAGTTTCTGTAGTCTTGTCATTCATATGCCATGTCTATAGAAAAAATCTCCTCTATTTTTACTAGGTGTCTCTTTATTTATCCCACTATATCATGTGTGCTCCTATATTTGTCTCCTATTTTTTAAAGTTAATATTTTGCCTCCTCTTCCTCCTCTTATGCTTTAGATGTATTTTTAGAGAAAACTTTGTTATGCTAGAAGTTTGTGTACATGAGTGTACTATTTTATTTTATCTACACTATGCTTGTTTGGTTTTTCCATACTCATTTGTATGTCATATAGATTATCATGTCTTAGGAAACTTGACTGACATGCATTACTATGACTAGACTAGTGTGTTTAGTTAACATTTTTTGGGGAAGGGGATGTTTACCCTATCTAAGAATTTCTCTTATTTCTGTGTTGAAACCTGAGTCTTCCTTATATGCTTAGATGTTTTAGTAGCACCCGTTATTTCCTATATCTCTTGGGGGTGTTTCTCACTAATTAATCAATTTATTTCCTTCTTTTGGCTAGTGATGATATAGGTGTTATCAATGACCTATTTTGAGTCAACAGTGTGCAATTTTTTATCGATGATCTATCTGGTTAACATTGTATGGTTTGTGTCGATGATCTCCCTTTAGGAACATTCTTGTACTTTTGGCACTTGATATCCCTTGAGACCATCTTTTTCATCTAACTTGGTTGTTGTTGTGTTTTGTGACTAATTGTTCTACTCTCTTACTACCATGTTTCTCTTTTGTGAGTTTTTCATAACATGCTTAGTATGGTTTCCTACCTTCATATCGTTTGTTTTTGTTTTCTAGTATGTGGAGATGCTTTTGCTTTGGGGGAGTTTTGAGAGTTTGGGATGCATGATGAATTTACTATTTGACATGCATATATTTAGGGAGAGAGGTATGGACCAAATGTATGATGTCACAAGGAGTGTTATGTTTGTTTTGCATCCTTGTTGTTTGTCATGTTTATGAGTTATTATCATGCAGTTTTGTTCTTCTGGTGCTTCCTTTTTCTTGACATAACTTATATGAACCATGCATAAATAAGACCGTTAGTATTTGAAGATTCCCATACATAACAACAATTGTACGAAGGTCAATTGTTCATCTAACTCAAATAGGTAATGATGCACAAAAACTTGTTACAAAACTTTTGTATATTTTCAAATAGCTGGCAAGTGCACGAATCACTTTGTAAAAAACGATAAGTATACTTTCAAGGTCGGTCAAAAAAGGAATCACATGTTTTTTAAATAATTCAACAAATCCTTACAAATGAAAATTAAACGTAAACATTCTCTCAAAAAGTTTAGGTTTTTAAATATCTAAATTGATGACATAAAATTAAAGATAGTTTCAACAAATATCATTCAAATGAACATTTAAATTAAATGGAGAATTTATGGGATATATTAATTATTTAATCATGCTTGCTCAATATTAATTAGGTTATTCATGATATAAATAAAGATTATTAGTTTTTTCTTTTTTATAAGAAAATATCCTTAGATGCGTCCAAATTCTTTGTTAATAAGATACCAATTAATATCCTCAAGTAAGATCTACCAGTTGATTAATTATCAAATTAGGACTTATTTAAGACCTACTAATTGATTAATTATCAAATTATAATGTATTTATAAGGAAGTAGCAAACCATCTAATTACAGCTTTAGGTGGAACCAAATAACTAGACTCTCATTCAAGATGTCAAAGTTAGGTTTACGGTTTAAATATCTAGATAGTAACTTTCAAATTTTAAATTTATTACAAAATATATGAGGTCAAATCAAATATTTGAAAATGAGTACTCTAAAGATCCAAATAATCAAATCAAATATCGAAGAGTTAACTCTAAATCAAATCAGATAATTAGATCCTAAATCTAACTCTAATGTTTATTACAAAAATACTTGGTCAAGATATTTTTCTTTAACAAAATTCGTATAAATCTTGATGAACAAATAAAAGTTAATTTCTTTTATAAAAATGTTTACCTACTTTAATATTTCATAGGCATAACAACATTACTAGTATCCTATAGTATTTTCTACCAAACAAGCTTAATTTAATAAATTTAAACATAGAATTTAGAAAAACATATAAGATTAATCTGAAAATAAATGAATATATTTAAATATACCTCAAGTGTATCCTTTCATAAACAGAATTTTAGCAATGTTTTTGTATTTGAAAAAATTCCAAACAGATTTTCCAATATTGTTTATTGAATTGAAAGAAAACTATTAGATAAAGTAAACTATGTTCAACTCTTAAAGTTGAGAGAATTACTTTGAAACTAACAACTGAAAAACTAAGAAACAAGAAACTAGAGAGAATTGAGAGTTGAAGGATCAACTGAGGGATACTTATTACAATATGGAGGGGTCCTTTTTATAGGTTAGAAAATACTACAAAAGAGAAAGAATTATAGATCTTATATTCGAGCGTCATAGAAAGAATTTGTTTTTACGCAGTAGCATAATCCAGTCTGTAATGCCTTTGCATCTAGATCCAATTGTCCTTGTGTCATGGCACACATAAAACCTTTGCCTCAACCTACATGTTTGTGCACTTCTCTAATTCCTTTTGTTTTATGCCCTTTACATTTGATTTGGAACATATTTAAGGCTTACATTTGTTATTCTTTTATATTTCAAGTTTGCAAGTGACATGTACTATGTTTCAAGTGTTTATCAGTTGATTAAATTTGAAGCTATAAATACATGAAGAATACTAAAATATATCTATGATTCTAAAAAGACTTTTAATAAAATGATGATAAAATTATTCAAATATAAATCTATTTGACATTTTTAAATGCATAAAATCACATTATATTCAGTGCTTTTAAGCACTCATCACAACCCAACCAACTTCTTGCTAGTTTCTAACAAGAAAAGTAAAAAACAAAAAACAAAAATTGGATAAATTAAACTATCCTAAATCATTATCATAGATTGACATAGTTGCATATAGCGTTGTAACAACCTTTAAACTCCTAGATTGCCCTAGTAGATGAGTTTATTTCCCATTTTTCTTTTGTATTTAGCCATTTGTTGCAACTTTGTAGCATTTTATAAGCCATAGTATTAAAGTTTATACTATTCATTTTTCTCACTTATTTTTCTTTTTATTTTTTCTTTTTCTTTTTTTTAAGAGATATGTTTTAGAGAGGAGACCGTGTATATTTTGTACGATTTGGTTAGTGGCTAATTTTGGCTTTCTTTTGTATTAGCTTAGGTAACCCCATAAATGTGTCTTTATTGGAAGTCATGCATGAATAAAAAAGGGCATCTTTAAGTCATTCAATTTAAGCAACACAAATAAATATATGACACTTTATTAGATGTAAAGCTCCTAGCATTTAATGCAAAATCTATAGAGATCATTTAAGAAAATGACAAGAAGAGTGTTTAAAAGAAGAAAAAAATATTATCACTTAGAATAGAAAGATAAAAGCTCAGAATATTCTCATAAGCTAATCTCCACAATTTGATTCTAAAACACCAATTTCTGGTTTATTGTAATTTCAACATATTTTCATGAAGTAGATTTTATGACAAAAACTTAACTAATTATCACATTGCTCTATGATATATCCACCAAATTAATTTAATAGTTCAAAGACTTAATTATTTGCTTTAAATTAACTAAAAGACACTATATTTTGTAAGATAAAGTTTAAAATCAAACCTAAAATTGGTACACCACTAGAAAGAAATAAAAGTAAAAAAAAGAAAGAAATAACACAAATAAAAACGTAAACATATGTTTAATAAAAAATTAAAAAATGTTGAAATTTATGTAGATGTGACTTTTCCCACGCTAACCTAAAACTTACATTGGCCTCAATGTAACAATGTAAAATTAAAGATAAATAGTAAAGAATAGAAAAGCTACCCATTTTTTGAACGTGTTCAAGTATTGATGTGAAAAATGCAAGTGTTCATCATTCCAAACATTTTAATCACGCATATAGAATACTGTGTACTTCTTACACATCTTAACAAATACTTATTAATTTGACAGTTCTAAATATAATAAACATTTTTTCACATGACAAGAAATAAAACAAACTAAATGAAACAAATTACATGAAATGAAAAACCCAAAGCACAAAATTCATAAAAAATAAAAACTCATAAATTTTTTGGAGCAAGTATAAAGCTCAACCTTCCATGTCATTTGATCCTTGCTCTTTAGCATGTGGTCATGATCATTCAGGTGGTGTAAGGGTGAAATCATATTCTTGATCCTGTTGTTCTCTTAAATGGCTTGTATCTACCCCGACATGGTTGTGTTATAACTTGTGCATTTCAAAGAAAAAATTATTGTAATTCACCTGATTATAGTGCTATTAGTTTGTAAAAGTAGCATGTTATGCAACATAGGCTTGGTTATAGTTTTCAATGTAGTTCATTCTTCCACCCAATAGATGAAATTCATCCTTTACAGTAATTCTTGATAAATAAATGACTCGTTTTTCCCTTTGGGAAATATTTGTACCATAGGAGAGCTCATTGTAATATGTAATATTTGGTAACTCACTAGATTGATGGAAAACATCACCATTTGAGTATGTCACTCCCACTTTATCATATAATGCAGTAACGAGTTAGGGGAAAAGTACCTCCATTGGTGGTTATTTGGAGACAATTTAATCTTCTAATGAATCATTTTTCCAACTTCCATAAACATTTTGGATATTACAGCATACAATAATATTGCCCGCTCTCTATCCATAGAGCTATGACGTATGGTGTTCATTAATCTTGAACAAATAAAGCATTTCTAGATGGGGGCAACCTTATCCAAATACTTAGCTTCAAAAACCTTAGATTTTCCACTAGCATCCCCCACTTAGCCCTTTCTGTTACTCCAACATAATTGATATTTTCCAAGAATGACTCATATTCACCCTTACCAATATTCATCAAATACTAATGGGCATTAATATCAGCTAGTCCGAATGAGACTACTATATCCTATACTTCAACTAAATTAGTGATAGGGTTGGGAACATTTGCATAGAATATCTTAACAATTGATTCTAAAGCAACATGTAGTCCCTAAAAGAACCTTTTCCATTCTAAAGTTGTTATCACATAAAAAATTCCACCAAATTTTGCATTTGGCCCTAAATCAAAACTCATACCCCTCTCAACTATAAAACCTTTATTTATTTTTTGAACTTTATCAAATCTTAACATTGCCTCAATACTAGTAAATTTGGCCCTATCATTTTCAGCTGAAGTTGATGTCCCTTGCCATTTATATATTCTACCTCTTTTTATGCCATTTTTTAGAATTCAACCAAATCTAAATCCAATGGTTCAAAAATACTCCAAATGAAACAACACAACACCAATTTATCCAAAATAATTTCATTACTCCATTTTTTTCCAAATTAGGGTGTGGAACTATTTTAATCCAAAAATAATCTACAAAATTTAGAGAATTTAAATTCAGATAGAAATTCTAAAAAAACTTAACTACTTGTGTTGTTGAGGATGATGAATTTGAAGAGCACCCCTTTCAAAGAAGATGAGTTGATGGTTTTTCCAAAAACAAATTCAATGATACGGCAAGGAAATAGTTATGAGTGATATGTTTGTGAAAAGATTTGAAAGATAATGGAATAAAGGTGTGATTCTTGAGGAATTCTAGGTGTTTGGGAGGGAGAGAAAATTTTAGGTTTGTTAAAGAAGACTATAAAATATAAGAGAAAAATGGGTGAAAACATATTAGGACTAGTATCAACATCATGTCCAAAATTACTACAAAATTCATATTATTCTTTATAGGTATGGCATGTGTGGTGAGAAGTGCAACTTGCTTCGCCAGTTGTGCGAGTTGCATATGTACTTCTATACTAGAGTCGATTTCATGGACTCTATCCCTTCTCACTTGGGAACTTTTCTATTAGAAATTAACACCCTACATCTCAAAGATATTATAAATATTTAAGGGAATCTTCTCTCCCATTACTTCTCTTATAGTAGCATCAACAATAAATTGACATTGTTGTGTTAATCCATCATAGAAAAAAGGGTTTCGTAGCTATAAAGGGTAGTTATGATGGTGGCAACTAGTAAGGAAGTGCTTGAACCTATCCCAAGCTTCGTATAAAGGTTCCCTCTCCATTTGAGAGAAAGTAGCCATCTTTACTCTTAACTATAAAAAAATATTTTAAAAAAGAAAAAAGATATTATTTTTAACTTTCTTTTCATTTATTTTAATTTATAATAATAATAATAATTAAAAAAATTTAAACTTTCTTTTATTTTATTATTATGTCAATTGTTTTTGTTTTATTTTAAATTTTAATTCTATTTTAATTTTTTTTCTTTTACTTTCTTTTATTTTATTATTTTACTTTTATTTTATTTCTTTTAACTATTTTCAGTTCAGTAATTTTATGTACAAATATATATTGTTTAATATACTCGAGGTAATTATTGTATAAATTTTATCATAAACTATTTGTATTATAAATATTTTTGTAACATATTTGTATATTTATTTTATATTTTCATTTTTCCACTTGGTAGGTGAATTTAATTTTTGTTTTTATAAGTTTATGCTTGGTAAGAGATCCTTATAATACACACTCACATCTTACAGAAATAAAATTAATAGATCAAATAAACTATCAAAAAGACTAGATTTTGAGATCCAACAACCTTTAATTAAGTAGCACGTTGAACTAGACTTAGGTCTACCCTTTCAACATTTAAATTTGGGAAAAATATACCACAAACTTGGGAGACTACTATAATGGAGTATGCAAGGCCAATCATTGGCAATGCTACAACCTCAATCCAACTGGATGAGGCTGGCAGGAATTATGAATTGAGAAGTATTCATTTTTCTAGTTTACCTTCTTTTAATGGACTACCTAATAAAAATCTCTATCTTTTTTAATTTAGACTTTTTCTCTCGGTGTACTTATCAAATACCAACTTAAAATGTGATGTTTCCCCTACACCGTAATCGAGAGGGCTAAGGCTTGGCTAATGTCACTCCTCTTACGTTCCCTGATGACCTAGGAGGATGTTTCCAATAAATTCACGGGACAATTCTAGTCTATCAAAAACACATCATTTTAAAAAATAAAATTTACAATTTAAAAAATAAAAAATTAATTAATAACCTACATATTTTAAGACTTTAAATAAAAATCACAATACTTACAACTCAAAAAGATTTAATGATATTTATAATAAAAAATTTAAAACACTATTCCTCATAGACTATGACACCAAAAACTTGAGACATATATTTTGAATATTTTAAAATAGCTCACAAATACATGAATCGTTTTTGTAGAAAATAATATGTATACTTCCAAGGTTGGTACAAAGAGGAATCACATGGTTTTTAAATAATTCAACAAATTCTAAAAAGAGAATATTAAATGTAAATATTCTAACACAAAGTTTGAATTTTTAAATATCTAAACTAATGATACAAAATTAAAGATAGATTCAACAAATATCAAGTAAATAAACATTTAAAATCAATGGATAATTTATGGGATAGATTAGTTAGTTAATCATTCTAGCTCTATATTAATTAGGTTATTAAAAATATAACTTAACATTATTGATTTTCTGTTTTTTATAAGAAAATAATCATAGGTTGGGCCTACAAGTTGTTAATAAGAAACGAATTATTATCCTTAGGCTGAGCCTACAAGTTGATTAATTATTACATTATAATTTATTTATAAGGAAATAGGAAACCATCTAATTACAACTTTAGGCGGAATCAAATAATTAGAATGTCATTCAAAGTATCAAAGTTAAGTTTACAATTTAAGTATATGAAAACTAACTTTGAGATTTTAAATTTATTATGAAATATATGATGTCAATATATTTTCCAATAATAAATCTTTGAAATATAGTACTCTGAAGATCCAAATATTCACATCCCAAATTGAAGAGTTCACCATATTCATACAATTGAATCCAAAAATAAAAGAATACATTTAAATTATATCTCAAGTGTATTATTTCAAATACAAAATTTCAACAATGTTTTTCTATGTGCAAAACCTCTAAATAGATTTATCAATATTGTTTACTGAATTGAAAGAAAACTATTACCTAAACTAAACAATGTTCAACTCTAAAAGTTGGGAGAAGAAAATTGATACAAAGAAAAAAGAAACTAAGAAACAAGAAGCTAGAGATATTTGAGAGCTGAGGGATCAGTTGAGGGGTTCTTATTACAAATAGATGGGTCCTTTTTATAGACTAGAACATGCTGCAAAAGAGAGAAAATTAAGGATATAGTTGGGCATCGTTATATGGATTTCTTTTTACTAAGGCATGAACCAATTTGTAATGCATTTGAATTTGGATATGATTCTTCTATACAGTAGGGAACATAAAACCTTCTTTGCAGCCCACGTGTTTCTGCAATTCTAAAAGCCCTTTTTTATTTTACACCTCTTACATTTAGTTTCGAACATATGTAAGGCTTACATATGTTGCATCTAGGTACTATTTTTCAAGTATGTATCAAGTGAGTAAATCTGAAGCTGTAAGTACCTAAAAACCAACATAACATATATGTAATTTCGAAAATATATATCTGCTAAAATGATGATAAATTATGCAAATAAAAATCCATTTTGATATTTTAATATGCCTAAAATCATGTTATATTTAGTGCTTTGAACCGAAACCTAGATGAAGAATAGAAACACCAACCAATGGAATCTTTTCTTGAAATCTATACCAATCCGGCCGAGGAATAAAATAATTATATCCTGGATAGAAATAAAACCCTCATTACCTTTATCAGTGAGGACCACTATTCAAATTACCAATTGCTTCTCTTGCTTACTGCCTTCATAACAACTTGGTTTAATACATGAACCTAGCTTTGCTCTAAAGCCAGCACCACTCAATGTGGTGCAATCAACTACCAATGATTAGTAAAGTCAACTAGATTTGAACACCCAATGTGGGAAACTACTCAACCATGATCACTCACAAACTTCCTACAACCAACTAGTTGGCACATAACTCATCACTTAAGAAATCGTTGGACAAAGAAAACTCTAGCTGAGACACAACTCATAGCCATATAGGCTCTTCACATGAGAAAAAGTTCCACGATGATAACTACCAGTAGACATATGACTCATAGCCACACAATCTCCTTGCATAAAACTACTTGTAAACACTGAATTAAGTACTCACCAATACAGAGCAGGGTTTTTCCCACACAATCATGAATCACTAATACCAAACAACATCCATGATAATAATGATCCAAAAATAGAAAATGAGATATCAATTTGATATAGCTCTGTTATATTTTTCTATATGAAAAAAATAGAAGGGGGTATTTATAGATGTAATACCAATGGTAGGACCACCTTACCATGGTTGATACTCGAGTTTTGTAATTATAAAATAACTCACAAATGAATGAATCACTTTGTAAGAAATGATAAGTACACTTTCAAAGTTGGTCTAAAGAGGAACCACATGGTTTTTAATAAATCTAATCTAATGACATAGAAGTAAATATAAATTCAAAAAACAATATATGGAAAATCAACAATTACATTAAGTGGAGAATTTATGAGATAAATTAGTTAGTTAATCGTGTTTATTCAATATTAATTAGGTTATTGAAGATGTAAATTAAGATTATTGATTCTTCCTTTTTTATAAGAAAATATCCAAGGATATTGATCAAATTCCTTATTAATTAAACTTTAATTTTCCACCTTAAATCGAGCCAAAAATTTAAATTAAATTAAATTTTGCAAATTTTTAAAAAAACTAACACACCATTTAACTTTCTACCTTTGATTGGGCAAACAATTTAAACTCTCATCATGGTGTCAAAATTAGTTTTAAGCATCTCAAAAGGAACTTCAAGATTTTAATACTATTAAAATTTCGTTGCCAATATATTTTTAAATGGTAAACCTCAAAAAAATCTTTGAAATATAATTTTTACTCTAACTATGCAATTGATATAAATCAAAGATTTAAGAATATTTCCCTTAATCAGATTGAAATATTTAACCCTAAATCTAACACTTTTGTTTATTATGAAAAATATTCAGTGAATATTGTTTTTTACAAAATTTGTTTAAATCTTGATGAAGAAATAAAACTTATTTCATTTTATAAAAATGTTTTACCTACTTTAGTATTTCATAAGTATAATAACATTAATAGTATTGTATAGTATTTTAAGCCAGACATACTTAATTTAATTAATGATTAATAAATTAAACATAGCATTTAAAAAAATAAAGTTAATCTAAAAAGAATACATATAAATTATACCTCAATGTTATCCTTATAGAACTGTAGTATTGTTTTTATTTCTAAAAAACCTCCAAGCAGAATTAGCAACACTATTTATTGAATGAAAATGAAAACTACTGCATAAACTATGCTCAACTCTCAAATTGAGAGAACTTCAAAACTATGAAAAGAAAAGAAAAACAAGAGAGAAAATCATAAATTAGCAAAACAATATACTGAGGGATGAATGTAAATGGGGATTTGGGGTCCAATTTACACGTGAGAAAAATGGGAGAAAATTAGATCATATAGTTGGGCATCGTAGCACACATGTATTCCATGCATCAGTATGAAACAACTTGTATGTGCTTGAAATCATTGATCCACTACTCCCATGCCACAACACACTAAGTCTCTGTGCTACAACCCACATTCCTCGAACCTTATGGAACCTGTTTGGAGAGAATTCAAGTGTTTAGGATTTCAAGTTGGTGATAAAGTTCCACGAGTCCATCATTTAATGCTATACAACTAGATTAGATTAGATAATCACCTCTAATGACCTTAAAAACTTGGTATGATCCATGCCATTGTATATAAGAACTTCTAAATATATGTTAATGTAACTAAAAATAATTGTTTTTTCCAATTACTTTGGAGCAAAATAGATAGGTTGAATGTAATTTTTCCCTAATGATATAAAATTATTCACTATTTCAACCAAATGTCTTAATTTGTTTTGCTAAAATGAAATATGTTAATATAATCTCGTATTAATAAACTCTCACGTACTAGTTTATACTAAATATTATTAAAAATCTTAAAAAAAATAAATCAAACATAAAGTTTTTTCTTTTATATGAGATAAATCACATTAAATAAAATATTCTTTTGAATAAAATCACATATAAGTCGAAACTATATATATATAATCTCATTTTAACAAACCCTCACATATTAGTTTATACTAAATATTATTAAAATTGTTAAAAAAAACAAATAAACCAAACATAAATATTTTCTTTTATATGAGATAAATCAAATTAAGTAGAAACTATATATATTATTTCAATATGATTGAAGGAAATCATTATTTACCAATTCAAAAAATATATTGGAGAGTGAAATATTATACATACCACATATATCTTAAGATTAGGTGAAGTTAGAGAAAAGAGGATTACCCTTTGTGGTGTCGACACTATAGAGATAATAGTGCAACATGCAATGAAATTAGGCAAATAATTGTTAAAACTATACCAAGCAAGACTATATGTTAATTTATGCATACATAGTTTTGTAACATAATATGAGCTAAAAAATATTTCACATATTTTGTTAACTACTTTGGAGCAAAATAGATAGGTTGAATGTAATTTTCGCCTAATGATATAAAAAATTTACTATTTCAACCGAATGTCTTAATTTGTTTTAAAAATGAAATATTTTAATATAATCTAATAATAATAAACTCTCATGTACTAGTTTCTACTAAATATTATTAAAAATATTGAAATCAAATAAATCAAACATAAAATTTTTCCTTTATATGAGATTAATCAAATTAAATAAAACTACTCTTTTAAATAAAATCACATATAAATAGAAACTATATATACATACATACATATATATATATATATGATTTCAATATGATAGAATGAAATCATTATTTACCAATTCAAAAAATAAATTGGATGGTGAAATATTTTAAATACCACGTATATCTTAAGTAGAAACTATATATATATATATATATATATATGATTTCAATATGATCGAATGAAATTATTATTTACAAATTCAAAAAACATATTGAAGGGGCAAATATTATACAAACTACATGTATCTTTAGATTAGGTGAAGACACTAAACCAAGATTCAAAGACGAAGAGGATTACACTTTGTGGTGTTGACAAAATAGACATAGTCGTGCAACGTGCAATGAAATTATGGAAATATTTGTTAAACCTATACCAAGCAACAATATACGACAATTTATGCATACATAGTTTTTTAACACATTATGAGCTAATAAATATTTCACATATTTTGGATTTCTAAACTTTATAATTGGGATGATGTCTAATAATTGTCTAAACATGGATATTAACTAACAAATTTCATAATTTATCTCAATACAAAAATCCATCATTTCATGCAACCATTGAAACCATACATTTATATTGTCCATTAGATCATCAAATATATCTATATTATCTTTCATAAGTTCCATATGACGTATTACCACTATGCTGCCTACAAATTAATAAACATGATGATGCTGATTTTCTCAATCATTATAAGTATGGTGTACGAGTTGTTGATAAAATTCCACAAGTGCATCATTTCATGCTATGGAACTAGATTAGATTAGATAATCACCTCCAAAACCTTAAAAACTTCGTATGATCAATGCCATTGTATTTAATAACTTATAAATATATGTTAATATAACTGAAAATCATTGCTTTGGCCAACTACTTCGAAGCAAAATAGATAGGTTAAATGTAATTTTCCTCTAATGATCTAAATTTTTTTACTATATCAACCAAATTTCTTAATTTGTTTTGCAAAAATGAAATATGTTAATATAATCTCATATTAATAAAATCCAAATTACTAGTTTATGCTAAATATTATTAAAAATGTTTAAAATGAATAAATTAAACATAATATTTTTCTTTTATATGAGATAAATCACATTAAATAAAATTACTCCTTTAAATAAAATAGCATATAAGTTGAAACTATATATATATATATATATATGATTGAATGAAATCATTATTTGCCAATTCAAAAAAAATATTGAAGAGTGAAAGATTATACCTAATACATGTATCTTAAGATTAGGTGAAGATGCAAAACCAAGATTCAAAGACGAAGAGGATTACTCTTTATGGTGTCGACAACATAGACATAGACGTGCAACATGCAATGCAATTATGCAAATGATTGTTAAACATATACCAAGCAACACTATATGATAATTTATGCATAGGTAGTTTTGTAACATATTATGAGCTAATAAATATTTCATATATTATGTTAATATTTATTCAACTTCTGAACTTTATTATTAGGACGATGTCGAATAATTGTCTAAACATTGATATTGACTACCAAATTTCATAATTTATCTCAATAGAAAAATTCCTTATTTACATGCAATCATTCAAACCATACATTTATATTCCACATTAGATCATCAAATATGTCTATATTATCTTTCATAAGTTCCATATGACGTATTACCATTATGCTCCTTACAAAATATTAAACAAGCTTATGCTAAATGTTTCAATCATCTTGACTATTATGTACCAGTTGGTGATAAAGTTCCATAAGTGCATCATTTCATGCTATGGAACTAGATCAGATTAGATAATCACCTATAATGACCTAAAAACCTTTGTATGATCAATGGCATTATATATAAAAACTTCTAAATATATGTTAATTTGACTGAAAATCATTGCATTTGCCAACTACTTTGAAGCTAAATAGATAGGTTGAATGTAATTTTCCTCTAATAATCTAAAATTGTTCACTATATCAACCTAATCTCTTAATTTGTTTTGAAAAAATGAAATATGTTAATATAATCTCATATTAATAAACTCCAAAGTACTAGTTTATACTAAATATTATTAAAAGTAGAAACTATATATATATATATAATATATGATTTCTATATGATTGAATGAAATCATTATTTACTAATTAAAAAAATGTAGGGTGAAATATTATACAAACCACATGTATCTTAAGATTAGGTGAAGCCGCTAAACCAAGATTCAAGGACGAAGAGGATTACTCTTTGTGGTGTCGACAACATAGACATAGTCGTGCAACATACAATGAACTTATGTAAGTGATTGTTAAACCTTTACCAAGAAACACTATATGATAATTTATGCATACGTAGTTTTGTAACATATTATGAGCTAATAAATATTTCACATATTTTGTTTATATTTTTTGGACTTTTGAACTTTATAATTAGAACAATTTCAAATAATTGCCTAAGAATGGATATTTACTACCAAAATTCCTCATTTTCATGCAACCATTCAAACCATACATATATATTGTCCATTATATCATCAAATATATCTATATTGTCTTCAAAAGTTCAATATGACGTATTATCATTATGCTCCCTACAAAATACTAAACATTATGATGCTAATTTTCTCAATCATTTTAAATATGGTTTACCAGTTGATGATAAAGTCCACGAGTGCATCATCTTATGCTGTGGAACTAGATCAGATTTGATAATCACCTCCAATGACCTTACAAAGTTTGTATGATCAATGCCATTTTAATAGCTTCAAAATATAAGTTAATATTACTGAAAATCATTGTTGTTGCCAACTACATTGGAGCAAAATAAATAGGTAAAATATAATTTTCCTCTAATGAACTAAAATTGTTCACTATATCAACCAAATCTCTTAATTTCTTTTGCTAAAATGAAATATGTTAATATAATCTCCGATTAATAAACTTCCAAATACTAGTTTATACTAAATATTATTAAAAATGTTAAAAACAAATAAATCAAATATAAAGTTTCTTCTTAAATGAGATAAATCACATTAAATAAAATTACTCTTTTAAATAAAATCACACATTAGTTGAAACTATATATTATTTATATATGATTGAGTGAAATCATTTTTTACCAATTCAAAAATATGTTGGAGAGTAAAATAGTATACATACCACATGTATCTGAAGATTATGTGAAGATGATAAATGAAGATTCAGAGACGAAGAGGATTACTCTATGTGGTGTCGACAACATAGACATATTCATGCAACATGCAGTGAAGATAGGTAAATGATTGTTAAATCTATACCAAGCAACACTATATGATAATTTATGCATAGGTAGTTTTGTAACATATTATGAACAGATAAATATTTCATATATTATGTTAATATTTATTGGACTTCTTAACTTTATAATGGCGATGTCTAATAATTGTATAAACATGGATATTGACTACCAATTTTCATAATTTATCTCAATACAAAAATTCTATATTGACATGCAACCATTTAAATCATACATTTATATTGTCCACTTGATCATCAAATATATCTATATTATTTTTCATAAGTTTAATATAATGTATTACCGTTATTCTCCCTACAATATATTAAATATATTGATGCTAATTTTCTCAATCATTTTAACTATTGTGTACCAATTGGTTATAAATTTCCACGAGTGCATCATTTCATGCTGAGGAACTAGATCAAATTACATAATCACCTCCAATGACCTTAAAAACATCGTATGATCAATAGAATTGTATATAATAACTTCTAAATATATGTTAATATAACTAAAAATCATTGTTTTTGCTAACTACATTAGAGCAAAATAGATAGGTTTAATGTAATTTTCCTCAACCAAATGTCTTATTTGTTTTGCTAAAATGAAATATGTTAATATAATCTCATATTAATAAACTCCCTATTAATAAACTCCCATGTACAAGTTTATACTAAATATTATTAAAAAATGTTAAAAACAAATAATTAAATCAAACATAAAGTTTTTCCTTATATGAGATAAAGCAAATTAAATAAAATTACTCAATTAAATAAAATCACATATAAGTAGAAACTACACACATACACAGATATATATATGATTGAATGAAATCATTATTTCCCAATTCAAAAAACATATTAGAATGTGAAATATTATATTAAGAGATAAGAGGATTACTCTTTGTGGTATCAACACCGTAGACATAATTGTGCAACATGCAATGAAATTATGCATACATAGTTTTGTAACATATTATGAGCTAATAAATATTTCACATATTTTGTTAATATTTATTAGATTTTTGAATTTTATAATTAGGATGATGTCTAATAATTTTCTAAACAGAGAGATCGACTACCGAATTTCATAATTTATCTCAATACCAAATTTCATAATTTATCTCAACATAAAAATTCCTCATTTTCATTCATCCATTCAAACCATAAATTTATATTTTCCATTAGATCATCAAATATATCTATATTATCTTCCATAAGTTCAATATGATGTATTACCATTATTCTCCCTACAAAATACTAAACATGATAATGCTGATTTTCTCAATCATTTTAACTGTTATGTACCAGTTGGTGATAAAGTTCCACGAGTTTATCATTTCATGCTATTAAACTAGATCAGATTACATAATCACCTCCAATGACCTTAAAAACTTCGTATGATCAATGCCATTGTATATAACAACTTGTAAATATATGTTAATATAACTAAAAGTCATTACTTTTGCCAACTACTTCGAAGCAAAATAGATATGTTGAATGTGATTTTCGTTTAATGATTTAAAATTGTTCACTATATCAACAAAATGTCTTCTTTTTGTCAAAATGAAATATGTTAATATAATCTCAAATTAATAAACTCTTACATACTAATTTATATTAAATATTATTAAAAAATTTAAAAACAAATAAATCAAACATAAAGTTTTTCCTTCATATGAGATAACTTATAATAAATAAAATCACATATAAGTAGAAACTATATATATATATATATATATGATTTCTATATGATTGAATGAAATCATTATTTACCAATTAAAAAAAATATTGGAGTGTAAAATATTATACATACAACATGTATCTTAAGATTAGGTGAAGGTGGTACACCAAGATTCAGAGACAAAAGGATTACCCTTTGTGGTGTCGACACCCTTTACACAATCGTGCAACATGCAATGAAATTATGCAAATAATTGTTAAACTTATACCAAACAACACTATATGATAATTTATTCATACATAGTTTTCACATATTATGTTAATATTTATTTGCTTTTTGAATTTATAATTAGGACAATTTCTAATAATTGTCTAAACATTGATATTGACTACCAAATTTCATAATTTATCTAAATACAAAAATTCCTCATTTTCATTCAACCATTCAAACCATAAATTTATATTGTCCATTAGATAATCAAATATATCTATATTATCTTCAATAAGTTCAGTATGATGAATTACCATTATTCTCCCTACAAAGTACTAAACATGATGATGTTAATCTTCACAATCATTTTAACTATTATGTACCAGTTGGTGATAACGTTCCACGAGTGCATCAATTCATGGTATGAAACTAGATAAGATTAGATAATCACCTCCAATGAACTTGAAAACTAGTATGATGTATTACCATTACTCTCCAATATAACTGAAAATCATTGTTTTTGCCAACTACTTCGACGCAAAATAGATAGGTTAAATATAATTTTCCACTAATGATAAAAAATTGTTCACTATATAAACCAAATCTCTTAATATGTTTTGCTAAAATAAAATATGTCAATATCATCTCATATTAATAAACTACCACATACTAGTTTAAACTAAATATTATTAAAAATGTTAAAAACAAATAAATCAAACATAAAGTATTTTTTAAAATGAGACATATAAGTTGAAACTATATATAATATATATATATATGATTTCTATATGATTGAGTGAAATCATTATTTAGCAATTCAAAAAAATATTGGAGAGTAAAATATTATATATACCACATGTATCTTAAGATTATGTGAAAATGATAAACCAAGATTCACGGACGAATAGGATTACTCTTTGTGGTGTCGACCACATAGACATATTCGTGCAACATGCATTAAGCTATGTATATGATTATTAAACCTATACCAGGGAACACTATATGATAATTTATGCATATGTAGTTTTGTAACATATTATGAGCTAATAAATATTTCACATATTATGTTAATATTTATTGTACTTTTTAACTTTATAATTTGGACAATGTCTAATAACTATCTAAACATGGATATTGACTACCAAATTTCATAATTTATCTCAATACAAAAATTCTTTATTTACATGCAACAATTCGCACCATACATTTATATTGTCAATTAGATCATCAAATATGTCTATATTATCTTTCATAAGTTCAATATGCCGTATTACCATTATGCTCCCTACAAAATATTAAACATATTTATGTTAATTTTCTCAATCATTTTGACTATTATGTAACAGTTGGTGATAAAGTTCCATGAATGCATCATTTCATGATGTGGAACTAGATTAAATTAGATAATCACCTCCAATGACCTTAAAAGCATCGTATGATCAATGGCATTGTATATAATAACTTCTAAATATATGTTAATATAACAGAAACTCATTGTTTTTCCCAACTACTTTGGAGCAAAATAGATAGGTTTAATGTAATTTTCATCAACCAAATATCATATTTTGTTTTGTTAAAATGAAATATGTTAATATAATCTAATATTAATAAACTCTCACGTACTAGTTTATACTAAATATTATTAAAAATTTTAAAAACAAATAAATCAAATATAATGTTTTTTTCCATTATATGAGATATAACTCATATTAAATGAAATCACTCTTTTCAATAAAATCAAATATAAGTAGAAACTATATATATATAATTGAATGAAATATTTATTTACCAATTCAAAAAAGAATTTGGATGGTGAAATATTATACACATCACATGCATCTTAAGATTAGATGAAGTTGGAAAAATAAGATTCAGAGACAAGAGGATTAGCCTTTGCGGTGTGACACCTTAGACATAATCATGCAACATGTAATGAAATTATGGAAATAATTGTTAAACATACCAAGCTACGCTATATGATAATTTATGCATATGTAGTTTTGCAACACATTATTAACTAATAAATATTTCAAATATTTAATTAATATTTATTAGATATCTGAATTTTATAATTAGGACGATGTCTAATAATTGTCTAAACATAGATATTGACTATCAAATTTCATAATTTATCTCAATACAAAAGTTCCTCTTTTTCATGCAATGATTTGAACCAAACATTTATATTGTCCATTAGATCATCCAATATATCTATATTATCTTTCATAAGTTCAATAAAACATATTACCATTATGTTTTGTACAAAATACTAAACATGATTACACTAATTTTCACAATCATTTTAACTATTGTGTACCACTTGGTGACAAAGTTCCACGAGTGCATCATTTCATGCTATGGAACTCGATTATATTATATAATCACCTCCAATAACCTTAAAAACTCTATATGATCAATGTCGTTGTATATAATAAATTCTAAATATATGTTAATATAACTAAAAATCATTGCTTATGCCAACAACTTCGAAGCAAAAGAGATTGGTTAAATGTAATTTTCCTCTAATTATCTAAATTGTTCACTATATCAACAAAATGTCTTATTTTGTTGGGCCAAAATGAAATATGTTAAGATAATCTCAAATTAATAAACTCTCACCAACTAATTTTTAGTAAATATTATTAAAAATGTTAAAAAAAATAAATCAAACATAAAGTTTTTCCTTCATATGAGATAACTCACAATAAATAAAATCACATATAAGTAGAAACTATAGATATATATATATAGTTTAATGTAATTTTTCTCAACCAAATGTTTTATTTTGTTTTGCTAAAATGAAATATGTTAATATAACCTTATATAAATATATTCCCACTTACTTGTTTATACTAAATATTACTAAAAATGTTAAATATAATAAATCAAAAATAAATATTTTCCTTTATATGAGATAACTCACACTAAATAAAATCTCACTTTAAAAAAAAATCACATATCAGTAGAAACTATATATATATTTGATTAAATGAAATCTTTATTTATCAATTCGAAAAACAATATTGGTGGGGGGTGAAATATTATACATACCACATGTATCTTAAGATTAGGTGAAGATGGTAAACCAAGATTCAGAGACTAGAGGATTACTCTTTTGGTGTCGACACACTAACCATAATCGTGCAACATGTAATGAAATTATGCAAATAATTGTTAAACCTATTCCAAGAAACACTATATGATAATTTATGCATAAGTAGTTTGTAATATATTAGGAGCCAATAAATATTTCAGATATTATTATAATATTTATTGCACTTCTTAACTTTATAACTGGGAAGATGTCTAATAATTCTCAAAACATGGATATTGACTACCAAATTTGATAATTTTTCCTCAATACAAAAATTTCTCATTTTCATGCAACCATTCAAACCATACATTTATATTGTCCATTTCGTCATCAAATATATCTATATTATCTTTCAAAAGTTCAATAAAATGTATTACCATTATGCTCCCTACAAAATACTAAACATGATGATGCTAATTTTCTAAATCATTTTAACTATTGTGTACCAGTTGGTGATAAAGTTCCACGAGTGCATCATTTCATGCTATGGAACTAGATTAGATTAGATAATGACCTCCAATGACCTTAAAAACTTTGTATGATTATTGTCATTATTTGTAATAACTTCTAAAAATATGTTAATATAACTCAAAATCTTTGCTTTTTCCAACTACTTCGGAGCAAAATAGAAAGGATAAATGTAATTTTCCTCTAATGATCTAAAATTGTTCACTACATTAACCAAATGTCTAAATTTGTTTTGTTAAATTAAAATATGTTAATATAATCTCATATTTATAACTCTCATGTATTAATTTATACTAAATATTATTAAAAATGTTAAAAACAAATAAATCAAACATAATCTTTTTTTAAAGGAAATAAATCATATTAAATAAACTTACTCTCTTAAATAAAATCAAATATAAGTAAAAACTATATATATATATATATATATATATATGTTTTCTATATGATTGAATGAAATCAATATTTTCCCATTCAAAAAAAATATTGGAGAGTGAAATATTCTACATACCACATGTATCATAAGATTATGTCAAGATGATAACTTCTAAATATATTTTAATAGAAATGAAAATCATTGCTTTTGCAAAGTACTTCGGAGCAAAATAGATATGTTTAATGTAATTTTCCTCAACAAAATACCTTATTTTGTTTTGCTAAAATGAAATATGTTAATATAATCTCATATTAATAAACTCTCACCTACTAGTCTATAATAAATATTATTAAAAATGTTAAAAAAAATAAATCAACAAAACATATTTCCTTTATGTGAGAGAACTCACAATAAATAAAATCACATATAAGTAGAAACTATATATATATATATATATATATGATAGAATGAAATCATTATTTACCAATTCAAAAAAAACATATTGGAGGGTAAAATATTATACATACCGCTTGTATCTTAAGATTAGGTGAAGATGGTAAGCCAAGATTCAGAGACAAAAGTATTACTCTTTGTGGTGTCCACACCCTATACATAGTCGTGCAACATGCAATGAAATTATGCAAATAATTGTTAAACCTATACCAAGGAACACAATATGATAATTTATGTAGACATAGTTTTGTAACATATTATGAGCTAATAAATATTTCGCATATTTTGTTAATATTTATTGGACTTCTAAATTTTATAATTAGGACGTTGTCTAATATTTGTCTAAACATGGATATTGACTACCAAATTTCATAATTTATCTCAATACAAAAAATTTTATTTACAATCAACCTTTTAAACCACACATTTATATTGTCCACTAGATCATCAAATATATTTATATTATCTTTCATAAGTTCAATATGATGTATAACCATTATGCTTCCTACAAAATACTAAACATGATGATGATAATTTTCTCAATCATTTTAACTCTTTTGTACCAATTGGTGATAAATTTCCAAGAGTGCATCATTTCATGCTATGGAACTAGATCAGATTAGATAATCAATTCCAATAACCTTTAACAATTTGTATGATCAATGTCATTGTACAAAATAACTTATAAATATATGTTAATATGACTGAAAATCAATACTTTTGCCAACTACTTCGAAGCAAAATAGATAGGTTTAATGTAATTTTCCCCAACCATATATCTTTTTTTTTTTTGCTAAAATGAAATCGGTTAATATAATCTCCTATAAATAAAATTCCACATACTAGTTTATACAAAATATTATTAAAAATGTTAAAAATAATCAAACATAAAGTTTTTCCTTTATATGAGATAACTCATATTAAATAAAATCAATCATTTAAATAAAATCACATATCAGTAGAAAGTATATATATATATATATTTGATTGAATGAAATCATTATTTATCAATTAAAAAGAATCGGGGTTGAAATATTATACATACCATATGTATCTTAAGATTAGGTGAAGTTGGAAAACTAAGATAGAGAGACGAGAGGATTACCCTTTGTTATGTCGACACCCTGGACATAATCGTGCAACACGCAATGAAATTATGCAAATAATTGTTAAACCTATACCAAACAACACTATATGATAATTTATGCATATGTAATTTTGTAACATATTTTGAGCTAATAAATATTTCAGACATTATGTTAATATTTATTGGACGTATTAACTTTATAATTAGGACGATGTCTAGTAATTGTCCAAAAATGGATATTGACTATCAAATTTCATAATTTTTCCTCAATACAAAAATTCCTCATTTTCATGCAACCATTCGAACCATACATTTATATTGTCCATTAGATCATCAAATATATCTACATTATCTTTCATAAGTTCAATAAAACATATTACCATTATGCTCCCAACAAAATACTATACTTGATGATGCTAATTTTCTAAATCATTTTAACTTTTGTGTACCAATTGGCGATAAAGTTCCACGAGTGCATCATTTCAGGGTATGGAACTAGATCATATTAGATAATAACCTCCAATGATTTTAAAAAATTTGTATGATCAATGCCATTATTTATAATAACTTCTAAATATATTTTAATATAATTGAAAATCATTGCTTTTGCCAACTATTTTGGAGCAAAATAGAAAGGTTAAATATAATTTTCCTCTAATGATCTAAAATTTTCACTATGTCAAGCAAATGTCTTAATTTGTTTTTCCACAATGAGGAAAATATTTAAGTAAAATCACATATAAGTAGAAACTATATATATATGATTTCTATATGATTGAATGAAATCATTATTTACCCATTCAAAAAATAATATTAGTGAGTGAAGTATTATACATACCACATGTATCTTAAGAATATATCAAGATGATAAACCAAGATTCAGAGACGAAGAGGATTACTCTTTTTGGTGTCGACAATGTAGACATAGTAGTGCAACATGTAATGAAATTATGCAAATGATTGTTAAACCTATACCAAACAACACTATATGATAATTTATGCATACGTAGTTTTCTAACATATTATGAGCTAATAAATATTTCACATATTACGTAAATATTTATTGGATTTCTTAACTTTATAATTAGGACGATGTCTAAAAATTGTCTAAACATTGATATTGACTACCAAATTTCATAATTTGTCTTAATACAAAAATTCCTTATTTACATGCAACGATTCACACCATACATTTATATTGTAAATTAGATCATCAAATATATCTATATTATCTTACTTCAGTTCAGTATGACATATTACCCTTATGTTCTCTACAAAATATTAAACATGCTTAGGCTAATTTTCTCAATCATTTTAACTATTATGTACCAATTGGTGATAAAGTTCCACGATTGCATCATTTCATACTATAGAAATGGATCAAATTAGATAATAACCTCCAATGACCTTAAAAACTTCGAATGATCAATTCCATTGTATATAATAACTTCTAAATATATTTTCATATAAATGAAAATCATTGCTTTGGCAAACTACTTCGGATCAAAATAGAAAACTTTAATGTAATTTTCCTCAACAGAATGTCGTGTTTTATTTTGATAAAATGAAATAAGTTAATATATTCTCATATTAACAAACTCTCCTGCACTAGTTTATACTAAATGTTCTTATAAATGTTAAAAACAAATAAATCAACAAAAGGTTTTTCCTTTATATGAGATAACTCATAATAAATAAAATCACATATAACTAGAAACTATATATGTGTGTGTGAGATTTCTATATGATAGAATGAAATCATTATTTACCAATTCAAAAACAAATATTGGTGGGTAAAATATTATACATACTACTTGTATCTTAAGATTAGGTAAAGATGGTAAACCAATATTCAAAGGCAAAAGGATTACTCTATATGGTGTCGACAATATAGACATATTCGTGCAACATGCACTCAAGTTATGTAAATAATTGTTAAACATATACCAAGCAACACTATATGATAATTTATGCATACGTAGTTTTGTTAATATTTATTGGACTTCTACATTTTATAATTAGTACGATGTCTAATAATTCTCTAAACATAAATAATGACTACCAAATTTCATAATTATCTCGATACAAAAATTTCTCATTTACATGCAACCAGTCAAACCATACTTTTATATTGTCCATTAGATCATCAAATATATCCATATTATTTTTCATAACTTTAATATGATGTATTACCATTATTCTCCCTACAAAATAGTAAACTTGTTATGTTAATTTTTGCAACAATTTTAACTATTGTGTACAAGTGGGTGATAAAGTTCCACAAGTGCATCATTTATGCTATGGCACTAGTTCAGATTAGATAATCACTTCCAATGACCTTAAAAACATTGAATGATCAATCTCATGGTATATAATAACTTCTAAAATTATGTTAATATAATTAAAAATCATTGCTTTTGCCAACTACTTCGGAGTAAAAAAGAGAAGTTTAATGTAATTTTCCTTAAGAAAATTTCTTATTTTGTTTTGCTAAAATGAAATATGTTAATATAATCTCATATTAATAAACTCTCATGTAGTAGTTTATATTAAATATTATTAAAAAAATTAAAAACAAATAAATCAAAAATAAAGTTTTTCATGTATATGAGATAACTCACATAAATAAAATCACCCTTTTAAATAAAATCACATATAAGTAAAATATATATATATGATTTCTACATGATTGAATGAAATCATTATTTACCAATTCAAAAAAAATATTGGAGGATAAAATATTATACATGTCACATGTACTTAAGATTAGGTGAAGATGGTAAATCAAGATTCTGAGATAAGAGGATTACTATTTGTGGTGTCGACACCCTAGACATAATCACGAAATGTGCAAGGAAATTATACAACTAATTTTTAAACCTATAACAAGCAACAATATAAAATAATTTATGCATACATAGTTTTGTAACATATTATGAGTAAATAAATACTTCACATATTTTATTAATATTTATTGGACTTCTAAATTTTATAATTAGGATGATGTCTAATAACTCTCTAAACATAAATATTGACTACCAAATTTAATAATTTATCTCAATACAAAAATTCCTCATTTTCATGCAACCATTTGAACCATACATTATATTGTCCATTAGATCATCAAATGTATCTATATTATCTATCATAAGTTCAATATGATGTATTACCATTATTCTCCCAAAAAAATACTAAATATGTTATGCTAATTTTCTCAATCATTTTAACTAATTAATGCATACCAGTTGGTGATAAAGTTCCACGAGTGCCTCATTTCAAGCTATGGAACTAGATCAAATTAGACAATCACTCCCAATAACCTTAAAAAGTTCGTAATATCAATGCCATTGAATAAAATAACTTCTAAATATATATTAATATAACTGAAAATCATTGCTTTTGCAAATTACTTTGGAGCAAAATATATTGGTTTAATGTAATTTTCCTCAATCAAATGTCTTATTTTGTTTTGCCAAAATGAAATATGTTTATATAATCTCATATTAATAAACTCAACCGTACTAGTTTATACTAAATATTATTGAAAATGTTAAAAACAAATAAATCAAATATAAAGTTTTTCCATAAAATGGGATAACTCACAACAATTAAAATCACATACAAGTAAAATATATATATATCATTTCTTTTTGATAGAATGAAAACATTATTTACCAATTCAAAAAAACTATTGGAGGGTGAAATATTATACATACCAGATGTATCTAAGATTATGTGAAGATGATAAACCATGATTCAGATAGGAAGAGGATTACTCTTTGTGGTGTCGACAACATAGACATAGTCGTGCAACATGCATTGAAATTATGCAAATGAATTTTAAACCTATGCCAAGCAACACTATATGATAATTTATGCATACGTAGTTTTGTAACATATTATGTGCTAATAAACATTTTACATATTATGTTAATATTTGCTGGACTTTTGATGGGTAAAACCAGCATCGCCAATCCTACCAATACTTTGGTTTTATGTATTATAAAACTCTCGCAAGTGCACGAATCATTTCATAGAAAATGATAAGTATACTCCCAAGGTCGATCTAAGAAAGAAATGTACGTGGTTTTTAATTTATTATTCAAACTTTTAAAAACGAAATAAAATCCTAAAAATCCTGTCACGATATTTTGGGTTTTGTGTTTTTAATCTACTGACAAAAATAAACATAGATACAGATTCAATAAATATTTATGCAAATTTTATCGTTTATAATAGTGGAGTATTTATGGATATAATAACTAAGTTAATTATGCTTGCTCATATTATTTAGGTTATTAAATATATGAATTGATATTTATTGATTCTCTCTTTTTTATACGAATACCACCTTTGGTGAGGTTAGATATTCTTTGTTAATTAAACAAATCAATTAACACCTATGGGTGGGGTTGATAACTAATTTGGTTAATTAAATTAATTTCTTTTTCTAAGAGATTGAAAATGAACAATTTAAATGCCACATTTGGTGAGGTTAGACAGTTCAAACTTTATTCAAGGTATCCAAATTAAACCTAAGAATTTAGTTATCCGAGTACTAACTTTCATGTTTTAAAACCACTATTGAAAACATGTTGTCAATACATTTTCAGATAATAATTCTTATAAAACCTTTTGAAATAGAGCTTCACTCTAACTACCGAGCGATTGTACCAACAAATAAAAGAGCACTACTCTAAATTAGACCGGATAAATAAACCTTAAAATCTAATTTTCAGATTTAAGTTTGTAATGAAAAATAATATATTTCTCTCTAACATTCTTAATATAAAATCTTGAATAAAAACAAAATCAATTCATTTTAGAGATTTTCACCTATTTAATATTTCGCAAGCATACAACGTTATTATTATATCATGTTTACAAACAGCCAGCAAAGTTAAATTTAATCACAGAAAAATTAAATATAACATGTAAGAATAAAGCATAAAAAATAACTGTAAAGAAAATAAAATCCTTATAGTACTTTGATGCTATTCCCGTTGTTGGAAAACCTCCAAACGGAATTTGCACTCCCATTTATTGTATCGAAAAAGAAAATAAATTATAAAAACATAACTAGTTCTTCTCAAAAAGAGAAGAACTCTAAAACTAAGAAAAACTAGAAACTAAGAAAACTTAAAAAAACTAAGAAATGAGAGAAAGAAAGAGAAGAGAAGATGTGTTTTGAAGTGAAGAGAATGTGGGTATTTATAGGTGAGGAGAGGAAGAAAAAGTGGGTGAAAAAATGGGTGAAAAAATGATGTCATTGCTAGTGTCATGCTGACATGAGGCGCGGCGTCTTGTGACTTTGGGCGTTAATGCTAGCGGCCTTGTAGCGTTGTTGGCGCTTTGAAGTGATTGCGTGCGCGATTTCCTCTTTTTTGACCTTTTTGACCCATTTTGTCCAATTTTTTTATATTTGTTAACTTTTTCTCATTTATTTTATGAATATATAAATGATGTATTGCCTATAGTATTCCTTTTTGAGTTTTTAAGTTACTTTTTAAAGCAAAAATACCTGAAAAACAATAAAAATACCCGTGATTTCGAAAAGACAAATTTATATAAATATATGATAAAATTATATAAATATATATATTTTTAATCAATTAATGTGCATAAAATCATGGTAATTTTAGTGCTTTTGAGCACTCATCAACTTCTTAACTTTATAATAAGGAAAATGTCTAATAATTCTCTGAACATAAATATTGACTACCAAATTTAATAATTTATCTCAATATAAAAATTCCTATTTTTGATGCAACCATTCGAACCATACATTTATATTGTCCATTAGATCATCAAATATATCTATATTATCTTTCATAAGTTCAATATGATGTATTACAATTATTCTCCCAAAAAAATACTAAACATGTTATGCTAATTTTCTCAATCATTTTAACTATTGTGTACAAGTTCGTGATAAAGTTCTAGGAGTGCATCATTTCATACTATGAAACTAGATCAGATTAGATAATCACTTCCAATGAACTTAAAAACATCATATGATCAATGTCATTGTATATAATAACTTCTAAATATATGTTATTATAACAAAAAATCATTACTTTTGCCAACTAATTTAGAGCAAAATAGATAGGTTTAATATAATTTTCCTAAACCAAATGTCTTATTTTGCTTTTCTAAAATGAAATATGTTAATATAATCTCATATTAATAAAATCCCACGTACTAGTTTATACTAAATATTATTGAAAATGTTAAAAACAATAAATCAATATATAAAGTTAGTCCCTCATATGAGATACCTCATATTAAAAAGAAATCACTCTTTTAAATGAAATCACATATAAGTAGAAACAATATATACATATGATTTCTATATGATTGAATGAAATCATTATTTACCAATTCAGAAAAAATATTAAAGGGTGAAATATTATAAACATCACATGTATCTTAATATTATGTGAAGTTGATAAGAGGATTACTCTTTGTGGTGTTGACAACATAGACATAGTCGTGCAACATGCAATGAAATTATGCAAATGGTTGTTGAGCCTATACCAAGAAACACTATAAGATAATTTATACATACGTAGTTTTGTAACATATTATGAGCTAATAAATATTTTACATATTATGTTAATATTTATTGGACTTTTGAACTTTATAATTAGAACAATTTCTAATAATTTCCTAAGCATGGATATTTACTACCAAAATTCCTCGTTTTCATGCAACCATTGAAATTATACATATATATATTGTCCATTATTTCATCAAATATATCTATATTGTCTTCAAAGGTTCAATATGACGTATTATCATTATGTTCCCTACAAAATACTAAAATTGATAGGTTGAATGTAATTTTCCTCTAATGATCTAAAATTGTTCACTATTTCAACCAAATATCTTATTTTGTTTTTCTAGAATGAAATATGTTAATATAATCTCATATTAATATATTCCCATGTACTAATTATACTAAATATTATTAAAAATGTTAAAAACAAATAAATAAAACATAAAGTTTTTCTTTTATATGACATAACTCCCATTAAATAAAACCACTCTTTTAAATAAAAGCACGTATAAGTAGAAACTATATATATATATATATATATGATTGAATGAAATCATTATTTACCAATTCAAAAAAACATATTAGAGGGTGATATATTATACATACCACATGTATCTTAAGATTAGGTGAAGTTGGAAAACCAAGATTCAGAGACAAGAGGATTACCCTTTGTAGTGTCGATACCCTAGACATAATTCTGTAACATGCAATGAAATTATGCAAATAATTGTTAAACCTATACCAAACAACACTATATAATAATTATGCATACATAGTTTTGTAACATATTATAAGCTAATGAATATTTAACATATTTTGTTAATATTTATTATATTTTTGAATTTTATAATTAGAACGATCTCTAATAATTGTTTAAACAAAGATATTGACTACCAAATTTCATAATTTATCTCAATAAAAAATTCCTCATTTTCATGCCACCATTCGAACTATACAATTATATTGTCCATTACATCATCAAATATATCTATATTATCTTTTATATGTTCAATAAAATGTAGTACCATTATGCTCATTACAAAATACTAAACATGATGATGCTAATTTTCTCAATCATTTTAACTATTGTATATCAGTTGGTGATAAAGTTTCACGAATGCATGATTTCATACTATGGAACTAGATCTGAATAGATAATCACCTCCCATGACCTTAAAAACTTAGTATAATCAATGCTATTGTATATAATAACTTCTAGATATATGTTAATATAATTGAAACATGCATGTTAATATAATCTCATATTAATATACTCTCACGTACTTGTTTATATTAAATATTATTAAAAATGTTAAAAATAAACAAATAAATATATAAAGTTTTCCCTTTATATGAGATAACTCTCATTAAATAAAAAATTAGAACCCAAACAATAACATATCATCACGTGACGAGAAGAAGCAACATACAAACTAGTAACTATAGCAAGCATTTCAGGAAGCCGTAATACAGGAAAAAGAAAGCAAACATGTTGTTTAATAGGATTACCCATGCTGAGATTCATGTTATTATAAGCATAAAATCAACGTATCATTGTTAAAACTTGGGACTCATTTCTTATAAGCTCTTTTATTTTATTTCAATTACTTCAACCAATTCCCTTTTTAAATCTTAACATGAGCCATCCCACCACTCTCACTAACATTTACGCATTTTTCTAGCATATTAAAATGGCACCAATGCAGTGAATGATTTTGCTAATATTTATTACATGAAAAGAATGGAAATTTAACACAATATCTTATTAGTAAAAGATATAGTTAACACAATATCTTATTGGCTATTTCTATTAATTCAACAAGTAAAATGAATTAATTTTTTTAAGTACATTTAGTGTTCTATGAGACAACACTATATGTGATTATAAGTTGAATTAATTAAAGCTACACTATTAATAAAAGAATAGGGTTCTATCAAGTCTCCAGTAAGCTAATTAAAAGAAGTGTTTTATTGGTATTCATAAATATATCAGTATACATATCAACCAAATAACCATCAACTGAGTAAATCATTTAATGACCACTTGAAATAATAATCAAATAAGTTGACTAAATATGGATTAGATTGAGAACCAACTATATAATTGAAAAATGAAGGGCTTTTGAACCTATAGATAGTATAACAGCAGGAGCATTACCACATGAATTAGTGATGATAATATTGGCTTATATATAGGAGAAGTTGTTGGTACCTGTTGGTTAGAAAATGAATGCCAGTACTATATTTGATTTGATTCTACCCTATTAATATTCTTTGAGCCATGTCATGAGCATTGAGGAGCTGAAGAATAGATCATAATACATATATGTTCAATTGTGATATCATGTCATATTATCAATAGGGGAAGAATTAAACCAACTCACAAACCTGAACCACTAAGACCTGTAATCCTAATAAAACAGACGATGATTGCCGAAGTAACTACTACCTATCAAGTCTCTCAACAAACTCTTATGACATACAATATTGGTTGACTTCCCAACCTTTGATATTTGGTGAAGATTTTTACCTAGTTAGATGATTCGTCAAAATTAGAATCTCTTAATCCATTTTGAGGACAAATAATAAAATCAAGCAATGACATTCTAAATATCTCAGGATAACATGAAAACAAAAAATTTCAATTGTGCTTAGTGATCCAAAACTCTAAATCAAACACAAAGCAATGTGACCTTTCATTAAAGTTCCACTACCACACAAAAATAAGGCTAATTACTTGTGTTTTGTTAGAATGAAAAGCATAAAAAAAGTTCTAAGAGCCTTTGAAGAAAAAAATAGAAAATAAAAAATATCGGTTTGAGGGTTTATGGGAGTTTGTAGGTGTATCAAGGTTATTTTTGACATTTTAACCATAATAGTGTTCATCCTTTATACATTTCAGAAACAATAAGAACCCAAAAAATAACATATCATCATTTGACTAGAAGAAGCAACATAAAAATAGTAACAATAGCAACCATTTCAGGAAGTCGTATTACCGGAAAAAGAAAGCAAACCTGTTGTTTAGTTGGATTACCCAAGTTGAGAATCAAGCTATAATATATGACTTTTTAGTTTTTGATTGTAGTGGTCATTACAAATGCAGATAATTTGAATCTTATTAACCTTGATGCTAGAAATAAGATCCGCAACCCAGCCCTACCTCCACCAGACATCACATCAAGCTTATCCATAATGAGCACATTTTTTTTATTATTCGACATGTTATTTAAAAAACTATTTAGATAAAATAGAATATAAAATCCCACAAAATTCCTAAAGAAAGATTTATATAAGCATAAAATCAACGTATCAATGTTAAAACTTGGGACTCATTTCTTATGAGTTCTTTTATTGTATTTGCATTGCTTCCACCAATTCCCTTTTTCAATCTTGACATCAGCCGTCCCACGACTATCACTAACATTTACGCATTTTTCCTGCATATTAAAATGGCACCAATGTAGTGAATGATTTTGCTAAAATTTAATACATGAAAAGAATTAAAATTTAACACAATATCTTATTAGAAAGACATTTAGTGTAAGATGCTCTGAACTCACAAGACTACCAGATAAAAGCCATGCCCAGAGCAGTGACCAAGGATAGGAAACTGATAGTATACTAGACAAGCAAAAAGAAAATAAAAGAAAAGACAACTATAGACAACATCAACTAGACCCAAAAAAAATACTATCACTCACCAAGCCATAATTTAAATTTAGATTTCATCATCAATAACTTACTCTTTTTATATTGAAGATAGCAAGAAAATCAATCAAAATTTCACAATTTGTCAAGCAAGATTTAAACATTTACTTCAACCTAAAGCTAAGTCCTTGAGTGTGTGTGTGAGATAGTTAATTTAACTCCAAACCACGAGTAAATTTAGATAAAAGTAGAACAATTGAAATCAAAAGAATTCTCTCAAAACTTAACTCCATAAGTCTAATTTTCAGAAATCCGCTCCACTAATGTAATCAAATACCAAAATCATATATAGATCAAAAGGTTTTTAAATAGGGTTGTAATGATAGGTCATAGATCAAAACAAACTAAGAAAATACTTAGTAAAAAGAAACAATAAAAATAATATCCACATGATTCACATCATAGCTCTTTCTTGACAATATGCTCATATTGATGACAATATTGTTGCCATACTCAATAAGTAGAGTACTATTTTTTTCTTTCTTTTCTTTTTTGAAGATGTGGTTGCCTTGATACTCATAGTCTTTACTAATTTCAACCACTTTAATCCTTTATTGATTCTTGTCTTTCACTTTCTTTAATTCTTTTTTTTCACACTTTAATCAAATAGAGCAAACATAACGTAGATTATTTAATTTGAACTTTCTTTTTAAATGAAAATTTTCACCAAAGTATTTTAACAAAATTTAAGGTAAGTTCATGGTTTTTTAGGCCATGAATGTTTTATGTAGTTACAAGAACAAATAAGACTTATATAAAATAAGGCTCAAGGGGGTTGACTATGGGAATAAACCATGTGATAATGGCGTGCTAATTAGGACAGTTGGGAAAACCTTTTTGTTGTGACAAAAAATTGCCTAGATCATTTCTCTAATATTTAGTATCAACTAGGATTTCGCCTCAAGGATCCATCAAAAAATTCTAAAGCAAAGCAAGATTGAACTTTCCTAACCCAGTTAATTCAATTTTTTCTCTTTATATGCAAAATGGAGTAAGAAATATTTACTATCTACTCAATTATTTTTAAGGACAAAGATTTAAATCAAAGTACCCATAAAAATCTGCCTAACATAATAGTAAATTTTAAAAAACAATTCTCAAAACCATCCTCAATCACAAATTTCAAAGTCATAGAGAATTCAATCTTACTCAAATACATGCTTGATAAGAGAATTCAATAACTCAAGACTATAGGACTTAACACCCTGTTATCTCTTTTGGAGAACATAAAACCGTGCAAATATATGTTGTCTCTCTAGGAGAACATAAAACGTGCAAGTATACACGGTCACAAGTAATAAAATTTGATAAGTAAGTTATCGTTCCCACGGAGATTTGTTACTATAGTTTGTCGAGTACTAAAATTATCTCTCTTTGATTTTATCCAAAACGACCGTTAATTTGGAAAAAGTTAAAGAAAAGAGTTTAATAACAAAATAAAAGAAATCTAGGATTGCAATTTTTCACCAAATTAATCCACTCAAATCATGTTATTTTCTTTTGATTTATATTTTTTTAGTACATTTAATTTGTCAACCGAAAACTTCTAATTTTATCCATACATCTCTTCCGAGCTTCGTATAAACACACCTCGCTAAATTAATTCACTATATTTCTATGCGAATTAAATTCACCAAGATTCATTACGTTCTAAGTTCTCAAATGGCCACACATACAATTAGGGTATATTCCTATCCTTCATCATACATGTCATTCTATCTATGAGCAATATACACAAAAATGCCTCTTCCAAGTTTATTTATGTGCCACGGATCATTTGATAAAATTCGTAAATAATCAAAAGCATTAAGCACAAAATAGAATAAACAACTCAAACGTCTTATAAATCGTTCAAAAATAATTAAAATAAAAGCTTCATAAATTTAGATCAAATGCAACCCTAGAAAAATTAAATTACTTCATAAATTTAAAATAAAAAATACAGCAGTTTAAGAAAAATTAGATGAATAACACAGAAAATTAAAAAATCTCTTAGCACAAATATTTGGCACACGCAGAGCACAACAGAAGCCAAAAATGGCTTCTGCGTGTTCCACAGTCCAGAACGGAACAATACAAAAATTCTGAACTCCCCAAAACTCTTTAACTCTATTATAATATCCCCTATTTATAGCTAAAAAAATACATCCAAAATAATACATTTTTTAAACACGCGTAAATTATTTGTATCGAAAATAAAACCCAGACATTTTCCTTAAATTTCGCATCCATGCGTACGAAAGAGAATATAAAATTTTTTTACACGTGGATGACAGAAACAGAGGGCACCGTGCGTGATTTTTTTAATTCAATCTGTGTGCCACGTGTTAATCTCTAATTGGATGAAGAATTAATAGAGACATGTGGCATCATTTCATTCGGTGAACAAACCGGCTGCACCTAGGGCACAACGCACGGGAAAATGGCGCGATGAACGTGGGAGACAATGGCTGCAACGCGTGCGTGATCTTGCGCTTACGCGCTCACGGTAACATGCCACGTGTCAGAACATGCTTGGATGCAAGATTAAGTGGGACACATGGCAGCTTGTGATTCGTAGAATAACTGAGTGCATGTGGATCGATCGCACGGGAGAAGAGGCACGTGAAGGTGGGGGATAGCAGCTGCAACGCGTCAGACACGTGGGTCCCACCTGCACGCCGGCCCGTGCCGTAGGTGGGCCCCAGTCGGGCACCGAGCTGCATAAAAGAAAGAAACCTACACCCTCTCGCGTTTTTCGGGTGTGATAGAGACGTGCGCATCATAGCTGTTTCTTCTCTGATCTGACGGTCCACGTTGCACGCGTGGGAGACTGCGCGTGGACTTCTTCCCTCCTGCGCAAACATTAAACTTTAATTAATTGCATTTTGACCAACAAATTTAATGCAAATTACATTTTAAACTTTCTTTAATTACAGTTAAGCCCTTTTTCTAATTTAAATTAAATTTTTAAACTTTTAATAATTAAAATTAAGCCCTTTTTCTAATTTAAATTAAACTTTTAAACTTTTAATAATTAAAATTAAGCCCGATTTTAATTTAAATTATATTTTTGACTTTTATAAATTGCAATTAAGAACTCTATTATTTGAAATTATATGTGGACCTAAATTTGCAATTAGTTACGGTTTCGATTCAAATTATGTAATTTTATTAAAAATGTATTTCTTAACACATAAAAGGTAAATATTAATTTATTTAACTAAAATTAACCAAAAATGTCAAGAACATAGCAATTATAATTAATAAAATAGATGAAAACAACTATATAAAATATAGTTATCAGTATAAACGGTCACAAGTAATAATATGATAAGTAAAATATCGTTCCCACAGAGATTTGTTACTAGTGTTCGTTAATTACTAAAATTATTTCAACCTAATTTTATCCAAACAGTCGATAATTTGATGCAGTTTGACTAACTATTTTTTATAACAGTTTGTAAGAAATTTCTAGGATTGCAGTTTCACCAAATTAATCCACTTGAATCATTATATTTTCTCTTGATTTATGTTCTCGTATTTTAAGTTGTTAACCAAGAACTCCTAATTTATCCATATATCTCTTCCGAGCTCCATACAAACACATCTCGTTAAAATAATTCACTATATTCCTATGAGAATTAAACTCAACCAGATTTATTAAGTTCTAAGTTCTCAAATAGTTACACATACAATAAAAGTATATTCCTATCCCTTATATATACGTTATTTTATCACGAGCAACACACAAAAATGTCTTTTCCAAGTTTATTTAAGTGTCACAGATCAATTAATTAATCTTCCGATAATTAAAAGCATTAAGCACAGATAAAATAAACAACTTAAAACCGTTCCATAAATCATTCAAAAATAATTAATCCAAGTTTCATAATTTAAAATTACAACCCTAGAACAAATAAATTAGTTCATAACAGAAATTAAAATTACAATACAACAATAATCAAACATTTCAGAGAAATAAAATTTAAAAGAAAAAGATTAGGAGAAACTCTTTCACGATTCCTCAATGAAAAATAAATTTCTTCCCTTTTCCATTTCTTCACTGTCTTCTTTCTCTCCATTTTCGAAGAAAATAACAACATAAAAATTTTAAAAGTTTCTACGTGTTGTAGAGAACACGCAGAGAAGAAACTAAAATTGAAGTGAAAATGAAAAAATGAAAAACTAAAAAAAAACTCTCCCAATGTCTTTCCTCGCGTCTCTAAATATACCACTCCTAAACAATTATTTTTTTCTATAAAAATACATTTAGTGGGGGAAAAAAATACATGGGGAATAATAAAAGGAAAACACGCATAGAGACGATAACAATTCAGCTAAAAGAGTGCACATTTTGATTTCATAAAATGCATGCCACGTGTCGCCATATGATTGGCTAGAAGATTAAGGAAACACGTGATAGCTTCATATTCGGTGGGACGCGAAGGCGTACACTGATGTGATGAACCGCGTCGCATGTGGTATAAGCGAGGTGCTCGATGTGAGACAGCTTGATTCCACTCGCGTATGAATCTGGACCATTCAAATTTGATCCAACGGTGAGTGATGAGATGCACCTCAGGAGAATATTCTGCACAGCCGATAATTGGGTCCCACTCTACGCACCGTATAACGTGCATCGATGAAAACCAAGTCTGATCTCTATTGTTGCGTCTGGAATCCACGCGCCTGATCCTGACCGTTGATTGGACGATCGAACGGTGGGTGTTGCACGTTTGTTAATGGTGCGAGTGGCATCCTTCTCCTGCGTAGAAAAATCAACTTTCTTGAATTGCATTTTGACCCTCAAATTTAATTCAAATTAACTTCTAATCTTTTGATATTTGCAATTTCACCCATTTTTAATTCAAATTATATTTTTAGCTTTTATTAATTGCAATTAAGTCTTTTTTTATTCAAATTCATTAATTTTCTAAAAAATATATTTATTAAAAAACTAATAGTAAATATTAATTTAATTAATTAAAAATTAACTAAAAATGTCAAGAACATAGCAATTATAATTAATAAAATAGACAAAAATAACTGTATAAAATACAGTTATCACACCCCCTAACTTAAGATTTTGCTAGTCCTCGAGCAAAAGGAAAGAAATAAAATAAGGATAGATGCATTTAAAATAGCAATTTTCAAAATATTTCTTTTTGGTCATTTCAAATAACATAACTCAAAGAAATAAAAGAATTTTATCTCAGCATTGAAATCAATTGAAAAGTATATCACATTTTCACAATGAATTTTAGTGTCTGTGTGAAGTCTTTTCATATTTAATCACATGCAATCTGGATCAATTTATACAAATATGAACATAACTAATTTTTAATGAAATCACAAATCTCATAAGTTTATTTTTCATTTCTCTCTCCACTAATGTAGACAAACACAACCAAAAATCAATAGGACTTTATTAAGCTTGTAATGTATGGTTTAGGTAAAGGTAGGATAAAAGATAATATTTATCTCAAAACCTTTCCCAAACACATCATTTTAGGATTGAAACAAGATACCTTCCAACATCACAATGAATACTTCCCAATTTGAGATTTAGCATCACATGCAATAATCGTTTTTTTTATTTTCTTTTTTTTTTTATGTTTTTTTCTATTTTTTTTAGATCCTCTTTTTTTCAATATATCTTTAGAAATTTACCAACAATTGTCACATGTTAGAGAGAAAATAAAAATCGATATATCTATACATATATATATATATATATATATATATATTAGGCTTTTGAAAGGAGTAAAAAAATATATATAAACTTTGAAGCTCAAAAGGAATATACTATGGATAAAGCATGTGAAGGTAGATAGAAAGGCTCAAATGATCCAAAGATGGCCTAAATCATTTTCTTAGTTAAGTGTTATCTAGAATTTCGCCTCGAGAGAAAATCAAACAAATTCTAAGAACTGTGACACCAAAAATTATCAATCGAATTGCATACTCACATAAACCTTCTCTAAATTAGCATAACAACTCAAACATCAAGATTGGTGCTCATAAATATATATTCTTGTAAAAATGAAACATATGCAAAAATTACACATAGCTTAGATAATATTCAAATTTTTCAAAAAGTTATGCATTATTTAAATCGAAGAAATAAAAATAAATCACCATTAAAAGAAAAATATCTTCAATCCACCAAACAAATAAAGCTTCACAAGCTTCAGAAGCAACATAGCTTAGATAATATTCAAATTTTTCAAAACGTTTCTACGTGTTGTAGAAAAACACGTAGAGAACTAAAACTTCAAGTGAAAATGGAAAAATGACAAACTGAAAACTAAAAGCTCCCCCTTTTTTTCTCGTGTCCAAATATATACCCTTATACACGTATTGGGGGACAAAAATACATAGGAAGAATTAAAAGAAATAACACGCGTGAAGACCATTTTGCGCTTTTCTAATTTTTTTTCTTTAAACGCATGCCACATGTCATCATTTTATTGGCTATGAGATATAAAGAGACACATGGCAGCCTTTCATTCGGTGGGAAGAATGGACGCATGGAGAACACGTGGACCGTGCCGACGTAGAAAGAGCTGGTGAGTGGGTGTCTTTTCTGTGTTTTTATTTTACCTAATACATGCCACGTGTCGTCATATAATTGGATGGAATATTGAAGAAACGGTTGGCTGCTTCTTATTCAGTGGGTCGCGATGGTGCACACTGATGCGATGAACCGCGTCGCACGAGAATGTAGGTGAGCTACTTGGTACGCGACAGCTTGATTCCACGCGCTTAAATCTAGACCGTTCAACTAATCCAACGATGAGTGATGTGCCTCGGGAGAAACTTCTACACAGTCGACACATAGGTCTTACCCTGCACGCCAGCCTGTAAGGCCAGTGGGCCCCACTCGGCGCCGAGCCACGTGTTTCAGGAATACTGGGTCCACTCTCTTTTGTTGCGTCTGGATTGCTTTTGCCAGATCTTGACTATTGATTGGATGATCGAACGGTGGGTGTTGGGCACGAGTGGCTACTTCTCCTGTGCAGAAAATTCAACTTTCATGAATTGCATTATCACCCACAAATTTAATTCAAATTAACTTCTAATCTTTTGATATTTGCAATTTCACCCACTTTTAATTCAAATTGAATTTTAAGCTTTTTATAATTGCAATTAAGTCCCTTTTTATTAAAATTCATTAATTTTCTTGAAAATATATTTATTAAAAACTAATACTAAATATTAATTTAATTAATTAAAAATTAAGTAAAATTGTAAAGAACTAGCAATTATAATTAATAAAATAGACGCAAATAACTATATAAAATACAGTTATCACACCCCAAAATTTAAATTAAACAATGTCCTCATTGTAATTCAAAAGTGAGACATATTAAAGAAATGAAAAGTGCTTCCCTGGTTTTATGGTAGATCTGCATTAATTTGTAATTTTTAGCTTTTTATTCCTGCATAAAAAATCGGCATAAAAATCCAAATTATTCAAATAGTAATAAATAATAAAATAAAAGAAAGTTTTATGGGCTGCCTCACATAAGCCTAAGAATATATTTATGATGAGCAAAACCGACATTGCCGATCCTACCAATACTTTGGTTTTATATTTATAAAACTCTCGCAAGTGCACGAATCATTTCATAGAAAATGATAATTATACTCCCAAGGTCGACCTAAGGAAGAAATATATGTGATTTTTAATTTATTATTCAAACTTTTAAAAATGACATTAAATCCTAAACATCCTGTCACGATATTTTGGGTTTTGTATTTCTCATCTAATGACATAAAAATAAACATAGATACAGATTCAATAAACATTTATGCAAATTTTATCTTTTATAATAGTGGAGTATTTATGGATATAATAACTAAGTTAATTATGATTGCTCATATTACTTAGGTTATTAAAGATATAAATTGATATTTATTGATTCTCCCTTTTTTATATGAATACCACTTTGGTGGGGTTAGATATTCTTTGTTAACTACACAAATCATTAACACCTACGGGTGGGATTGATAACTAATTTGGTTAGTTAAATTAATTTCTTTTTCTAAGAGATTGAAAATGAACCATTAAAATGCCACCTTTGGTGGGGTTAGACAGTTTAAACTTTATTCAAGGTGTCTAAATTAAACCTAAGAATTTAGTTATTCGAGTACTAACTTTCAAGTTTTAAAACCACTACTGAAAACATGTTGTCAATACATTTTCATATAATAATTCTTATAAAAACTTTTGAAATAGTGCTTCACTCTAACTACCGGGCGATTGTACCAACAAATAAAAGAGCACTACTCTAAATCAGATCGAATAACTAAACCTTAAAATCTAATTTTCAGATTTAATTTTGTAATGAAAAATAATATATTTTTCTCTAACATTCTTAATATAAAATCTTGAATAAAAACAAAATCAATTCATTTTAGATATTTTCACCTATTTAATATTTCACAAGCATAACAACGTTGTTATTATATCATGTTAACAAACATCTAGGAAAGTTAAATTTAATTACATACAAATTAAATATAACATATAAGAATAAAGCATAAAAAATAACTCTAAAGAAAAATAAAATCCTTACAGTCTTTTGATGTTATTCTTGTTGCTGGAAACCTCCAAAAATAACTATAAGAAAAACTAACTAAGAAAGGCTAAAAACTAAGAAATGGAGAGAAAGAAAGAAAGAAGATGTTTTTGAGGTGTGTTTTGATATGAAGAGAATAAGGGTATTTATAGGTGAGGAGAGGAAGAAAAAGTGGGTGAAAAAATGATTAAAAATGGAGGAAATGCAGAGTAGTGAATGATGACATCATTGTTGACATCATGGTGGTGTGGAGCGCGGTAGCGCGTGTCGATTGGGGCAGATGGGCACAGTGGTGTGGGTGGAATGAAGTAGATGCGCATAGAGATGCAAGCGGACTGGGCATTGTATGGGCGATGTACGTGTGTTGCTCTAGTATTTTTCTTTGAGTCTTTAAGTTACTTTTTTAAGTGAAAGTACTTGAAAATAAATAAAAATACCCGTGATTCCGAAAAGATAGATTTATATAAATATATGATAAAATCATATAAATATATATATTTTTAATCAATTAATGTGCATAAAATCTGGGTAATTTTAGTGCTTTTTGAGCACTCATCAGTTTGTCAAGCCACTTTTTGTCCATTCTTTATAGATCTTTGCATTTTCATACGCATCATTCCGAAACTCATCCATCTCATTCATTACCGAATTCATTACCTAATCGTCCCTTGGTAGCCATACTTGATTGGTAGTCTGGTATACACCTTTTCTCTTTCATAGGATGTATGCCATCTAAAACTAGAAGCTGAAAATACATTTATACCAAATTATTTACAATAAAAATCATAGTACCAATAAACTAGTTAAAAAAATAATTTAATACTTACATAATCTAGTACTTACATCACTTTGACTGAAAAAACTCATGTCCAAATAACTGGGTTTGAAGCATCTATTAGACTTCTTAATTTTTCAATGACAAATTCTAGGAAATGCCATCTCAAAGCTAATTGATCAACCAATGTAGGTATGACTTCGTAAAATGCTTACAAAGCCAAGGGAAAATGATATACATTGTAGGATGTGGATAGTAAAGATTTGTTCAGACATTTCTCTCCCACGATTCCATCGTCCTGAATTCCATTGTCTTCTTCTTCTTCTTCAATTTATTCTTCTCTCCTTTTTATTTAGTGACTCCAACTTATTATTGTTCTTATTAACTCTATCAAACTTAATATTTTTGAACCTTCAAACCATATATACGTATAAAACCATCCCACATGGGAACTTATTAAGCCTTTTGTTCAATGAGACATAAATACTCTTTGTTTATCTTTTAAGCCTTTTGTTCACTAAGTAAAATCCTTTCTAATGTAAGAATAAGTGATAGATGAAGAACATCGTTCATATCTATATTCTTCAACAATCTCTTGTAAATATCAAGTAATTTCAATTTAGTTATTATTTTATCCTTCAAAAGTACATGGTCTTTAGTCGGCTTTGTGAAGAAGGAATGATATCATCACCACTAAACATCATTCCCGTTGTCAAGCTAATTTATTCATAAATGAAACAATAAGATTGTCTCCTAAAAATGAAATTTAATTTCCTACCACATTGATTGCTATCTTGCATCATTAATATGTGGTGAACCAAAGGGCTTGTAAATTCAATTTTATGCATCTTTAACCAGAAATCAAAGGATGATTCCTCGAACTCGGTCCTAAGACAAAACATATTGATAACTGTATTTTATATAATTATTTTTATCTATTTTATTAATTATAATTTCTATATTCTTGACATTTTTAGTTAATTTTAATGGAATAAATTAATATTTACTGTTTATTTTTTAAGGAATATATTTTTAAGAAAATTAAAGAATTTCAATCGAAAAAGTACTTAATTGCAAATATATGTCTGAAAATATAATTTAAATTAATATAGTGCTTAATTGCAAATAACAAAAGTCTAAAATATAATTTGACTTAAATAGCGCTTAATTGTAATTAACAAAAGTTGAAAAGTTAATTTAAATTAGAAAAGGGATTAATTGCAATTAACAAAAGTTAGAAGTTAATTTGAATTAAATTGGAGGGATAAAATGCAATTAAGGAAATTTATTTTGTGTGCAGGAAAAGGAGGCCACTCATGCAATCACCAACGCAAGACACCAACCATTCAATCAGGAAATCAACGGCTACGATGAGGCATGTGGAACCAGATGTGACAATCTCGAGTGGACGCGGGTATTCAGGTGCATGTTGCTGGGAGCTGAGTTGGGCCTGCCTGCCACGTAGGCTAGTGTGTAGGGTGGGACCCACATGTCTGCTGCAAAGGCAGTTTCCCATGCGACGTGGTCCATAGAAACTTCATGCGCCCTAACCATCCAACAAATCATACAATGCCATGTGTCTCAAATATTCCTACAGCTAATCTGAAGCGGACACATGGCACGTATTGGGTAAAAAAAACGTAGAACTAGCGCACGTAGTTCCAACTATTTTGTGGGACCCATATGTCTCGCGTGCCATGATCTCGTACGGCACAACCATGAGAAAGCTCTCCCTCACACCAATTAAATGCTTCCATGTGTCCCATTATTTATTTCAGCCAGTCAAATGTTGACATGTGGCACACATTTGAATTAAAAATAAATCAGAAATGGTGCATGTTGTGTACTATTTTGGAGGATATATTTCTTTTACGCACGTCTGAAGAATATTTTTTGTCCCCCAAGCGGATTAAATTATTATTTTCGATATACCTTTGTGTCCCCCGCATGTATAAAAAAATATTTTAAAATGTATTTGTTTTTTAGATATTTGATGTTATAAATAAGGGATTATTGTGATAAATTAGGAGGTTATTTTTTAGGTTGATTTTAGGTTGTTTTTGGTGTTCGGTTGGAGACTTGGACTGTCGAACACGTAGAAGTCATTTTGGTTTCTATTGTGTTTTGCGTGTGCCAAAAATTTAGGAGTAGAAATTTTTTAATTTTCTTTATGTTTTGTAACTAATATTCCTTAAATTTTGTAATTTTAATTTTTCATATGGAGTAATTTAATTTTTCTAGGGTTGCGTTTTATCTAAATTTATGAAGCTTGAATTTAATTATTTTTGAAAGATTTATGACACTTTTAATTTGTTTATTTTATTTTTCTTTAATGATTTTGATTATTGAAAAATTTATCAATTGATCTATAGCACTTAAATAAACTTAGAAGAAGCATTTTCGTGTATATTTCTCATAGATAGAATAACATATATATACGAAGGATAGGAATATACCTTTATTGTATGTGTGGCCATTTGAGAACTTAGATCATAATAAATCTTGGTGAATTTAATTCTCATAGGAATATAGTGAATTAATTAAGCGAGGTGTGTTTATACGGAGCTCGGAAGAGATGTATGGATAAAATTAGAAGTTCTTGGTTGATAAATTAAATTTACTAAAAAAATATAAATCAAGAGAAAATAATATGATTCGAGTGGATTAATTTGGTAAAAACTACAATCCTATAATTTTCTTTTATTTTGTTATAAAACTTTTTAGTTAGTTAAATCATTTTCAAATTTTCCCTTATTTTGGATAAAATCGGAGTGAAACAATTTTAGTACTTAAAAAACTATAGTAACAAATCTCCGTGCGAACGATACTTTACTTATCAAATTTTATTACTTGTGACCGTGTATACTTGCATGATTTTATGTTCTCTAAAGGACACAACACATGTCTACTTTTGACTCGATTGTCTTTATCTCTTCAATTCGAAATCTTTCCAATGTAATGATCTTTGCTTTTTATGCATGATATACATTCATTATCATGCACAGTCATTATCTAAAAAGAGACAAAAATATAAAAATATCATGTAACTTATGGTTATATTACATATATACATGTCTTAAATTAAAACTAAAAGCATTAATACAAGAACAATAACGAAAATGATCGAAAAATAGAAATGTTAATTGTAACAAACATAGGTATTTTATGATTTAATTATTTACAAACTATGGGAAATTCTTTGAATTATTTATTCATTTTTTAAATAATTTTATTATTTATCACAATATAAATAAAGTGAGTGCAATTTATGTATTCTTACTATTTTTCAAAGTAAAAAAATTACCATTAAGCACTATTCAAAGTATATATATTTAATATAGAAATAAAAAGTATATATCTAATAGAAAAATAAAAGGGAAAAAATAGGAGAATTTTTTTAAAAGAAAATGAACTATTGCAATGAGCAATTAAGTCCTCTAAAAAATATCAACATAGTCTATAAGACAAAGGATTGTACTTTACATAGTAAAACATAAATTGTCACGATTTCTCAGTCTCTCAGGTCTCCCTTTTCCTAACCAAAATTAATTTTGAATATTTTCTAAGACTGAGTTTTGAATAAGTCAAAGATTATTATGCGTAAATAATTTAAAAATTAATATATATCAACATTCTCTCTCCTTCCAACCATAGCCCTTCACAAATCTAAAGCATATTGTTGGTGGCTAAAAGGCTAGAAGCCTAGAAACCATATAGCCATTATGCTATGTTTTAAAATACTTCTACCTTTGGAAGTTATCAATTCTTCCACCCTTAACTTGATGGTATATTTTGCACCATTTCTCTTTATATATTTTTGGGATTTTTAAATACTATTTATTTTTTTAAAGGAATTTTTTTATCTTTTCTATTTTGTTTTTCCTTATTCTTTTACTTATAGCCTAAGGAAAACTATGTGAAATTAATGACATACTTGAACTATATGCAAAACAATATTATTCAAATAATTTAGTATGTTATTATATGAAATAGTTGATACCTACATAATTATTTATTAGATTTTTCAAACAATTTTATGTACCTATAACGAATACTCGTTTCAATTTAATGAATAAAGAAATTCATCCCATGTGTCTTTTTTCTTCTTGTTTTGATTAAATAGTATTATACATGAAAATTGATGAAAAAAGGCACCATTGGTAGCTTACGTTATACTATTGACTACAAAGCAACTAGTAGCTATATATTTAGCATTCCTAGTGGAGCTGTTTCTTGGAAGTCTAAGAAATAGATAATATTGGCTCAATCTATGATGGAGTCTGAAATGATAGCACTAGCTACTATTAGTGAAGAAGTAGGCTGGTTAAGAAGTCTATTAGTTGAGATATCTTTATGGAAAAGACTGATACCAGGTATATTGATCCACTGTGATAGTACCACTACTATTGCAAAGATTCAAAACCTTTATTTCAATGGCAAGAGATGATAGATACGTCGTAAGTACAATACTATTAGACAATTTCTCTCTACAAGAGCTGTAAGAATGGATCATGTACATACTAATGAAAATTTGGTTGATCCTTTGGCGAAAGGATTAATGGTGAGACTTATTAGCTATCTTTGCCAACCTGTGAACATCAATTATCTCCCTCTGTTCTATATATTTTCTCTCTGCAGGTGTAAGATGATCATCATAATGAGTCATTTTTCCCTCTTCATCCAATTTATTGCCATCATTTACATCGTCTTCATCGGGATGGGTTATTAATTTTGTACGTCCTCCACTTACAATAAAATCAAGAATAAATAACAATGGAACACAATTTCCTGCCTTGTGACAATTTATAAGCAAAGAGATGGTAAGGTACTGAGGAGTTAAAAACCATAAAGAACACTAGTGTCACATTTCAGCTTCCATTTATTCTCCTAATATTTTACAAATCATGTAATAGTTAATTACGCAGTTCTTATTGTTTTACAAACCATATTCTCCTTTTGAAGCATCAAACAAGTAGTAGAATATGGACATTCTTAAATGTTGGCTCTAGCATTTCATAATCTAGAATCAGCATGCTTTATAGCCAATATCATCTTGTCAACCGTATGAAAAAAGCAGGCACTTGATATCGAAAGCACTATTAATAGCATAATTACTATAAAGACGAGTGAATTAAAATCTACAATCATATTTTATAAACCACCACACATGTAAACGATGTCGTATGTGATCCCCATTAGGAAAACTCACCAAATCAAGCATAATTCATATGCCAATTCATGCAGGACCAAAAAAAAATTGTATTATAGAAGTAGAGGTATACCTATAGGCAAGGTATTCTAGACCAAATAGGAAAACCTTTCCTAATTTACATAACTAAAAGGTATAAACAAACAGTTCAGATAGAAAAATTTGAATGATGTGATTAAATTTATTGATCAAAGTTGGTTGTATGTCATTAAGAAGAAGAGAACATTTACTCAAATTGCGAGACAAGTTTTTGTAAGGATGCAAAATACTCAAGAGGGAGATAAGTGGATTATTCCATATAATGCAAGGTACGTGGGTTATTATAACATTTATGAAAAATTATGTTATGTAATCAAATGCATTTACCAATATATATCTTATTATAAATTGATGTTGGTACCATTGGAAGAGAAGATTTTGGAGCAAAAAGATCAAGATAAATCTAAATTTGCTTGTTCATTTCTACTTATAAGAAAAATTGAATGGTTTGATTTTAAAAATTTCAACTTTAATTTCAATGTTTTCATAAAATACACAATGTGGGAAACCACTCAACCATGATCACTCATAAACTCATAAAAAACTAATGTGGGATACACATTCAACAATGTATCATGAATCTCTAATAACCAACTAACTAATACAAGGCTGATCACATAAGAAAAGGTTACACGAAGCCAACAATGATTTGATACATTACTCATAGCCATATAGGCTCTTTACATAAAACCACTTGCAAACACTACTTCAAGTACTTACCACTGAAGAGCATGATTTTTCCCACAGTCATGAATAACTAATATCGAACAACACTCAACATAATAGAGATCCATAAATAGAAATTGAGATGTCAATTTGATAGATCTCTATTACATTTTTCTAGGTGAAGAGCATAAAGAGAAGGGGTATTTATAGAAGTAATACAAACAATTATACCACCTTACCTAACCTCATCATGGTCCTCACTGACCCTCTCGCTATGGCCTTTTCATGGGCTATGGCGAGGCCCTTTTCGAGATCCTAATAAAGATCCAAAGAAACATATTTTTTTCTAAAACATTTTGAGTAATATTTATAAATACCAGCACTAGAACTAAACTAAAATCTACCACTCATGGCCTAGCATGTATACTAACCAACCATTCATATGGTATGTGATGACTACTCAAAAGCACTCAATATATCGTGATTTTACGCATGTTTAATAATTAAATAGATTTGTATTTGCTTAATTTTATTATCATTTTAAGAAAATCTATCTTTTCAAAATCATAGATATATTTTGTTATTTTTCAGGTATTTCTTGTATTTAAATGATTTAATTTTAAGAAATACACTTGAAGCACTTCATTATAACTTTAGAGCTAAAAAAGATAACATATGCTAAGGAATAAAGGGCCCCAAATGATGTAGAACATAGCATGCTATGATGTGAGGCAATAAGAGTGACATCAGCGTGTCCAAAATATGATGTGGGATGTAGCATGAAAAAATTATATGCCACGGTGAGAATGTAATTGATCGACCTAAAACTTTGTACACCCTGTGTATGCCATGGTGTGAAATAGTTGTATACTATGCCACCTATCTAAAAATACATATTTCTCTCCTTTCCTCCACCTATAAATAGAACCCTATTTTCATTGTAATCAATATACCCCATCCTTCTTATTACTTTCATTTCTTAGTCTCTTAATATTTTTACCTTTTTCCTTTTAGTTGCTTAAAACTTTTCTTTCAATTAAGAGTTAAATCAATTAAGCAATTTTGAGAATTCTATTGAGGTATATTTAAATGTATTCTTTTCATATTATCTTTCATTGTTGTTTACATGCTATATGTTTAATATATTGATCATTTATTAAATAATGCATGTCTCGCTATAAATAATATAGGATATTAGTAATATTATTGCGCTTGTAAAATATTAAAATGGATAAAAAAAATTTATAAAATGAAATAAATTTTATTTCATCATTAAGATTAAAAGAAAGTTTGTTAAGGAAGAGTATGATGAATAAGTATTTTTCATAATAAAAGAGAGAGTTAGATTAAAGGTTTAAATTATCTGAATCTGATTTAGAGTAATACTCTTCGATATTAGATATATACTATCTATGTTTATTTCAAGGCATGCTCTATTTCAAGGATTTTTATAAGAATTATTATTGAAATATATATTGACGACATATTGTTCATGGTAGTTTTAAAATCTGAATGTTAGTTCTAGATACTTAAATCGTAAGTCTAACTTAGACATCTTGATGAGAGTTTAAATTGATAGATCTTCCAAAATCATCAACTAAATGGTTTATTAATTCCTTAAAAATAAAACAAAATTTAGTCAATTATCACTTATTGATCCTTGCCAAAAGATATTAGTTGATAATTGATTAACAAAAGAATCTAATCTCCTCCTTAGGATATTTTTTTATTAAAAAGGGAGAATCAATAATCTTAATTCATATTTTTATTCACCTACTTAAATATTGAGCAAGTATAATTAACTAGCTAGTGTATCCCATAAATTCTCCACTGCGTGATAAATATTTAATTTTTTAAATGTTTATTGAATCTACCTTTATTTTTATTGGATTGGATTTTCAAGCCAAAACTTTCTAACAAAATTTCTAGGTTTTATTTTTGTTTCAAGAATTTTTTGAATTATTTAAAATTGCATAATTTCTCTTTAGAGAAAAATTGAAAGTATACTTATCATTTTCTATATGTGATCCATACACTTGCAAGCTATTTTATAAATTATACAAAATTTGTACGGATACTTTTTGCACATCAAGTTTTTGGTGTAATTGCCAAGTAAACCAATAATAGCATTGAAACTAGATAACCTTTATAAGCATCAGTGTGTGAAAAAATGGCTCCAATCATAGTTCTTCTAAATATGTGCATATATGCATTTATGATTCATAATAACCAACCTTACACACAAGAAGACGAAATGTAGAGTAAAATAAATAGAGTTTGTGTTTTGCATACATAGGAATCCAACACACAGGCACAAAGGTCTATAGGATTTATAGCATGACACATTGTATGCATTGTATGTATTCTCTTGTCTCATATTTCATCTCCAAAATACATACCTTAAAAATTTTATTTGATGATTTTGATTGACACATGAGAATTTCATTTGATATCTTTATAAATCCTTTTGTTTGATTCCTTTCATAGGATCAATATTATGCACTATTTTGAACCTTTTTCTTCTATGAACATATGTATACATATTAGTTCATTTATTTACATAGACTCTTTTTGTATATGCCTTTGAATGGGTGCCTGAACCCAAAGGATCGGTGTTATTGAGAGTATGACTTGTGAGGTTAGTTTCAAAGCGAATTTAGATTCCAAACACTAAAATTAGGCAAATAAATTTTGATGCATCTTTTATAATGATATGAATATGATTTTCAATTAATTATTAGAATAAGTTATGAATGTTTAGAGGTAAAAATAACTTATGCTTTTAATTTTAGTTATGAACTTAAAGAAGATTAAAAGCATGAGAATAGTTTCTATTTTATTTTTGTTATTTGTTTTTAAATTTCTGCATTTTAGTTTGATGTTTGTGGGTATTGTCAATAAAAGCCCTCAAAAGACTTTAACTTGTCTATTAGGGAACCTACTGATTTAAAGGCTTATTGCATACCTTAAATGGAACCGTGTCAATTTATGAAAATGATTTAGGATAGTTTAATTTTATTTTAACTTTTTTTGTTGTTTTTATCGCTTCCCTTGCTAGAGACTAGCAAAAAGCTGGTTGGGTTTGTGATAAGCACTAAATAGAAAGTGATTTTATGCAATTTAAATGTTAAAATATATTTTGTTTTACATAATTTTATTATCATTTTATCAAATCTATCTTATAGAAATTACGGGTATGTTTTGTCATTTTTCATGTATTTTTAGCTCCAAAATGACTGAACTAATCAACACTTGAAAAAGAGTACATGAAAGCACTCCATTGCAACCATAAAAGACTAACATATGTATGCCTTACATATGTTCAAAGCCCAATGAAAGGGGTGTAAAACAAAAGAAATTTCTAGAAGCACAACAACATGCATGCTGCGACAATGATTTTTGGGTGCATTAGTGTAAGGCCTTCGTATCATGATTGAAAACCACATACAAACTAACTCATGTCGTGGTGTAGAGAAATAAATTCCTCCACGCTCGATCGTCAAATATATATTTTCCTCTCTTTTGCAACATTTTTTACCTTATATAAACCCCATACTTCAATGTAAAAATCATCGCTCATCCGTCAGCTTCTTAGTTTCTCTCTTTCCTAGCATCCTAGTTTTTATAATTTTGCTAAGTTCTTCTCTTAATTTTGAGAGTTGAACATAATTTAGTTTATATAGTAGTTTTCTTTCATTTCAATAAATAGTGTTGGAAATTCTGTTTGTAAGCTTTCCAGATATAGAAAGATACTAAATTTTTGTACTTAAAAGGATACATTTGAGGTATAATTTAAATGTATTATTTTATTTTTAGATTAATTTTATGTGTTATTCTAAATGTTATTTTTAATTTACCGATCATTTATTAAAATAAGTATGTTTGGCTAAAAATACTATAAAATATTAATGATGTTGTTATGTTTGTGAAATATTAAAGTATGTACACATTTTTATAAGATTAAGTATTATTTTCTATTCAAGAATTCTACAAAGATATATTGACAACATATTTTTAGTAGTAGTTTTAAAATCTTAAAGTTAGTTTCCAGATGTTTAAATTTTTAAATTTAACTTTGACACCTTCAATGATGTTAAAAATTTTAGACCATACTGAAGGTGGTAATTAAGTGGTTTGTTAATCTCTTTGGAAAGAAGCATAATTTAAATAAAATTAACTAATAAATCAAGCCGAAGGTCCTAACTGATTTTAATTAATAATAAATAGTAGATCCGAGGCGCTGTTTGTATATATAAAAGAGAATGACTAATCTTAATTCATATTCCTTGACAACCTAATTAATATTAAGCAAGCATACTTAACTAAATCATTTATCCCATAAATTTTACAATGAGTTTATATGTTTATTTTCCTAATGTTTGTTGAATATATCTTTAATTTTATGTCATTAGTTTAGATATTTTAAAACCCAAACTTTGTGATAAGATGTTTATGTTTAATTTTTGTTTTTCAATTTTATTCATTTATTTAAAAAATCATATAATTTTTCTTTAAACTGGTATAGGAAGTATATTTATCATTTCTAAGAAAGTGATTCATGCACTTGTAAGTTATTTTATAAATACAAAACTCGAGCATAAAATTTATGGCACCGTTGTAGAGAAGGAATAACGTTTTTAAATTTTTATTATCAAAATCTTAAAAACTTTTGATATTATATATATTTTTATTTTCATTTAAAATCTTAAAATATTTGGGTTTTAGTTAAATTTAGATTTTAAATCTTCTAAAAAATATATTTAAATATTTAAATATTATTTTATTCATGCACTTTATTAATAATTTGTCTATAAATATGAAGTTATGTGGAATCTCTGCTAGTATTTTTAATGCTATAATGAGCTCTAAATATGAAATCAAGTGTAACTCTGATTTCTTACTTGGCTTGTGTGAGTTTTGGTGTCCTTAAACGTATGGAACACATTCATGGGCACCAAAACTCATACAAACCAAGAAACAAATCGGAGTTACACCTGAATTCATATTTAGAGCTCATTGTAGCATTAAAAATACGAGCAGAGATCCCAGATAACTTCATATTTATAGACAAATGATTAATAAAGTGCTAATTATTGTCATAAGGAAAGTAGGAAAGAGAGATGAGATGTAGTTTGGGCCAAAAATAGGTCCATAAAACAATGCATTCCCCTAAATACATGAGCATATAATCATCCATCAAACAAGAAACTTTAAACACAGGAATAGAGAAATTAAATCATTAAAAAAATTACCGTTATGTTGTCATATGCTATTCAAGATCATCAGAATCTTCTCATGATTCTTCTTGTGATGATATAATTTGAACCATGTGTTCTGCCTATTCCTCTCATAAATCATCAAAAATTTGCTGGTCATAGCCCGTCTTGTTCCAACCAAAGAACTACATGTATTTAAAATCAAAATAAGAATGTATTTTCATTTATTTACAAAAAATAATTCAAATATGTTAAAAACTTTTCTATATATGGGTAAAAGATATTACCACATCATCAATTGGAATTTTGATATTTGTGACGATTTCGCTCATAAACTTCATGATATAATAACCACGCATGACTCCATTATTTTGTTGTGGAACCTACAAAAAACAAGTGTACATGATTTTTCATATTCGAACATCTTTATTATTCAATTGTAAAATTAATAAAATTATTAATATTCGCTTGTATATACCATAACTTTTGTCCATATAAGCTTATGAGATTTTTTAAGGGCAATGCCCCTAAACTTGTTCCACAACTTCCATGCCCTATCAAGGTTTAAAACAATTAGTTTTTATTAAATATTACAAAAAATAATAGAAGAAACTAATAAGTAGCTATAACTCTTACATTTCAATAACTGCTTTTGTATCTTTACTCAATTCTATGGAAGCTGAGTCACAATACCAAGCATGATTATCGAACAGATCAATGATTACCAACATCTAATGATCTTGGCCTTGTTCAAACCTTAATGGCCAAGGGATTATCAACTTTTGATTTTTGTTAAGCGTTAATGCCCTATCACATAATTGTTTAGCTCTGATGCTAATATCCTTCTCTTGATATTGATTGACATATGAAGAATCATAGAACATTGCTAAATGTGATGAGTGATTATGTTGAAGTCGATAATAGCACGTCCTATATAAAAGATATATATATAAATAATTAGATAATATAAATATAATTATATATTTTCTACATAAATGAAAGAAAAATAAATAGATTGAGGACTCACCTTGTCCACACTTAAATTATACTTAAATCGATCATTTGATATTCAAATAGTTTCAATATGCACTCGAATGATATATAAGTTTGGCCATGGTCTACACCAGAAATTTCTATAGGAATTGGCACAGTCCATCCATTATTTATGCTAGATGCCCTCCCAACAAAAGTCATCAAAGTGCCAAGATTTCTGCTGAAGTTTAAAGCATAATCATAACTATACTTTTTCCAAGGCTTCTTCTTGAATGACTTGGTGCTCGATGATTGGCCACTAGACATAGATTTAGCACGAGATACTTGTTTCGTATCTCTTAAATGTGCCGCATTTAAGAGTTATGGTATAATAGACTAAAAAAAGTATTATGTATTTTAGTAATAATATAAGATATAATAAAATAATAGTAGTAAACAAGTGTTATCTTTTAAGTTAAAAAATAGTACCACGTCACCAAGCCACATATTTTCAAACCGCCTCTTGGACTATGGTAGCATCAGAAGGCACAGGTAGTGGAAAATCATGAAACAATGATTGATCCATTACTATTTGCCAATGATTAGGCAAATATTGATTATGAATCATCCGATCATCACTTAATTGTTGTACCGTTCCAATAGCAACAAAGTCCGTTGATGAAGGATGTTTCAAAAAACATTTCATATTATGTAAAACATTTAAGTGTTATATATAAAAAATAAAACATATAATAAGAATTTAAAAATAATAGATTATATACACTAGAAATTAAAATCTTACCACATATGAATTGAGATAATGTTTGTTCTTATTTCTATTATGAACTAATTCATTTTTGCTAAGGCGATGATGTAGTTGAATCAAGAAAATATGATTTCTTTTGTTATTGTTATATGAGTTCATTGTTTTCAAGTTGAGTATTTATTTCCATGCTTAATGCTTTTAAATTTCTGGCCAAGATTTAGATGATTTGTTGCATTATATTGAGACTGAGAGGAGATGTGTAATGAATGCTTCTTGTGATAAATACCGTATGTTGAATGCGAGTGTGAGAACTAATGCATGATGTATGTGGTTATTCTAGAAATTCCATAAATCGTAATGTGCTTGTTTGTGATTAAATCTTCATAGAATTATAGTTGGTTTTCATAGATAAGTAATTCTAATATAACTCGAGAGAGAGTATTAGGTAAATTTGGGTTTTTCAACCATCACTTTTAGCTTTGATTCTCATATAACATGACTTGAAATTGGATTTAATTGATTTAGCGAATTCAAATGCCTTAGCATTTTTAATCATTTGTGAACAACATTTAATTGTGTTATTTGCGTTTATTTTTAAGTTAATTTGCTTCTTAAACAATTTCAACAATTGGGTTTTCAAATAAAATTAGGATTAGTCAATTTCGGTACTTAGTAACGCTATTACTTGTGGGTTCGATATCCGTACTTTTGTACACTTTATTACTTGAACGATTCGTACACTTGCGAAAATACGCATCAAAACTTTCAACTCCAAAAATATAGTTTTGCTTAATTCTACACTTTTACATCCAAGATTTGTCCATTTTCTATTAATGACATTAATTAAACATATTAATTAATTATGTATCCAATGAATATATAAATTTCCTAATTATTAGAATATATATCAAAACATACATAATACAAAATAGTTATCATTTTAATCATTTTACAAATGTATTACTTTTACTTAATAAAAAATAATTATTTATATATAAATAAATTTATCTAGGTACGGTAAATATATATAATCCCTCAAACCCACGACATTTCAGATATTAATTATTTTCACAGAAAATAAGCCAAATATATAATAACAAGTAAAATAAAAAAATATACATAAATAATTTTTTTTTACAAAAAATAAAACAAACTGAATAATAAGCTACAAAATTAATAGAAATACTTACAAGAATGTTATGAAGTGACTAAGTGAAGAAAATGAAAACGAAAACGGTGTTTTGTAAGTGAGGATAAGTGAAACAATGGGTATAAACGTTTTGAGTATTTCGCTAAAAAAACTAGTAGATTTGAAAGATAATAAGAAGAGGAATATAACCCACAAAATGGCGTTGCAAATGGTGGTCGGAGGTGGCTGGAAATTGAGATAGAGGGTGGGTGTGAGCCTAGTTTTGGGAGAAATGAAGATTTTTGGGTTTCTGTAGAGAAGAAATGAGTCGAACGGTAATATTACGTAGATAGCGTCGGTTGACGTGGAGAACTGATGCTATCCACGTGCGTAGCGTCGGTTTGCCCCGTCAATTGATGCTATCCATACAATTAAATTTTTTTTTTGTCAACTATTATTTTATTTAAACTATGCATACGTACTATAGAAAAAGAAAAAATAATAATTTTACAATAATATTTAAAACAAATACACAAAATTAAATAAAGATATATTGTATGTACATATATAAATTTAAATATCCAAACAAATAAACAAAATTATATAATTTTAAAAACTAATTGTCTAAAAAAAGAAAAATACTATACTATATATATATTTATATCCAACTTAAATTTTAAAGAGTCAAATAAAATAATAATTAATGACCTAAAAAAATTTCAATTGTAAACTACATGCATTTTTTAATTTAAAAAATAGGTCATTGCTTCGGTTGACGTGGTGCACTGACGCTACACGCGTGGATAGCGTCGGTTCGCCACATCAACTGACGCTACATGCAATGTGGATAGCGTCGGTTCTACATCTATCCAACTTTAAATTCATTGTAAGTAAAGATCGTTCCCACGGAGATTTGTTACTACAATTTGTTGAGTACTAAAATTATTTCTTTCTGATTTCATTCAAAACAATCGTTGAATTAGAAAAAAGTAATAAGAAAATAAAAGAAATCTAGGATTGCAATTTTTCACCAAATTAATCCACTCTTACCAAATTAAAAATAAAATGCGTGGTGGACAAACCGTTATGACACAAATATTATTTTAAAGTGAGTGGGAAACAACGTTGTGCGCTTGATTTTGTTTTCAATACACTCTGCCACGTGTCATGATCTGATTGGTTGAAAAATATAGTGGGACACGTGGCAGCCTTCAATTGGCGAGAGGAAAATGGGTGCATGGAATTGCACCGCACGAAAGCACGGCACGCGGGGACATGTGGCAGACAATGGCGCGCCTGGAAACGTGTGCCGTTTCCGTGCATTCTGCTTTACTAAATGCATGCCACGTGTCGTCATGTGATTCGTTGGAATATTTAGGAGACACGTGGCTTCTTCTTATTCTGTAAAAATCGAGGGTGCATGCTGCTTGAATAACCCGCGTCGCATACAATTTTTAGACAAGCGGTTCGGTGCACGACAGCTTGGTTCCACGCGCTTCAATCTGGACCGTTCAGCCGATCCAACGGTCAGAGATGTGTGATCGGGCAGAACCGACATCGCCGATCCTGCCGATTCTTTGGTTTTATCTATTTATAAAACTCTCGCAAGTGCACGAATAATTTCGTAGAAAATGATAAGTATACTCCCAAGGTCGATCTAAGGAAGAAATGTATGTGGTTTTTAATTTATTATTCAAACTTTTAAAAACGAAATTAAATCCTAAACATCCTGTCACGATATTTTGGGTTTTGTGTTTTTAATCTAATTACATAAAAATAAACATAGATTCAATAAACATTTATGCAAATTTTATCATTTATAATGGTGGAGTATTTATGGATATAATAATTAAGTTAATTATGCTTGCTCATATTATTTAGGTTATTAAAGATATGAATTGATATTTATTGATTCTCTCTTTTTTATATGAATACCACCTTTGGTGGGGTTAAATATTCTTTGTTAACTAAACAAATCAATTAACACCTATGGGTGGGGTTGATGACTAATTTGGTTAGTTAAATTAATTCCTTTTTCTGAGAGATTAAAAATGAGCCATTTAAATGCCACCTTTGGTGGGGTTAGACAGTTTAAAATTTATTCAAGGTGTCCAAATTAAACCTAAGAATTTAGTTATCCGAGTAAACTTTCAAGTTTTAAAACCACTACTGAAAACATGTTGTCAATACATTTTCAGATAATAATTCTTATAAAAACTTTTGAAATAGAGCTTCACTCTAACTACCGGGCGATTGTACCAACAAATAAAAGAGCACTACTCTAAATCAGACAGGATAACTAAACCTTAAAATCTAATTTTCAGATTTAAGTTTGTAATGAAAAATAATATATTTCTCTCTAACATTCTTAATATAAAATCTTGAATAGAAATAAAATCAATTCATTTTAGAGGTTTTTACCTATTTAATATTTCGCAAGCATAACAACGTTATTATTATATCATGTTTACAAACAGCCAGCACGGTTAAATTTAATCACGGATAAATTAAATATAACATGTAAGAATAAAGCATAAAAAATAACTACAAAGAAAATAAAATCCTTACAGAACTTCGATGCTATTCCCATTGTTGGAAAACCTCCAAGCGGAATTTACACTCCCATTTATTGAATCAAAAAGCTAATAAATTACAAAAACATAACTAGTTCTTCCCAAAAAGGGAAGAACTCTAAAACTAAGAAAAATTAACTAAGAAAAGCTAAAAACTAAGAAAAACTAAAAAAACTAAAAAATCTAAGAAAAGAGAGAAAGAAAGAGAGAAGAGAATGTGTTTTTAGGTGTGTTTAGAAGTGAAGAGAAGGGGGGTATTTATAGGTGAAGATGGAGAGAAAAAGTGGTGGAAAAATGTTAAAAAATTGTGAAACGCGGAGTGCAATTGCTGAGGTCATTGATGACGTCAACATGACGTCATGGGGCGGCTGCGTGCGAAAATGGGGCGAAATGGGCAGCAACGCACGCAGAGGGCAGCTGGGGTGCGCACAGACGCACGCGGGAGCAGGAGAGACGCGCATTTTTGACCCTTTTGACCCATTTTGTCCAATTTTTTCATTTTTGTTGACCTTTCCCCATTTATTTATTAATATATTTGTGATGTATTGCTTCCAGTATTCCTCTTTGAGTCTTTAAGTGAAAATACCTGAAAAACAATAAAAACACCCGTGATTCCCAAAAAGACAAATTTATATAAATATATGATAAAACATATAAATATATATATTTTTAATCAATTAATGTGCATAAAATCATGGTAATTTTAGTGCTTTTTGAGCACCCATCAATGTGCCTCTGGGGAAATTCTGCGCAGCCGACATGTGGGTCCCACTCTACACGCCGGCCTGTGCGGTAGGTGGGCCCCACTCGGTGCCGAGCTGCATGCAAGAAATATACCGGGCATGCCCTTTTGTCATCTGAAATGCACTCACCAAATCTGGACCGTTGATTGAATGATCGAACGGTGGATGATGGGCGTCGTGATTGGTGCGAGTGGCATTCTCCTCCTACGCAGAAAATTCAATTTTCTTAATTGCATTTTGACCCACAAAATTAATTCAAATTACATTTTAATCTTTTTTTAATTGTAATCAAGCCCGATTTTAATTTAAATTATATTTTTGACATTTCTAAATTGCAATTAAGCACTCATTTATTTGAAATTATATTTTTGGACAAAAAAATTGCAATTAAGTACATTTTCGATACAAATTATTTAATTTTCTTAAAAATGTATTTCTTAACATATAAAAGGTGAATATTAATTTATTTAACTAAAATTAACTAAAAATATAAGGAACATAGCAATTATAATTAATAAAATAGGTAAAAATAACTATATAAAATACAGTTATCACTTGCACATTTTCATGTTCTCTTAAGAGACAATAATACCTCATCTCTTTGTTGCAACCATGATTGATGCCCCATTCTGAACATCAATTTTAGTGCAAACAATTTTCATAAATGGTCTACCAAATAGAAGAGGGATAGATATACTATTAGTGCTATTAACTCTGTAAAAAAACTATCTTGTTGACATGTACCAATATGTTCTCCAAGACACCTATCAGATATGTATTAGACTTGTCAACTAGTTGTACAATAACACTAGTGTCCTTGAAGGGTCCAATGTTAAGTGAACCATTTATAGAATAAAGCATAACATGAATAGATTCTCTTAGGTCTATGATGCATAAAAACTTGATAGTCAAATTTTATAAAATTTATAAATAACTCGCAAGTACACAAATCACTTACTTCCAAGGTCAAACTAAAGAAGAATAATATGGTTTTTAATAATTCAACAACTTCTTAAAAATAAAAACTAAACCTAAACATTCTGTCTAAACCTTTGGATTTTTAAAGGTCTAATCTAATGACATAATAGTAAAGATAAATTTAACAAATAATAGGAAAATAAACATTTACATTCAGTGGAGAATTTATGGAATAAATTAGTTAGTTAATTATGATTGCTAAATATAAAGTATGATACTAAAAATATGAATTAAGATTATTGATTCTCCCTTATTTTGTAAGAAAATATCCTAAGATAGGGATCAATTTATTCGTTAATCAATTATCAATTAAAGTCTTTTGGCAGGAATTAGTAATTATTAGTTGATTAAATTATGATTAATTCCTAAGAAATTAATAAACCATTTAATTGATGCGATTGGCAGGGCTATCAATTTAAAAACTCATCAAGGTGTCTAAGATAGGCTAATGATTTAATTATCTGTAAACTAACTTTTAGATTTTAAAACTACTATGAAAAATATGTCACCAATATATTTTTCAATAAATATTCTTATGAAAATCTTTGAAACATGGTTCCTTAAAAATCCAAATAATGAAATAAAAAATTGAAGAGTTGACCCTAAATCAGATTAGATAATAAATTCTATATCTAAATCAGTTTATTATGAAATACTTCAAAAATATATTTTTCTTTAAGAAACTTCTTTTGAAGCACGATGAAGAAAGAAACTTAATTTATTTTAAAAACATGTTTACCTACTCTAATATTTCACAAGCATAACAACATTACTAATATCCTAGAGTATTTTTAGCAAACATACTTAATTTAATAAATTATTAGTAAATTGAATATAGCATGTAAAACAACACACAAAGATAATCTAAAAAGAATACATTTAAATTATACTTCAAGTGTATCCTTATAGAACCTCAGTATTATTTCTGTTTTTGAAAAACCTCCAAATAGAATTGCACATACCATTTATTAAATTGAAATTAAAACTACTACATAAAATATGTTTGTTCAAATCTTAATTGATCAAATAATTTTAAAACTACTAAAATAAAATAACATATAGATAGAAACTAAGAATCAGCTATAAAAAGAGCAATATGATGATTATAAAAGAGAATTTAATCATTTTATAGGTGAGAAAAATGAGAGAATAGTGGATTAGATAGGCAAGCATCGTGGCTCACTTCTACTTCATATCATGGCATGAGACAAGCTATACATGTTTTTTCCTCAATCCACTTCACCCATACCACAACATACTTTATTTCCATGTCATGACCTGAGTTCCTCTAAACAACTAGAACCCTATTTTCTTTTATACCCTTTTTCAATGGTTTAGGACATAAATAGGATTTACATATGTTAATATTTTATGCTTTAATGTTGTAATGGGGTGCTTTCAGGTACTAATTTTTGAGTGTTGATCAATTAAATCACTTTGAAGCTAAAATACCTAAAAAATAATATAACATACACGTGATTCCAAAAAGATAGATTTCTCTGATAGATAATAAAAATATACAAATACAAATCTATTTTATCATTTAAAGTGCATAAAATTATGTTATATTAAGTGCTTTTAATCAGTCATGAATCTATCATAACCCTTTCAAGTCTAAACTAACCACCTTATTACCTTTTAGCTTGCATTTGGTAGTGCAAAGCTCTTTAAGGAACTTAGCCTATTGTGGTACCTATTTGGTTAAATCTAGTAGTAGGATTTAAACTATACTTTGTAAAAAATCTTGTTTATAGTCCTCCCTCTTTGATTTATCAAACCTACTCAAAAAAGCTAATATGGAAGCATCATTATAGACAGAGGGTTTAGGAGTTGTTTGAATGGTACTAGTGTTCTCTTATGGAGAAGTTTCTTTATCTTTCAATATCTCTCCTTGGGTTAGTCCCTACTTAGAGTTGGTCTTTTTGGGATCTTTAGGGAGATCTTCAAGTTCCTTTCTATTTCTTTAGAGTTATAGCATTACCGTTCTCTTTTAGGTGTACAAAATTTTGGGATGGGAATTTGATAGATGCTTGTGCCTCTAAGCTACCAATAGTTTTTTTTTCAATTAGCCCATTTTTGTCTTTACATTTTTGATAGTTCCATAGGTTTCCTATCGGACATTAACAATTTTAGTAGCCATAGTAGTACCAAGTCCTCTAAAGACTGATACAAGCAGAAATTTTAGAGAAGTAAGGGGAAGAAGAGAAGCTGAGAAAGAGAGGTAAATTGTATAATAATTCTTGTTATTCCTTCTTCAAATACTATGGCTATATATAGCCTTACATGTAACTAATTCCTAATCATCCTTAATTGAATCACAATTACTCTACACGGCTTGATTGGGGTCCCTTTTCGTGTATTGCCTGTGCTTATTGGTGGCAACGTGTGTTGCCTGCGTGTTATGCCATTTGTGGTCCCCTCCTCCAACATCTCGTGCCCATGTACTGCACCAATCAGCTCGAGAAAATTATGCTCGTATCATTCCATCCCCTTTTAGAATCCTTGTCGTTAAGGATAAAGTTGAGATATAACGGGGTAAGGTAGTCTTGAATAGACCTTGGAGCAAGCCCATGGATGTAAAGAATGGAAGATCAGTTAGGTCTTGTCGTTCATAAGGGCACCCGTAAACACCACCATTCCCATCTAAAGTATGCAGCGATGACTCAACAAATTCATCTCCAGTATATGCTATAGACAATGTAGCAGAATCCACCTCTACCTTTGCTTCCACATCTTCAGTCTCAGTTTTTTGAATCTAGATAGTTAGTTCCTATACTTCCTCACCACTGAAAATCCCAACAAGTTTTATTTTTGATAGCAAGTGAAGGATGGTGATACCAACATGGCTCCTAACTACTAGAGAATCAACATTAATTAATTTCAGATTCTTCTTATGAGTAACCCTTGTATTAGAACTTGCAGCCTCCAATGTAGGAACACCGAAGAGCCTTTTTGGATCACAAACACCCCTCTGCTCGAGGATCTCTGCTGCAATAGGCATTGTGGGCTTGATAGAATGACTGATAATGTGAAAAAAAGCATCAAGGCAGTTCTCGGCATTAGCCTCATCAGGTTTTGTCCCTTTTTTCATACTAGTAGCCACCTCTACAGAAATCGTAAGGAGGGAAAGAGTTAACTATTTGGTAATAGGAAGCTGTGAGAGTGTCTCCTTTATCTTTCAAAGTCAAGGAAACAATGAGATCATAATGGGGGTAATACAATCTTGTATTGAGTTTAGTAAAGTTTCCAAAGGTAGTATACAAGGTGATGTTAGTTCCATCTGCAAGGCCATTGTTCTCAATTGTGCTTGAGAAGTTGAATTTGGGAATTGTACTCCAGCCAACACTAGTGCTAATTCCAGCATACTCATGCAGGTATTGGAGTTCCACCTTACTAGATCTCTGATCAGCATGTAACCTAATATTAATCTTGTCAGGTTCCTTAATAACAATACCCAATTTCTCCTAGGAAACATCGTCCAAGACATGATCCATCTCTGTCCAGGCTCTACTTTGTAGGGTTTCAATATTGAAATGGTGATTAATTTTTGCAACAGCTAGAGTAGCAACTTTTAACTTGGTTTGTCCATTATTCCCATTACCGAGCATGAATTATCTGCTGAGGTTACTCTTCTCAATCACCTCATTATCTAACCTTCCATTTCTTAGACTCTCCTTGATACTATCAGCAATAGATACTAGCTTCTGAGCATCCTCTTCATTCACTCCATGATGAGTATAAGTTATTCTGTAGGAACCCTTCATTCTACCAACCCAATTCACTTCTACAACAATGGTTAAGACTCCTAATCCAGTAAGAAGTCCTTCTGCATATTCCAAGACCATACCCTCATCATCCTCAAAATCTTCTTGACTGAGATCTAAAAGGGTCAGCTCAGCCAAAGAACTCAGGACCAAAACTGAGTCAGTTTTGATGCATATCTCTCCAACAGAGAGACGTTTGACCAACTTCCTTTAAGGTGTGGCCAAACTGATCCTTTAACTGTTCTTTGCTTTTTCCAAGGGTCAGGCATCCCATTTTTTTAAGTGACCTATGTAATTTAGCCATACATCTCAACTGCGTCTCAGCCCTACTTTTTGACTTTTCTGAACTGGCCAACTGTGATTTAGTTTCAGTAAGAAGCTGCTCAGTTTGGTGCCACTGAGACTTAGTTTTTTCAAGACTTCTTGTGCAACTTGCTAGATCCTTTGCAAGGTTGTATTTCTTTGATTTTAGATGTGGAAACTCTTCCAATGAGAATTTTTCAGATGTAGTCTTAGAGCCATATCTCAACGCTAGATTTCTTTCACCAAGAACCTTGGGGTGAGGAGTAGAGCTAGTTATAAGGCTACCACCATTTTGATAGCCTTCACTTGATGAATCCTTCTGGGCTTTCTTGCTCTCAAGTAGTGCAACCTTGTCAATACAACCAGGGTTAACAAGTATAGTCAAAGCTAACACTTATGGGGGTACCTTCTTGATTGAAGGACAAAGGGACCTAATGACCAAGGAACGTAAGATGGAAATGTCTTCTTTAGAGCAGAGGAAATTAATGTTTACTAAGAACACCTTCATCTCAACCCAATGTTTTTCAGTAATTTTCCCCCCAAGTGTTTGATTATTATATACCAAAGAAATATGGGTACTGATGTTACCACTATGCATTGTTACTTTAGCCTTAATCGTAGGTTGATTAGGAAGGCAAGGTGAGATGGAGATATCCTCAACTTCAGAGAAAACTTTGGTATACTTCAGAGTTCTAATCGTTGTTGAGGTTCTCATAACAGTTTCAGCAGACTCTAGAATGATAAGGGTTCCTTCTGGAACAACCCCAAGAACGTATCGTTTCTATTTAGTCATTTCGTGCCACTATTGCCAAATCTTACCGAGATCGAACATACGACCTCCTTGGCCCTTATTTTTGACAGTTCTCTAACCACCTTGCGAGCACCTCCTCCAAAAGCTCTAAAATTTTCACACAGTGCAACCATTTCTTCATGGGTCAGGTCTAGAGATTCGTATAAAGGCTTGAAACTAAGCCTATTTGAACATGTGAGGCTATATCTACGATATTAGCTTGCTTTGTGGGCCGATATATGAGCTGATTTGATGAGTCTAACTGATCGACAGAGCCTCGGCTTGGGTTTTGTATAAATCCTCGTTCCTTTTCCTTGTAACCCAAAAATGCAGCTCTTATTAGCTCTGTGTTTTGTGGTTTGTAGTTCAATCATCACGAAGGAATCAGTGGTTGTAGCCTTAGGGTTCTCGAATGTCTTCGGTGATGTACGAAGATGTGGTTGTAAGCTGGTGTGATTCTAAGGAAGTTGGTATGGTTCTGTTGAAGGTGATGATTAGTGTTTGAAGGTTGAAGAAGTAGTGAGCATTTGACCTCTGTGTTTGAAATTAGAAGTATTAGCTTGAACAATTGTGGTGGGTATGGATTTGATTTAGATTTGGTTGAGAGTTTTGGGTTCAGAGGTGTGCTTTGAGAGGTGCGAAGAGCTCGCAACAAACCACAAACCAATAGCCATAATGCCCAGATAATATTATGCACAACATCCACAAACAAAAAGGTGAAATCTCAAACTCCATAGGCTCACTTTTCAAACCTCTCTCCACTAATGAAGGAAAATACGCCACTTTGGATCAATAGGACTTTATGAGGCTTGTAATGTTAGGCTTAGGTATTTGGTTAAGAAAGAACGGGAAGTGTCAAAATACAAATAAGGGCATTTATTAGATTAAACACAACCAATTAAGTAAAAGAGTAACACCATTCAACCCAAATTGTTTCTTCCGATCATAACCCATTTTTCTAAAGATAAAAAAAATTCTTCCTCAATCTTTCACCTCAGTACATCCATCACTAACACTCTTTTATTTACTAGAATGTGAAGGCTTTCTTTTTCTTCTTTTTTTTTTGAATCCTTACTCCAATTGCTCTTGAAAAGCCAACCACTTTCTTCCCATATATGTGGAAGATTTCTCCAATTGCTCTTGAAAAGCCAACCACTTTCTTCCAATATATGTGGAAATTGTTTTTTTTCATCCTTACTCCAATTGCTCTTGAAAAGACATAACCCCCAACCAATTTCTTCCAATATATGTGAAAGATTTGTCCAATTGCTCTTGAAAAGTTTGTGTTCAAAATTAAGTGCTCTTAACAAATAAGGTAGGAATTATATATATATATATATATATATTGGCTCAATAAAAGGTAGGTTATATAAGGCAAAAAGAAAGAAAAGTAAGGCTAACAATATGTTTAGATAGGCTCAAAGAGGTTACTAGTGATATAAGGATAAGAAGGTAGGCTTAAAATGGCACAATCGATCCAAAAATAGCCTATATCATATCTTAAACAGTGCAATTCCAAATTATTTCGCCTCAAGAGGTTTTCAAATGAGTTCTAGAGTTTGTTGAGATCACAAAAATGTCCATGAAAAATTCGCACATAAGAATTCTCTAAGCATTTAGACTAATCAACCAAATCATACCACATACCAAAAGAGTCGCCAACTAGGTAAAATCAACATTTGAAATTATCTTTAAACCGAAGCAAAATTTAATGTCTTCTAGAAGCTACTGGTTATCACAATCACATTATTATCATCAACGTGCAAATTAAAATAAGTAAAATGCAAATAAAATAAAATAAAAATAAAAGTAGAAATAAGACAATAAACAAATAAAAGAAATTAAATCAAAATACAGAAAAATAAATGAAAAATTAAAATTAAACACAAATAAACACACAAACAAAACTACTAAAAATGAAGGGAAGAAAAGATTTACCATTTACCGCACCCCCAACCAAAACCTTACATTGTCCTCAATGTAAGAAAGGAAAGAGAGATCTCCTTTCCGCCGGCGGTGAAACTGCCCTCGTCGGCGGTGAACGTAAGATTTTTTTTTCTAAGATGGGATGGCATTGGCTTTAGCTCAATCTTGTTGGCTCCATTCTTTACCACTGAGGTTGGAGTTTCATTTGTTCCCAACTCCTTAAATGTTTCATCACTGCATAAATATTCATTAGGTGTTGCCAGTAATTCAGAACATTGTCTCGTTCCCTCATCTTCCTCCTCAATTGTTGCAGATTTCACAAGGCAAGCTTCTAGTGATAGCAATGGAGTTCTCTCCTCAAAGGTTTCCGAGATTAACCCGTCAAGAGTGTTAATTTGAAAACAAGAATGTACATCACTTGGAAATTTTATTTCTTCAAAAACATCAAAAGTTACTTGTTCATCTTGCACCCATAGAATGAGCTTTCCTTGCTGATCATCAATCAATGTTCTTCCAGTTGCAAGGAACGGTCTCCCCAATATCAATGGTATCTCTCTATCTTCCTCCATGTCAAGCACCACGAAATCTACAGGGAAAATAAATTTGTCGACTTTAATTAAAACATCCTCAATTACCCCTAGAGGATATTTCACCGATCGATCTGCTAATTGTAAAGAGATTAAAGTGGGCTTCACTTCTCCCAGGCCTAGTTTCCTGAAAACAGAAAGTAGCATCAAATTAATGCTTGCTCCTAAATCACATAGGACTTTATCAAAATTGCAACTTCCTATAGTACAAGGTATAGTAAAACTCCCTGGGTCTTTCAATTTCTGTGGCAGTTTTCTTTGAAGAACTGCACTACACTCCTCATTTAGCATGACAGTTTCATAATCTCCCAGCTTCCTCTTCTTTGATAGAATTTCCTTCATGAATTTTGTATACTTGGGCATTTGTTCCAACATCTCTGCAAAAGGAATGTTAATATGCAATTTCTTAAAAATATCCAAAAATTTATCAAATTGATTATCAAGCTTTTTCTTATTCAATCTTTGAGGATATGGGATAGGAGGCTCATATTTCGCATATGGGGAAGGTTGAATATCTTGGGATCTTGATGGATTTTCTTTAGATTCTTCCATCTTTTTCTCCGATTTCCTCTGCCATTCAAGTTCTTTACCACTTCTCAATGTGATAGCCTTTGCATGCTCTGTGGGATTAAACACAACCAATTAAGTAAAAGAGTAACACCATTTAACCCAAATTGTTTCTTCCAATCATAACCCATTTTTCCAAAGATAAACAAATTTTTTCCTCGATCTTTCACCTTAGTACATCCATCACTAACACTCCTTTGTTTTAAGACATAACCCCCAACCAATTTCTTCCAATATATGTGGAAGATTTTTTTTTCATCCTTACTCCAATTGCTCTTGAAAAGACATAACCCCCAACCAATTTCTTCCAATATATGTGGAAGATATATATATATATATTATTCCATCCTTACTCCAATTTCTCTTGAAAAGTTTGTGTTCAAAATTAAGTGCTCTTAACAAATAAGGTAGGAATTATATATATATATTTTGGCTCAATAAAAGGTAGGTTATAGAAGGCAAAAAGAAATAAAAGTAAGGCTAACAATATATTTAAATAGGCTCAAAGAGGTAACTAGTGATATAAGGATAACAATGTAGGCTTAAAATGGCACAATCGATCCAAAAATGGCCTACATCTATCCAAAACAGTGCAATTCCAAATTATTTTGCCTCAAGAGGTTTTCAAATGAGTTCTAGAGTTTGTTGAGATCACAAAAATGTCCATGAAAAATTCGCACATAAGACTTCTCTAAGCATTTATACTAATCAACCAAATCATACCACATACCAAAAGAGTCACCAACTAGGTAAAATCAACATTTGAAATTATCTTGAAACCGAAGCAAAATTTAATGTCTTCTAAAAGCTACTTGTTATCACAATCACATTATTATCATCAACGTGCAAATTAAAACAAGTAAAATGCAAATGAGAAAAAATAAAATAAAAAAAATAAAAAAAAGACAAATAGAAATAAAAGAAATTAAATCAAAATGGAGAAAAATAAATGGAAAATCAAAATTAAACACAAATAAACACACAAACAAAACTTCTAAAAATGAAGCAAAGAAAAGATTTACCGTTTACTACACCCCCAACCAAAACCTTACATGGTCCTCAAAATTGTTTTTTTTTTTACCTGATGGGTTGCCTCCCATTAAGCGCTTTAAGTTATAGTCATTAGCTAGACTTTCTGTCATTCTTTACTGCGATTGTTGTAACTCTAGAGAATCTTTTGGCTTGTTGAATTCTCCATCAAAATATAGCTTCAACTGTTGTCCATTCACCTTGAAAGTTCCCTTTGTTTCATGACTAATCTCAATTGCTCCATAAGGAAACACCTTTGTTACTAGAAAAGGTCCTGACCAACGAGATTTTAGCTTTCCTAGAAAAAGTTTGAGATGGGAATTATAAAGCAACACTTTCTGTCCCACCTCAAAATGTGCTTATCATGCCAAACCTTCGTCTTGTCCTTGTATATTCGGGATTCTCATAAGCATCATTCCTCATTTCATCCATCTCATTCAATTGCAACACCCTCTTTTCACCTGCTACCTTAAGATCAAAATTCAGAATTTTAATTGCCCAATATGCCCGATGTTCTAATTCAACTGGAAGGTGACAAGCTTTTCCATACACCAATAGGTATGGAGACATACCGATAGGTGTCTTGAAAGCTGTCCTATAGGCCCAAAGTGCATCATCTAGTTTCCTTGACCAATCCTTGCGTGAGTTATTTACGGTCTTTTCAAGGATCCTTTTCAACTCTCGGTTTGACACTTCCACTTGTCCACTGGTTTGAGGATGGTAAGGTGTTGCTATTCGGTATGTTACTCCATATTTCTGCAACAAAGCCTCAAATTGGTTATTACAAAAATGCTTACCTCCATCACTTATAATTGATCTAGGTGTGCCAAATCTAGAAAATATGTTCTTCTTGAGAAAATGATCACAACCCTAGCATCATTGGTAGGAAAGGCAACTGCTTCCACCCATTTAGAGACATAATTTACACCAACAAGAATGTATTTATTAGAATGAGATGAAGGAAAAGGCCCCATAAAATCAATACCCCAAACATCAAATAAATCAATTATCAAAATAATATTTAAGGGCATTTCATGTCTCCGTGAAATATTTCTGCTCCTTTGGCAATCATCACACATTGAAACAAACTTGAAAGCATCTTTAAACAATGAAGGCCAATAGAATCCACATTACAAAATTTTTGTTGCAGTTTTTATTCCACCAAAATGTCCTCCAACTTCCTTCGAATGGCAATGACGAAGAATGCTTTCCATTTCTTCCTCCGGCACACATCTTCTAATAATTTGATATGCACAATGTTTATACAAGTAAGGTTCATCCCAAAAATAATGTTTCAAATCAGAAAAGAATTTCCTTTTTTGTTGATAAGACATGTCAGGAGGTAAAATTTTCTTGACCAAATAATTTGCATAATCAGAAAACCATGGAGCCGTTCGGATAGCAAGCAATTGCTCATCAGGAAATGTTTCATAAATTTGTTCTTAAACCTCAAGGTAATCTTCCTCCAACCTGGACAAATGGTCAGCAACCAAATTTTTGGTCCCCTTTTTGTTCCGAATTTCTAAGTAAAATTCTTGCAAGAGAAGAATCCATCTTAGTAATCATGGTTTGGCATCTTTCTTGGCTAGCAAATACTTAAGAGCAGAATGATTAGTATAAACAATGATTTTAGACCCAATTAAATAAGATCTAAACTTATCAAATGCAAACACTACTGCCAAAAGCTCTTTCTCAGTTGTTGCATAATTAAGTTGTGCATCTGTCAATGTCCTCTTTGCATAATAAATCACATGTAGCAACTTATTCTTCCTTTGGCCCAAAAAAGAACCTATAGCATAGTCACTGGCATCACACATTACCTCAAATGGAAGACTCCAATCCGGTGCACAAATTATAGGGGCCGAAGTGAGATTCTCCTTCAAAAGGTTAAAAGCCTCCAAACAATCAGAAGAAAAATCAAACTGTGCATTTTTAACTAACAAACTGCAAAGAGGTTTTGTTATTTTTGAAATTTTTTTAATAAATCTTCTATAAAATCCAGCATGTCCAAAGAAACTTCTAACACCTCTTACTGTTGTTGGAGGTGGTAATTTTTTTATCACTTCCACCTTTGTACGGTCCACTTCTATTCCCTTTGCTGAAATTTGATGGCCAAGAACAATTCCTTCTTGAACCATGAAGTGACATTTCTCCCAATTTAGCACTAAATTTGTGTCTTTACAACGATGCAAGACTAAAGAGAGATTATGCAAGCAATTATCAAAAGAATGGCCAAAAACAGAAAAATCATCCATAAAAACCTCAATAAACTTTTCGACCATATCAGAGAAAATCGCTATAATGCATCTTTGGAAAGTTGCAGGTGCATTACATAAACCAAATGGCATCCTTCTATATGAAAAATTACCATAAGGGCATGTAAATGTTGTCTTATCTTAATCCTCTTATGTAATTTCAATTTGGTTGTACCTCGAATATCCATCAAGGAAACAATAATAAGCATGTCCAGCCAATATTTACAACATCTGATCAATAAATGGCAAAGGAAAATGATCTTTTCAGGTGGCGTCGTTCAACTTTCGATAATCAATACACAATCTCCACCTAGTCACTATTCTTGTTGGAATAAGCTCATTGTTTTCATTTTCTACAAATGTGATTCCTCCTTTCTTTGGTACACAATGAATTGGGCTTACCCAAGCACTATCTGAAATCGCATAAATTACCCCAGCATCCAAAAGCTTAATCACCTCATCCTTGACCACTTTTTGCATTGTTGGGTTTAAGCACCTTTGTGGCTGAATTGATGGCTTGTAATCCTCATTCATCAAGATTTTATGCATGTAAACAGAGTTGCTAATCCCTTTGATGTCCTCCATTGTCCATCCAATTGCCGCTTTATGAGTCCGAAGAACTCCTAATAGCTTATTTTCCTCTTCATCATTCAAAGAATTATTAATAATAACAGGAAAGGATTCAGAGTCTTCAAGATAGGCATACCTTAGATGGGATGGTAGTGGCTTTAGCTCAATCTTGTTGGCTTCCTTCTTTACCACGGAGGTTGGAGTTTCATTTGTTCCCAACTCCTTGAATGTTTCATCACTGAACAAATATTCATCAAGTGTTGCCAGTAATTCGGAACATTGTCTCACTCCCTCATCTTCCTCCTCAATTGTTGTAGATTTCACAAGGCAAGCTTCTAGTGGTAGCAATGGAGTTCTCTCCTCAAAAGTTTCCAAGATTATCCTATCAAAAGTGTTAATTTGAAAACAAGAATCTACCTCACTTGGAAATTTCATTGCTTTAAAAACATCAAAAGTCACTTGTTCATCTTGCACCCGTAGAATGAGCTTTCCTTGCTGAATGTCAATTAATGTTCTTCCAGTTGCAAGGAATGGTCTCCCCAATATCAACGGTACCTCTCTATCTTCCTCCATGTCAAGCACCACAAAATCTACAGGGAAAATAAATTTGTCAACTTTAATTAAAACATCCTCAATTACCCCTTGAGGATATTTCACCGATCGATCTGCTAATTGTAGAGAGGCCTAGTTTCCGGAAAACGGAAAGTGGCATCAAATTAATGCTTGCTCCTAAATCACATAGGACTTTATCAAAATTGCAACTTCCTATAGTACAAGGTATAGTAAAACTCCCTGGTTCTTTCAATTTCTATGGTAGTTTTCTTTGAAGAACTGCACTGCAATCCTCATTTAGCATGATAGTTTCATAATCTCCCAGCCTCCTCTTCTTTGATAGAATTTCCTTCATGAATTTTGCATACTTGGGCATTTGTTCCAACATTTCTGCAAAAGGAATGTTAATATACAATTTCTTAAAAATTTTCAGAAATTTATCAAATTGATTATCAAGCTTTTTCTTATTCAATCTTTGAGGATATGGGATAGGAGGCTCATATTTTGCATTTGGGAAAGGTTGAACATCTTGGGACGTTTTCTCCGATTTCCCCTGATTCTCAATTTCTCTACCGCTTCTGAATGTGATAGCCTTTGCATGCTCTTTGGGATTTATTATGTCACTAGGAAACGATCGTTGAGACCTTTCTGCAATTTGCTTTGAAAGCTACCCTAGTTGGTTTTGGATGTACCTATTGATTGCCTCTTGATTTCTAAAATTTTTTCTTGACTCCTCAATGAACTTTCCCAAAATTCCTTCCAAATCTGTTTGTTTCTTCTCTTGGGATTGGTAGTAAGATGATCACGATTTGAATCCCCTTTGGTTATTTCCCATGACAAATTTGGATGATTTCTCCAACCTGGATTGTAGGTGTTCGAGTATGGGTTATGTTCAGGTTTTTGGAAATTTGAAACATAATTTTCTTGCTCAGCATTTGGTGAAGCAAATGGATTTCCAACTTGGCACTCGATACTAGCATGATTTCCACCACATAAATCACATTGTGCAGTTGGTTTGGATTCGAATTTGGATGATAAAGAACCCATCTTTCTTGAAAGAACAAAAACTTGAGCCGACAAAGCATTCACTGAATCGATTTCATGCACTGCTACTGGTCTTTTTCCAATTACCCGCTCTGAATGCCACTAATTGTTGTTTTCTGCCATAATCTCTAACAACTCATGAGCATCCTCTGGTGTTTTTCCCATTAAAGACCCTCCAGCTGCAGCATCAATCATTGCCCGATAGTTTGAAACCAACCCATTATAAAATGAAGAGACTTGCAGCCAAATCGGTATACCATGATGTGGGCACTTCCTCAATTTTGCCGTCTTAGCAGGAGGAAAGAACTTGGACAAGAATTTCTGAACCAACTCAATCCATGTTGTAATTGATCCCTATGGTAATGAGTTTAGCCACTCCTTGGCTTTATCCCGAAGTGAAAAAGGAAAAACCCTCAATCTTACAGCATCTTCAGACACACCATTTGTCTTGTAAAGATCACACACCTCTAGAAAGTAAGTAATATGTGCATTTGGATCATCCTTTGACATCCCCCCAAACTGATTTGATTGAACCATTTGGATAAAGGATGGTTTCATCTCAAAGTTATTGGTTTAACAGTTGGCCTCCTTATACCCGAAGTAGTTCCAGCAACATTTGATGCAACATAATCCCTCAAAGCTCTACGATTTCCACCTCCCTCAACAAATGGTGGATCCATGGTTGATTGTCTATTAGGAGCTGAGGCTGAATGCCTTCTCTCTCGGTTTAGACACCTATATGTTCTCCAGATCAAATGGAAGAAGGTTAAGGCTTCTTGTACGTCTCATACAAAAATCCAACAACTAGAAAATCAACTAGCACAAAAACAACAGAAAGTTACCCTTTTTTATGATAAATAAAAGAAAAGAGCAAAATAAACAAACTGAAAAATTGCAAGAAATGACTAAAATCCCAATCATTGAAATTTGTCCCAAACTTCTCCAAAATCTTGATTTTACCTGAAATTGCACTTTAAACACGAAATACCCATGAAATGACATTTGTGGATTAAAATAATCAAATAAACACAATTTTCACACAAATATCATCATTTAAATCATAACAAAAATGCAATAATTTGACTCTTATCACCCTCCCCTAGCGTCTCGCACCTATGTGCTGCACCAAGTAGCTCGAGCAAATTATGCTCATATTAGAGACTTACCTTGAGATTTTTGTGGTGGTTATAACATAGGTTGGTATTTCTATTATGGCCTTGGATTAGGGAAGCTAGGTGGATGGTATGGAGCTACTACTTGATTATAACATTCATAGATCAAATATGGATTATCCCTCCATCTAGGATTATATGTTTTACTATAGGGGTTATATCTAGGCCTCTATCTTGCAAAGCCACTAATAGCATTGGTATGTTATTCTTGAAGTATAGGAAACATACTAGCTAGGTGTCCCACTAGAGAGCTTATGCCACGTGCTTTCCCCTATCCTATAAGAAGTTGGTGTACAAATATAGGTAGATTACTTATTTGATGTTCAAAGTGAGAGTTAGTACTTGCCTCATTTACCTTCCCCAGTGGATTAGTTTGGGAACCAAATTGTTGAGATTTTGTGGCCATTGTTGCATTTAAGTTCCATCCTTCTACGGGTGTTTTATTTATCAAGGCCCCAACACTTGTATAATCGACCGTATTTCTCTCCATAGGTGGTAATCCTTTATAAATTTATTGGTGAAAAAGCTTATAAATGATTTGATGTTATGGAAAGCTAGTGCATAACCTGTTAAACCATTTAAGTATTCAGAAAGCATCCCCCATTGAATTGTTTGATTCAAAAAATTTATTTCCTTATTGTTGTTACACTTGAAGCTAGGAAGTTCCTCTCCACAAAGTATCTTTTTTAACTTATTCCAAGTTGTATTGGAATTGGAGGGTTCTTAGTAAGTCCATTTCTTAGCAGTATCTACCAATGACAATGAAAAAACTCTATATTTGACTTGTTCTTCAACAATCCCTACAAGCTTCATGTTTAAGTAGACAACATGAAACTCCTTGATATGTTTGCTTTGGTCCTCTTATATGAAGCCCTTAAAAATAGGTAGTAAATGAATTATTCCACATTTAAGTTTGAATGTTATCTCATGTGTAGGGTACTGAATGTAAAGCTATTACTGCTCTAAGTCAAGTGTAGCTAGCTCTTTGAGTGTTTGATTGACCAATACCATATCTTCTTTTTTAGGTTTTTAATTGCTTAAAATGGCATATATTTTTTCTTTCTTGTAATGGATCTATTAGTCTTATTGATCTCAAGTTATAAGTATATCCTTGTTGCATTCCACAATCATCTGATTATCAAGATCTAGAAAATTTAGCAAAATATAAGAAAAAATTAAAATTTGAAAGAGAAAAAGAAACTATTAGAAAAATCGTTGATTCAGAGCCTGGTGACATGGCATAAAAGTTTTGAACCACTTTGAACGAACACGTCAAAATTTAATTTCTTGCATCTAATAAAATTACTATATTGGTAGTAATTTAGCTCAACTAAGGGTCAAGCCAAGGTAGGATTGGTTACAATTATACTTATAATTCTTACTTTGTTAGTGAGTCAATTAAATTTAGTGAACAAGGTTTGGGTTGATTGAGAATAAAATGAAAAATGTCATAAATAATGAAAACAAATTAAATAGGAATGATGAGAGATATATGATAATAAAACTATGTACACTACTAGCCTACAATTCAACTAATTATATCATGAATTGAAATTAATTTCTTAAATTTTAATCAAAGTTCAAAATTTAAAGAAAAAAGTGTCCAAGAGGTCTCCTAGCTAGATTAAATAAGTTGTGTCATTTGGTCCCTTAGATTTTAAGTGGAATGATTTTTGTTTTAACTTTAGCTTTGGAAAAAGGGTTAAATTAAGAAAAACCACATTATTTTGATGTTTTTTATATTAAAATATTACTTTAAAAAATAATATTTAAATAAAAAATCATTAAAATAATGTGTTTTGTTCTTAGTTAGCCTCTTTCCTTAAAAGAATACCACTATCTAACAACACTTTTTAGTCTATGAAATCAAATGACACCAATGGCCTAATATAAGAGACTTTGACCACTTGACCCCCTAATTTAAAACCCATTTTATGTCATAACCCAAAAAAGGGGCACATGAGATAGGAAGAGTAGGTGAGAAAATCATGTTTATAGGAAAATTATATGTTTTAAAAGGATTCCATTTAAAGAAACTATTAAATATGACAATATTTTGATAACTACTTCATAATTAAGAAACAACATACTAACAAAGGTAAATTAGAACATGAGAAATCATACATAAAACATTTTCATCAATCTCAACAATGTCTCCAATAATATTTTAGGTACAAATAAAATAACAAGATAATAAAATGAATGTTATATCTACTTCTTACTTAGCGATGAACCAAGTGTTGCCTTGCTAAAACCTAATATAGAAAAGTTTTAGGAAAAAGGGGTGAGCTATGACAAGCTCAGTAGGAATCTACTCTATGCAATATATCACAATAGATAAAATGATGTGTACTATATGATATAAAATTGGCATGCATGCCTAGAAAAGAAATAATCATAAATATAATCATATAGTGGGGAGATTTTCCTTTAAAAAAATAGGTATCCCCATACTTCCTCACTTCCTAAACCAAAGGGAGTGTATATTCCATGTAACAAATACATGCTCATACAATAAAATATGCTATTCTAGTCATAAATATACATGCTACAAAACATCCATATGCATTGGCCAACTTTGAGATACATGGGCGGTCAACTTTGAGACATATAGGTTGTCAACCTCTGAGGCAATATGTGTGGTCATACTCTAAGATATAAATGGCATATTTAATTATCAACTTTGAGATACATGTGTGGTTAACTTTGAGACACATGGGGGTAAACCTTTGAGGCCCATGTGTGGTCAATCTCTGAGGCCCAATAGGAGTCTACTTCATGAAATATATCATAATGGATAAAATGATTCATCTTATACGATATAAAATTTGCATGCATGTGATGAGTGCTCAAAAAGCACTAAAATTACCATGATTTTATGCACATTAATTGATTAAAAATATATATATTTATATGTTTTATCATATATTTATATAAATTTGTCTTTTTTGGAATCACGGGTGTTTTTATTGTTTTTCAGGTATTTTCACTTAAAAACGTAACTTAAAGACTCAAAGAGAAATACTGGAAGCAATACATCATAAATATATTAATAAATAAATGGGGAAAGGTCAACAAATATGGAAAAATTGGACAAAATGGGTCAAAAGGGTCAAAAATGTCAAAAAGGAGAAAATCGTGCCGCCGCGTGATCGGGGTAGAACCGACATCGCCGATCCTGCCCGTTACTTTGGTTTTATTTATTTTATAAAACTCTCGCAAGTGCACGAATCATTTCGTAGAAAATGATAAGTATACTCCCAAGGTCGATCTAAGGAAGGAATGTATGTGGTTTTTAATTTATTATTCAAACTTTTAAAAACGAAATTAAATCCTAAACATCCTGTCACGATAGTTTGGTTTTTGTGTTCCTAATCTAATAACATAAAATAAATAAACATATATACAAATTCAATAATTAATAAACATATATACAAATTCAATAAATAATAAACATATATACAGATTCAATAAATATTCATGCAAATTTTTATCATTTATATTAGCGGAGTATTTATGGATATAATAACTAAGTTAATTATGCTTGCTCATATTATTTAGGTTATTAAAGATATGAATTGATATTTATTGATTCTCTCTTTTTATATGAATACCACCTTTGGTGGGGTTAGATATTCTTTGTTAACTAAACAAATCAATTAACACCTATGGGTGGGGTTGATAACTAATTTGATTAATTAAATTAATTCCTTTTTCTAAGAGATTGAAAATGAACCATTTAAATGCCACCTTTGGTGGGGTTAGACAGTTTAAACTTTATTCAAGGTGTCCAAATTAAACCTAAGAATTTAGTTATCCGAGTACTAACTTTCAAGTTTTAAAACCACTACTGAAAACATGTTGTCAATACATTTTCAGATAATAATTCTTATAAAAACTTTTGAAATAGAGCTTCACTCTAACTACCGGGCGATTGTACCAACAAATAAAAGAGCACTACTCTAAATTAGACCGGATAACTAAACCTTAAAATCTAATTTTCAGATTTAAGTTTGTAATGAAAAATAATATATTTCTCTCTAACATTCTTAATATAAAATCTTGAATAAAAATAAAATCAATTTATTTTAGAGATTTTTACCTATTTAATATTTCGCAAGCATAACAACGTCATTATTACATCATATTTACTAAACAGCCAGCATAGTTAAATTTAACCACAGACAAGTTGAATATAACATGTAAGAATAAAGCATAAAAATAACTGTAAAGAAAATAAAATCCTTACAGAACTTCGACGCTATTCCCGTAGCTGGAAAACCTCCAAGCGGAATTTGCACTCCCATTTATTGAATAAAAAAACTAATATATTACAAAAACATAACTAGTTCTTCCCCAAAAGGGAAGAACTCTAAAACTAAGAGAAATTAACTAAAAACTAAGAAAAACTAAAAAAACCTAAAAATCTAAGAAAAGAGAGAAAGAAAGAAGAGAGAAGTGTGTTTTGAAGGTGTGTTTTGAAGTGAAGGAAGGGAAGTATTTATAGGTGAGGATGGAGAGAAAAAATGAGTAAAAGAATGTTAAAAAAATAATAAAAAATGGAAAAACGCGTATTGGCATTGCTTGATGTCATTAATGGCGTCGGCGTCATTGCGGGCGTAATTGCCTTGTATCAGCGGATTTAACAGATATCCAGCGGATGAACAGTTCGCGATGTGAAATGGCCAGCTGGTAGCGCGCGCTGTGACGCGATTTTTCTCCTTTTTGACATTTTTGACCCATTTTGTCCAATTTTTCCTTATTTGTTGACCTTTCCCCATTTATTTATTAATATATTTGTGATGTATTGCTTCCAGTATTCCTCTTTGAGTCTTTAAGTTGCGTTTTAAGTGAAAATACCTGAAAAACAATAAAAACACCCGTGATTCCGAAAAAGACAAATTTATATAAATATATGATAAAACATATAAATATATATATTTTTAATCAATTAATGTGCATAAAATCATGGTAATTTTAGTGCTTTTGAGCACTCATCACAACTTAACGAGCTTCTTGCTAGTCCCTTAGCAAGCAGGTTATAAAAACTAAAAATTAAACTATCCTAAATCACTTTCGTGGATTGAAGCAGGTTGCATTTAGCCTATGCAACAAGCCTTTAAACCCTAGGTTGCCCTTTAGTGGGACGAGTTTGAGTCTGCGTGAGGGTTTTGTTAATGATACCCACAAACATTGAACTAAAAAAAATCAAAAGAAACAATAAAAACAATCAACTAAAATTACAACAAAATCAAAAATTAAATTTTAAGAATAAAAGAAAACAACATATCACAAAAATGTCTCATACTTTTTAATCTCCTTTAAGATCATAATTAAAATCTCAAGCATAAGTTATTTTAATCTTTTTAAACAATCATGATTTATTATAATAATTAGTCGAAAATCATTTTCATATTTCATATCAAAAATGTATCAATTTAATTTTACCCAATTTCAGTGTCATGAATCAGAATTCGCTTCGACTCTATTCCTCACAAGTCAATACTCTCAAAACACTTGAATCCTATAGGGTTCAAACACTATACTAATTTATATGCGAAAGAGTTGATGTATAGAAATGAACTAATATGTTCGCATATGTATAAAGAATAAAGGCTCAAAGTGTTATTTTAACATTGATCTCATGAAAGGAATCAAATGTATAAATTATAAAGATATCATATATAAAAATTATTTTCATGCATAAATCAAACTCATTAAGAAAGAATTTCAAGATATATGCTTTTTACAAATGAAGAAATTGCAATGACTTTTTAGGGAATTACTTCCTATATCTTTCTTTGTATTTAGCCTTTACTCACAACTTTGTAGGCAATGTGGGTCATAGTATGTAGATGATACTATATTTTTTTATCTCTCTATATTTTTTTCAATATATGTATATTTTAGAGAGTCAACCCATGACAGATTGTACATTTTTTTTTTTTGGAATTTGGTGAGTGGTTAATTTTGTGGCTTTTACGTTTTGATCTTGGTTTAGGTAACCCCGGATATGTCTTTTTTTTTTTTTTTTGTCATTACGCACGAATGAGATAAAAGCATATACTATCAACTTCTACTCAAATCATTTAATCAAAGCAAAAATAATAATAAAAAATATACTGACACTCTATTAAGATGAGAAAAATTCATACATTCAATATTAATGCCTATAGAGATCATCTAAGAATTTGAAGAAATAAGAAATGTGTTTGGAGTAGAAAAAAATATATATTTCACTACGAATAAGGAAATTAGCCTCAAATTATATCTCACAAACGTAGTCTCCACTAAAACAAATTCATATACACCGATTTTGGGTTTAATATAATTTTTACATCTTATCAAGAAATACTAGTTATGACAAAAACTAACTAATTATAAAAAAACAATTACAAAATATTTCATGATATGTTTTCAAAAATTAATCTAACAGTACAAAAGACTTAACTATTTACTTAAATTTGATTTAAAGAAATGACAAATTTTTGTGAAATGTTTTTTTTTTAATTCCAAAAATTACTAAATCACACAAAAATAAAACCAAACACAAAAAAAAAAAATGAAGATGTGAACATAAAAAAAGAAAAAAAATTAATAAATTTTTTTTTTTTTTTAAATTGTTAAATCTTTTTTTTTTTTTAAATTGTTAAATCTTTTTTTTTCTTTTCTAATTAAGCATGGTAACTTTTCACCACCCCCAACCTAGAACTTACATTGTCCTCAATGTAACAACTGTAAATTAAAGATAAAGAAAAAAAAGAAGAAGAAAGATTACCTATTTCTTGAGAATGTGTAAGTAGTAATGGAGAAATGCAGGTGCATTCATCATATTCATCATTAGAGTGTATACAGACAGATTGCTGTGAACTTCTAACAACTCAACAAATATTTTTAGTTTTAACAATTTAAAACTTATTCACATATATGTAAACTAAAATAAACAATAAAATTAAGTAAATAAAACAAATAAAAAATTTTTTTTTTACCTAAAATGATGGGTTGCCTCCCATCGTCAGCTTAGTTTAACGTCTTAGCAAAGGCGATATCTTTTTGGTGCTAAGGATTACTTTCGACCAAATGCAATCTATTTCAAGAATGTTGTTTGGTTCTTCTAAATAAGGCTTGACCACGATGGCCATTAACTTTGAGCGTTTTTTGTGTCTTGGAGTCGATAGTTCTACCACTTCCATGTTCAAAATGAACTATTTTGAATGGTCCATCCCGTCTTGATCTCGGCTTTCCTGGAAAAAATCTCAAAGCGAGTTAAATAAAGAACTTTCATTCCAGGGTGAAAAGTCTTAGGAACTAGCCTCTTGTCATGATAGCGCTTAGTACGCTCTTTGTATAATTTGGCATTCTCATAAGCTTCATTCCTAATTTCTTCCAACTGTAGTCGAGTAGATGTCGTTTTTCACACCTTTATCTAAATCCATGTTTAGCTCTTTAATTGCCCGGTAAGCCTTATGTTCAAGTTCAACCCCGGAAGGTGGCACGCTTTCCCAAAGATTAGGGTGGCTCATCGATAGGTGTTTTGTAAGTGCATGCCGGTATAAGGCATCATTTAACTTAAATGCCCAATCCTTCCTTGAAGGGCCTTGCAGTCGCGTTCAATATTCCCTTAATTTGCCTATTACTTACTTCCACTAGCGGGAAGTTCGAGGATGATATCGAGTAGCTACCTTATGTGTGATGTTGTACTTGTTTAGTACTCCATCAAAGAGTTTGTTACAAAAATGGCTACCTCCGTCACTTATTATGGCCTACAGGCATTCCTGAACCTTTGAATATGAAATCTTTCAAGAATTTCACAACAACATTAGCATCATTGGTTTTGGTGGGGATAGGCTTCTCACACTTGGACACATAATCCACAAAGAACCAAAATGTATTGAAAACCATTAGATGGGGGAAAAGGACCCATAAAGTCAATCCCCCATACATCAAAGAGTTCAACAACTAAATTAGATGTCAAAGGCATTTCATCTCTTTTGCTTATGTTTCCTGTTCTTTGAACAGTATCCCGCGGATGAACAGTATCCCGCGGATGAAACGGATCAACGTGCGTCGCTATGAGCGGTATGCCAGTACTGGCAGAGTGGCCGGTCTGTGACGATTTTCTCTCCTTTTTGACATTTTTGACCCATTTTGTCCAATTTTTCCTTATTTGTTGACCTTTCCCCATTTATTTATTAATATATTTGTGATGTATTGCTTCAAGATTCCTCTTTGAGTCTTTAAGTTCGTTTTTAAGTGAAAATACACGAAAAACAATAAAAACACCCGTGATTCGAAAAAGACAAATTTATATAAATATATGATAAAACATATAAATATATATATTTTTAATCAATTAATATTGCATAAAATCATGGTAATTTTAGTGCTTTTGAGCACTCATCACCGCGCGCCTTGTAGCTGTAAGAAGACGCCAATACGTCCGCGCGGCGCGGAACCGATCCCAATCTCCGTCGTACGCGTCTTACGGCAGATTTTACTGGCTCGGCCTGCCGCTCCTCAAGTGCACTTGACGCCCATTTTCGCCCCATTTTTCACGTGCGTGGCCGCGTGGCCATCACGCGTGACGTCATCAATGATTTCTCGGCATTTGCACTACGCGTTTTCACATTTTTTTAACATTTTTTCACTCATTTTTTCTCTCCATCCTCACCTATAAATACCCCACTTCCCTTCACTTCTAAACACACCTCAAAACCATTCTTCTCTTCTCTTTCTTTCTCTCATTTCTTACTTTTTAACCTTTTCTTAGTTTCTTTCTTAGTTTCTAGTTGTTCTTAGTTAATTTCTCTTAGTTTTAGAGTTCTTCCCTTTTTGGGAAGAACTAGTTATGTTTTTGTAATTTATTAGCTTTTTGATTCAATAAATAGGAGTGCAAATTCCGCTTGGAGGTTTTCGAAAGAACGAATAGCATCGAAGTTCTGTAAGGATTTTATTTTCTTTATAGTTATTTTTTATGCTTTATTCTTACATGTTATATTTCATTTGTCTGTGATTAAATTTAACTCTGTTGGCTCTTTATAAACATAATGTAATAATAACGTTTATGTACATAAATATTAAATAGGTAAAAATCTCTAAAATAAATTGATTTTATTTTTATTCAAGATTTTATATTAAGAATGTTAGAGAAATATATTATTTTTCATTACAAACTTAAATCTGAAAATTAGATTTTATGGTTTAGTTATAAGGTCTAATTTAGAGTAGTGCTCTTTTATTTGTTAGTACAATCAGGTAGTTAGAGTGAAGCTCTATTTCAAAAGTTTTTATAAGAATTATTATCACGAAAATGTATTGACAACGTATGTTTTCATTAGTGGTTTTAAAACTTGAAAGTTAGTACTTTCGGATAATTAAATTCTTAGGTTTAATTTGGACACCTTGAATAAAGTTTAAATCGCTTCAGCCTCACCCAAAGGTGGCATTTAAATGGTTCATTTTTTAATCTCTTAGAAAAAGGAATTAATTTAATTAACCAAATTAGTTATCAACCACGTAGGTGTTAATTGATTTGTTTAGTTAACAAAGAATATCTAACTTACTAAAGGTGGTATTCATATAAAAAGAGAAATCAATAAATATCAATTCATATCTTTAATAACCTAAATAATATGAAAGCATAATTAACTTAATTATTATATCCATAAATACTCCACCATTATAAATGATAAAATTTGCATAAATGTTTATTGAATCTATGTTTATTTTATGTAAGTAGATTAAAAACACAAAACCCCAAAATATCGTGACGGGATGTTTAGGATTTAATTTCGTTTTTAAAAGTTTGAATAATAAATTAAAAACCACATACATTCCTTCCTTAGATCGACCTTGGGAGTATACTTATCATTTTCTACTAAATGATTAAATTGCACTGCGAGAGTTTTATAAATAGATAAAACCAAAGTAACGGGATCAGCGATGTCGGTTACGCCTTGATCAAAATTTTAGCGCAGATTCTTGGTGATGGCGATCAAGTTTTCAAGCGAATTACGGGGAAGGAATAGCGTTTTTAAATTATTTATCAAAATTTTAAAAACTTTTTGTGTTGTAAATAATTGTGATTCTTTTTTTATTAAAAAAAATAAAAAATAAAAAATTTTGTTGTTTGTGAAAAGTAAAAAAAAAAAATTCAAATTTCAATTTCATTATAAATAAAAAAAATTAAAATTTTAAATTTCATAAAAAAATTATAGCATGAATAATAAAATAATTTTGAAATTTGAAATTTGAAGTAAAAAAAAAGTAATTAAATTTTAAATTAAATTAAAATTAAAAAAAATAAAAAAATAAAAAAATAAAAAAATAAAAAAAAATAAAAAATAAAAAAAATAAAAAAAATAAAAAAATAAAAAAAATAAAAAAATAAAAAAAATAAAAAATAAAAAAATAAAAAAAATAAAAAAAATAAAAAAATAAAAAAATAAAAATAATAAAAATAATAATAAAAATAAAAAAATTATTTAAAAAAATAAAATTTTCTTTTCAAAAAAAAAAAATCAAAAACTTTATTTTCAATTTTTTTTTATTTTTTGTTCTTTTTTTTATCTTGTTCAATTATTATTATTTGTTTTCTTCAATTATTTTATTTTATTTTTTATTTTAGTTTTTTGGATTAATTTTTAATTAAATTTATTTTTTCCTTTTTATTTTTATTTTTTTATCTTTTCTTTTACTTTTTCAATTTTTTTTTGGTTTAATTTTTTCTTTTTTTTTCAAAAATTTTTTTTTAACTATTTTTTTTATCTTACTTTTCGTTTAAGTTAATTAACTTAGGTTTTTAGTAACTTAATTTACTAACTTATATTAATTTAATTAACTAACTTAATTAACTTAGATTTTCATTAACTTAATTAACCTACCTTTTTATTAACTTAATTAACCTAGCTTTTTACTAACTTAATTAACTTAGCTTTTTAATTAACTTAAATTTTCATTAACTTAATTAACTTAAATTTTTATTTAAATTAAGCTAATTAACTTAGTTTTTTAATTAACTTACATTTTCATTAACTTGATTAATTTAGATTTTTACTTAAATTAACTTAATTAACTTAGAGTTTCATTAACTTAATTAACTTAAATTTTTACTTAACTTAACTTAATTAACTTAATTTTAATAGCATGAAAAGTAAAGATCTAGGAGTTAAATGCAGGACTAGTTCTTGAAAGCCTTTGTGCCACTTAGTCTTTCCTGGGAACGTTGTTTTATCTAGGAGGATGGTTTTTGGCGAGCCTTTGCACCGTTCTTTCCTGGGAGAACTCTTGGTTATCTTGATTATGTAATTTTAACTTAGATATTATACTTAAAAAAACCAAAAAAAAAACAAAAAAAAAATCTGAAACTATCTCCAAAATTTTAAAAGTTTTAATTACAATCTAAGGAGTTAGTTGTTTTGATTGATCTAGGTACAATTGTGTTTTTATGCCTTTAATTATTTGATTTGTACCTAGATGTGGATGATGAACTCACAAGCGTATGTCCCAGTTTTAAGTACGAGAAAAATTTAAAAATCCATAGGACATGAAAAAGTATAGGTAGACAATCTTGTCTTACTTGTAGGTTTGATTGACTCTCGATGATGAGGACATTGAGTTTACTTAAAAGACAATCCCAGTTACGTCTTGCTAAGGCGTTAAACTAAAAGCGCTATTTGGATGGGAGGCAACCCATCATTTTAGGTAATTTTTTGTTATTTGTTTTAATTTTATTGTTTATTTTGGTTTAATTATATGTGAATAATTCTTAAATTGTTAAAACTAAAAATATTTTTGAGTTGTTAAGTTCTGACAATGCAATACGTATACACTTTAATGATGAATATGATGAATGCACCGTGCATTTCTCCATTACTACTTACACATTCTCAAGAAATAGGTAATCTTTCTTCTCTTTTCTCTTTATCTTTAATTTACAGTTGTTACATTGAGGACAATGTAAGTTCTAGGTTGGGGGTGGTGAAAAGTTACCATGCTTAATTAAAAAAAAAAAAGATTTAACAATTTAAAAATTTTTTTAAAAAAATTATTAATTTTTTCTTTTTTATGTTCACATCTTCATTTTTTGTTTGGTTTTATTTTCCTTGTGTGATTTAGTAATTTTTGGAATTAAAAAAAAAAATTTCTCACAAAAATTTATCATTTCTTTAAATCAAATTTAAGTAAATAGTTAAGTCTTTTGTACTGTTAGATTAATTTTTGAAAACATATCATGAAATATTATGTAATTATTTTTGATAATTAGTTAATTTTTGTCATAACTAGTATTTCTTGATAAGATGTAGAAATTATATTAAACCCAAAATCAAAGTGATTATGAATTTGTTTTAGTGGAGACTACCTTTGTGAGATATAATTTGAGCCTAATTTCCCTTATTGATGAAATATATATTTTTTCTACTCCAAACACATTTCTTATTTCTTCAAATTCTTAGATGATCTCTATAGGCATTAATATTGAATGTATGAATTTTTCTCATCTTAATAGAGTGTCGTATATTTTTTTATTATTTTTGCTTAGATTAAATGATTTGAGTAGAAATTGATAGTATATGCTTTTATCTCATTCGTGCATTTGTTAAAAAGAGAGACATATCTGGGGTTACCTAAACCAAGATCAAGCAGAAAAGCCACAAAATTAACCACTCACCAAAATCCTTAAAAAAAAATGTACAATCTGTACATGGGTTGACTCTACAAAAAATGATATATATTGAAAAGTATCTTCGGGAAAATATAGAGATAAAGAATATATAGTATAATCTACATACTATGACCAGCATTGCCCAAGATTCAAAAAAAAAATGTACAATACGTACATGGGCTGACACTCAAAAATGATATATATTGAAAAATATCTTCAGAAAATATAGAGAGAAAGAATATATAGTATAATCTACATACTATGACCCACATTGCCTACAAAGTTGTGAGTAAAGGCTAATTACAAAAGAAAGATATAGGAAATAATTCCCTAAAAAGTCATTGCACTTTCTTTATTTATAAAAGGCATATATCTTGAAATTTTTTCTTAATGAGTTTGATTTATACATGAAAATAATTTTTATATATGATATCTTTATAATTTATACATTTGATTCCTTCCATGAGATCAACGTCAAAATAACACTTTGAGCCTTTCTTCTTTATACATATGCGAACATATTAGTTTATTTCTATACATCAACTCTTTCGCATATAAATTAGTATGAGTGTTTGAACCCATAGGATTCAGTGTTTTGAGAGTATTGACTTGTGAGGAATAGAGTCGAAGCGAATTCGGATTTATGACACTGAAATTGGGTGAAATTAAATTGATACATTTTTTATATGAAATATGAAAATGATTTCCGACTAATTATTATAATAAATCATGATTGTTTAAAAAGATTAAAATAACTTATGCTTGAGATTTTAATTATGATCTTAAAGGAGATTAAAAAGTATGAGACATTTTTGTGATATGTTGTTTTCTTTTATTCTTAAACGTTAATTTTTGATTTTGTTGTAATTTTAGTTTTTAAGTTGATTGTTGTTATTATTTCTTTTAATTTTTACATTTAGTTCAATGTTTGTGGGTATCATTACTGAAAACCCTCACGAGACTCAAACTCGTCCACTAGGGCAACCTAGGGGTTTAAAGGCTTGTTGCATAGGCTAAATGCAACCGTGTCAATCTACGGAAGTGATTTAGGATAGTTTAATTTTTAGTTTTTATCGCTTCTCTTGCTAAGGGACTAGCAAGAAGCTGGTTGGGGGTTGCATGTTCAAAAATGAAATAGACATAAATAGTATTATATGGTGGGAAGATTATCTGTTTTAAAAATAGGTATACCCATATTTCCTCACTTTTTAAACCTAGAGAGATTATACATTCCATGTAATCAATGCATGTTCATACAATAAAATATGTTATACAAAATCCATATGTATTGGCCAGCTCTGATATACATGGGTAATCAACCTCTGAAGCCAAATGTATGGTCATACACCGAGACACAATGTATAGTCATACTTCGAGATATATATTACATATTTAACTGCCAACTCTAAGATATATAGGTGGCTAACTTTGAGATATATGGGGGTTAAACCTTTTAGGCCTTTGTGCCATCATACTTCGAGACCCAATGTATGGACAAACTTTCGGATAAATGTGTAAATTCATACCTGTGTTCCATTTCAAATTTTTATTTTCTTAGTTTTACAATATTTTAAAACAAATCTATCTTTCTAGAATCATAAGTATGTTCTATTATTTTTTCAAGTATTTTAGCTTCAAAATGGTTTGATTGATAAAGCACTCAAAGAATATATGTGAAAGCACTGTATTACAACATTGATGCTTACAAAGAATAACATATCTAAAGCATTACATATATTTCAAACCATGAAGAAGGGTATACAAGAAAATAAGGTTTCTAAGTTGATTAGAAGGATGTGGGCTATGGCATTAAATTTTTTGTACTGCAACACGAGGATAATAGAATGAAGATCATGCATTCCACAAACTGATGTGGGTTATGTCGTAGAAATTTTGTGTATCACGGCGCATGTTATGGATCATGTTCCATTCAATTACAGCTTGTATCATGATGAGGAGTGGAAAGAAATTGTGTCATGATACTAGTCTTATGATCCACCATTTTCTCCTTTTCTACACCTATAAATTGGACTCCAATTGCATTGTATTCCATATCCTTATCCCTTTCATCCATTTCTCTCATCCTTCTTAGCTTCTGTCTAAGGTTTTTAGCTTTTCTTCTCTTAGTTTAAAGCTCTTCTCTCAATTGAGAGTTGAACATAGTTATAGTTTTACGTAATTGTTTAGTCTCAATTCAATAAACAATAATTGTCAATTCTATCTAGAGGTTTTCCATTTACAGAAAGAATATTGAAAACTTTGTGTTTGGAAAAATACACTTGAGATATAATTTAAATGTATTCTTCTATTTTCAGGTTAATTTATGTGTTTTTTTGAATGCTATGTTTAAAATATTTTCCATATGATTAAACATGTCTGGTTGAAATGACTATAAGATATTAATAAAGTTATTATGCTTGTAAAATATTAAAATAGTTAAACATTTTAATAAAATTCAGTATTATTTTCTATTTAAGAATTCAATAAAGTTTATTACAGAAAATATAGTGATTTCAAAATTTTCATAATAAACTTAAAATATGAAAGTTAAATTTAAGATTTGATTATCACGATCTAATTTTGAGTATTATCTTTGATATGGTTCATATGTATACTTGGAGTGTAAACTCTGTTTCTTAGATTTTTATAAGAATTACTATTAATAAAATATATTGATGACATATTTTTTTTGATAGTTTGAAAATTTGAAAGTTAATTTTTAGACATTTAAATTATTAAATCCAACTTTGACATCTTGAATGTAGTTTAAATTGTTAGACCCGACAAAATGTGACAGTTAAATGATTTGTTAATCTCTTAAAAAAAAGCATAATTTAATTAATATTAGCTACTAGACCCAACCAAAGGTGGTAAGTGATTTTAATTAATAACAAGTAGCAGACTTGACCAACGGTGCTATTGGTATATACAAGAGGGAATCAATAATCTTAATTCCTATCTTTGAATAACCTAATAAATATTAAGCAAGCATAATTAACTAGTAATATATCTCATAAATTCTTCATTGTGTATAGTGTTATTTGCCTAATGTTTGTTGAATCTACCTTATTTTTATGACATTAGCTTAGATCTTTCAAAAACTCAAAACTTTTTGACATAATATTTTAGGATTGTATTCATTTTTAATAATTTGTTGAATTATTTAAAAATAAAATAGTTCCTCTTTAGAATGACCTTAGAAGTATACTTTTCATTTTCTTTAAGTAATTCGTGCACTTTTGAGTAATTTATAAATATACAAAATTTGTATAACAAGTTTTGCACATCAAGTTTTTGGCATAGTTATTGGGGAGTTGGTAATAGCATCAAAAACAAGATACATTTTGAATCACCATATTTTTGGTACTATTTCTTGGGAATTGGTTATAGCATCAAAAACTAGGTAAATTTTATATCAAGTTTTTGTTCCTGCTATCGTTGGGATGGGAAAATAAGAAAATATCGTTCTCACAGAGATTATTTTATTACTAATTTTTAAAACTTAAAAAAAAATAAAATAATTTTTTTTATGTTTTTATATTTTAATGAAGAAAAATTAAAATAACTAAAAGTAAATAATAATAATTAATTAAATCAGATTTTGTGACTAAAAAGATATATGAGAAAATATCTAGGAATACTTAATCCTCCAATATAATAACAATTAATTAAATGATCAATTGAATCTAACCTAACATGTATTCCTCTTTCAAGTAAACTACATACCATATAGTAATTAATTTAATTACACTCTCATGCTAATTAAATTGCATACTACTTATTAAGTTCATCAATTATAGATCACATACATAAGAATCATGCATCTCTGCCTAGAAACTATGCATGTTTTTAATCAAGACAAACAATTAAATAATTCTCTCAAATCTATTTAATTTCCACTAAAGATAAGTTGTTGATAAAACAATTAATTGCATAAAAATTAGATTAAATAATATAATTAAATTAATATTATAATTGGGAAAAAATATTATATTATCACATGGTGAAAATTGGGTTCATGAGAGCCATAAATTAATAAATTAATTTCACATAATTATGTTCATAAAGCTCATATTTTTCATAAAGAAAGACATAAAATTGATAAAGAAGAGTAGACAAAGAAATACAATCAATCTCTTGAATTATAGTATTAATCTACTCATGAATCTCCACCAAAATTGTATCGTCTCTTGAATTTTTCTGTATTTCTCTCTCTTTTTAGCTCCAAAAAATGACCAAAATTATGCTAATGGAGGCCAATTAGGGTTTATGGAGTGATTAGGTTATTCAATAAAGCAAAGGTGTGATTTGGACTGTCCGATCACCTTCATATCAAGGGCTACAATCAAAACAAGCAAAATTGACAATTTCAGTCAATCATAGGGCGACACGCGGTAGTGAAAATTCTTGGGTGAATCAAGGAATGAACTGTGGCAGGGGAGACCGATCACAATCAACACTCACTGAGTCAGTAACATGTGGCACAATGTAATTCACATAAATGGATGGCGTGGTGTACGGGTGGAAAGCGTAGAGTAATGGAGTAGCAACACGTGGCATAGTATGTTGACCGTGTTTTGAAATCGGATTAAAAGTGGTGCTGAAACGTGGTGTATGTTTCATCCTCCTTACATGCGGTGCAATGCAATTCGCTCTACATACTTATGTGGTGCCTGCATGGATTGTTGAGTCAGCTCTTCTGCTTGTATGGCATGCCACATGGCAAATCTTAATTGGTCCTACATTAAATATTCATAAAAAATCCATAAAAATTTGAGAAACATTCCAAAAATTATACTTTCAACCCTTTTCATTAAAAAATTTATATTTTAATTTGTTTTACCCAAAAATACTATTTATGGAATAAAACAAGTAAATATTAAATATAAAAAAATACACCAATGCCTATATTTTCATAGAGTCATCACACTCCCAAACATAACTCTTTAAAAAAATATCTTGGGTAGTACATTCATAAGTATACTTCTATTAGTACATGCATATTTCACGAAAACTATTGCTCTCAAAAGTTGTACAATTCTATGATAAAGAGGTTCACAAATATAACTATCTATTTTTTGGCTGAATTATTTCCTTTCCCTTCCTCTCTTTATCCTCTAATTCCTCATCATCCTTTTTAGTTTCTAGTTCCTCCATATCCCTTTTAGTCTCACAGTCCTCATTATCCTTTTGAGTCTCATCTTCTTGCTCTAAAGTTTTGCTACTCCTCAAGGCTAATGATTTACAATGGTCCTCACCTCATTTTCTTGGGTTTACAATTGTGTTACTTTGAATGTTATCTTGAGGAATTTGGCTTATAACCTGAGCAAGTTGTCCCATTTGATTCTCCAAATTTTGAATTGAAGCCTCTTGAGTTGATACTTTTGTATTAAATGATTGGATGAAGTCTTTCATCATCCTCATTAAGGAATTTGTATTGTCCTCTGTAGGTGGCTTCTTTTCTTAGGCTTGTAATTGTTGTGGTTATTGGAAATTAGGAGGTGAAAATGATTGATAGTTGAATTGATTATCACCCTTATTGTTGTTGTTATTCCAAGATAAATTTGGATGTTGTCTCCATCCTGGATTATATGTGTTTGAGTATGAATTATTGTTTTGATTCACACTGACCATATAAAAGATCGATTCAGGATTATGTGGACAATTATCAAATAAATGGCTCCATCACAAAACACACAAGACACTTTTGAATCATGGACATGGTTTATACTCGTTGGCAAGTTTAGAACCATCAAAAGATTTACCAAAGAGGACACTTGAGTTGTAAGTGCCATGATATCATTTACCTCATGCATTCTACCTACTCTTCTTGTGGCTATCATTCCATTCATTGACCATGAATAATTATTGCTAGCCATTTTCTAATATATGCTTCTAATAGCCTTAAATGATGAGTCTAAATTAAAAATAAATAATAATTAAATAAATGAGTGAGTGAAAGAAAATAAGTAAATTAAAATAAAAATTAAAGTAAAGAAAGATAAATTAAAAAAATAACTAAAATAAAAAATAATAAAACAATATTAATTTCTAATATTTATAATCACAGTAATGGTGCCAAAAACTTGATCACCACACACGAAGTGTGTGCAATGAATATGCAAGTATATGTATCACAACAAGTAATATAATGATAAAAATCAATTTTTTTTATGTTTTTATACTTTAATGAAGCAAAATTAAAATAACAAAAAATAAATAACAATAATTAATTAAATCAGATTTTGTAACTAAAAAGATATATGAGAAAATATCTAGGAATACTTAATCCCCCAATTTTCTAAACATACAAATCCTTAAAATCTCTCCAATATAATAACAATTAATTAAATGATCAATTGAATGTAACCTAGCATGTATTCCTCTCTCAAGTAAACTACACACCATATAGTAATTAATTTAATCACACTCTCATGCTAATTAAACTACATACTACTCATTAATTTCATCAATTATGGATCACATACATAAGAATCATACATTTCTGCCTAGACATTATGCATGTTGTACTGTGGCATACCACATGGCATGATGCGATTCACTCTACGTGCATTGCCCAGTTAGCTCCTTTATCTACGTGGCATGCCACGTGGCAACTCTTGATTGGTCCTCTATTAAAATTTCATAAAAATTTTAGAAAAATTACAAAAATTATATTTTCACCCTTTTTCATTAAAAATTTTATATTTTAATTTTGTTTACCCAAAAAATACTATTTATTGAATAAAAAAGTAAATATTAAGTAAACAAATGTGCTAATGACTCTATTTTCATAGAGTCATCAATCGTGGAGAAATATCATTTTTAAATTTTTATTATCAAAATCTTAAAAATATTTTGTGTTGTCAATATTGTGATTTTTATTTTGTTTTAAAAAAATTTAGAAACCAAAAAAATTAAAGTATCATTTGTTAATTGACTAAAAAAGTTTAATGTCAAAAAAACAAAGTCTCATTTATTATTTTATATTTAAGAAATAATAAAATCTTTAATAAAGCAATAAAGAGATCTTAAAGTTCAAATTTCAAAAAAAATAAAATTAAAAAACAAATCTAAAATTTATACTCCAATTATTAGTTGACCGTTAAATAAAAAAGAAAAAAAAAATTTAAATGTGAATTCAAACAAAAGAATCTTAAATATTAATTAACTAAGATATTTTCAAAAAATATGATAATAATAATTCAAACAATTTTTGAAATTCAAATAAAGTTAGAAAAAAATCTTAATTATTAGTTGACTATGATATTTTCAAAAACATTAAAAATATAAAAATTTGAAAAAATAAAAAATAAAAAATAATTAAAATATCATTTATTAATGGTCTTAGAAAAAGAAGAAAGTGAAGAAGAAGCCAAACATTAAAGAGATTTTAATGAGATAAAAAATATTGAATTTAAAAAATAATAAAATTTGAATGTAATTGATTATATTTTAATTAATTTTAATTCCCTTGTATACTTTTTAACTTAATTAAACTTTTATTTTATTTTATTTATTTATTATTATTTTTTATTTACTAACTTTTTATCTAACTAATTTAGCTAAATTACTTTTATTTTTATTTATTATTCTCTTTTATTTTATTTTTTGTTTAATTATCTACTGAATTTAATTCTTTTTGTTATTTATTTTTGTTTAGTATTTTTATTTTTTTGGGTATTTTCTTTTCTTTTCTTTTCTCTCATTCATTTTTTTTATTTTGTTATTTTATTTTTATTTCTTCTATTGTTTATTTTATTTTTTGTTTGTTTTATTATTATTGTTTAGTATTTTTGTTTAAATTAAAAAAATCTAAAAGTTGCAAGTATAAACTTAATGGCTTATTCATTATACATGTAGTTAGAACTATGTGATCTAAAACCCATAAACATGTCCCTAAAATTAATGGATAAATTTCTAATATATATAATGCTTTAATTGTATAGGTAGACAACGTTGTCATACCTATAAATTTTGTTATTACTTTTGTCTTTGAAACTTGGAATTGAACGAGGAACGCAATGTATTTATTTGTAGACATCTACCAAAATAATTGTTAGTGTCCATTAAGAGAGTCTTTCAATGGAAGTCTTTGCGTAAAGACTATACATTTTCAAGTAAACACTAACCCAAACTTGATGAGTGGGAACTTGAGTATATTAAATTCTTAAAATAGAAATCTCCCAAGAAACGTCTTACTAAGATGTTAAAATCATGTTAGATGAGAGGCAATCCATCATTTTTAGGAAATATTATCTCGTATTTTAATTGTTTGTTTGTATTTGTTTTTACTTTATGTTATTTATTTTTGTTTCCTAACATTGAACATTATTTAGAACTGTTAATTTTGTAACTATTTGTTGAAATTTATGACAAATATACGATATTCTATCTATGTAAATTTAAATGTTTAGATTGATAGATGTACCTGCAATTCCACATAAATACTTTAGCATGTTCAGTAAATGTGTAACCTTTTTTATTCTTTATTATTTATTTTTAATTTACAATTAGTAAATTGAGGGAAATGTAAGTTCAAGGTTTGAGGTGGCAAAAGTTCATATTTATAAGGTTGAGCTAATTTAATTTTTTTAAAATATATGTTCACATTTTTACATTATTTTTATATTTTACTTATTTTTGTATGCTTTTATTTAATTTTAAGTAAATGATTAATTCTTCCATTGTTACATTAATTTCTTGAACATTTTATGGAGTAATGTGATAGTTAGTTAGCTTTTGTCATAACTTGTATTTAATGATAAAATGTTAAAATTGTGATAAATCCAAAACCGGTGATTAAGAATCAAATAGTAGATACTTGTGAAAATATTTTGAGTCATTATCTACTCATTACGAGTGATAATATTTTTCTACTCTTTTAAACACTCTTTTTATTAAGTCTAATTTTTTTAGATGATCTCTATAGGGTTTTGCATTGAGTGCTAGGATTTTTACTTCTAATAAAGTGTGATATATTTATTTTTATTGCTTAAATTGAATGACTTAAGTTGAGATTAAAAACATATGCATTTCTCTTTATTCATATATGACTTAAAAAAATACATATATAAGGTTACCTAAGCCAATACAAAAGAAAAGTCAAAAATTAGCCACTTAACTAAATCAGGCAAAAAAATTTACAATCTGTACATGGATCCTCTTTAAAAAAAGAATATCTCTAGAAAAATAAAAAAAGATAAGAAAGAGAGAAAATGAATAGTATAAGTTAAATACTATAAGCCAATATCCTATAAAGTTGTGAGAAATGATTAAATACAAAGAAAAAAATATAATAAATAATTCCTTAAGAAGTCAATGCATTTAACCAAGCCTATGCTGCACAATGATGGGCAGAATCGGCATCGCCTATCCTACCGATAATTTGGTTTTATATTTATAAAACTCTCGCAAGTGCACGAATCATTTTTGTGGAAAATGATAAGTATACTCCCAAGGTCGATCTAAGGAATGAATATATCTGGTTTTTAATTTATTATTCAAACTTTTAAAAACAAAATTAAATCCTAAACATCCTGTCATGATATTTTGGGTTTTCTGTTTTTAATATACTGACATAAAAATCAACATAGATAGAGATTCAATAAACATATGAAGGAATTATAGAAGTACATAAACATATGGGTTGAGGCAAAGGTTTTATGTGTGCTATAACATAGGGATAATTGGATCCAGATGCAAAGGCATTATAGACTGGATCATGTTGTTGTGTACAAAAAAATTCTTTTTGCGACGCTCGAATATAAGATCTATAATTCTTTCTCTTTTGTAGCATTTTCTAACCTATAAAAAGGACCCCTCCCTATTGTAATAAGTATCCCTCGGTTGATTCTTTAACTCTCAATTCTCTCTAGTTTCTTGTTTCTTAATTTTTCATTTGTAAGTTTCAAAGTTCTTCTCTCAACTTTAAGAGTTGAACATAGTTTACTTTATCTAATAGGTTTCTTTTAATTCAATAAACAGTATTGGAAAATCTGTTTGGAGTTTTTTCAAATACAAAAACATTGCTAAAATTCTATTTATGAAAGGATACACTTGAGGTATATTTAAATATATTCATTTATTTTTAGATTAATCTTATATGTTTTTCTAAATGCTATGTTTAAATTATTAAATTAAGCTTTTTTGGTAGAAAATACTATACGATACTAGTAATGTTGTTATGCCTATGAAATACTAAAGTAGGTAAACATTTTTATAAAAAAAATAACTTTTATTTCTTGACCAAGTATTTTTGTAATAAACATGAGAGTTAGATTTAGGATATAATTATCTAGGTTGATTTAGAGTTAACTCTTTGATATTTGATTTGATTATTTGGATCTTTAGAGTACTTGTTTTCAAATATTTTTCACTAAGATTGATTATTGGAAAATATATTGACATCATATTTTTTTGTAATAAATTTAAAATTTGAAAGTTAGTAACTAGATATTTAAATTGTAAACCTAACTTTGACATCTTGAATGAGAGTCTAGTTATTTGGTTCCACCTACAGCTATAATTAGATGGTTTGTTATTTCCTTATAAATATATCATAATTTGATAATTAATCAATTAGTAGGCCGTAAATAAGTCATAATTTGATAATTAATCAATTGGTAGATCTTACTTGAGGATTTTAATTGGTTTCTTATTAACAAAGAATTTGGATCCCGCCTCAGGATATTTTCTCATAAAAAAGGAAAAAACTAATAATCTTTATTTATATCACGAATAACCTAATTAAAATTAAACAAGCATGATTAACTAATTAATATATCCCATAAATCTCCATTTAATTTAAATGTTAATTTGAATGATATGTGTTGAAACTATCTTTAATTTTATGTCATTAATTTGGATATTTAAAAACCCAAACTTTTTGACAAAATGTTTAAGTTTAATTTTCATTTGTAAGGATTTGTTGAATTATTTAAAAAACAAGTGATTCCTTTTTAAACCGACCATGAAAGTATACTTATCATTTCTTACAAAGTGATTCATGCACTTGCCAGCTATTTGAAAATATACAAAAGTTTTGTATCATGTTTTTATGCATCATTACTTATTTGAGTTAGATGAACAATTGACCTTCGTACAATTATTGTTATGTATGGGAATCTTCAAATACTAACGGTCCTATTTATGCATGGTTCATATAAGTTATGTCAAGAAGAAGAAAGCACCACAAGAATAAAACTGCATGATAATAACTCATAAACAGGACAAGCAACAAGGATGTAAAACAAAGATAATACTCTTTATGACATCATACATTTGGTCCACACCTCTCTCCCTAAATATTTGCATGTAAAATAGAAAAGAAAAAACTTGATCGGGGCAGAACCGACATCGCCGATCCTGCCCGTTACTTTGGTTTTATCTATTTATAAAACTCTCGCAAGTGCACGAATCATTTCGTAGAAAATGATAAGTATACTCCCAAGGTCGATCTAAGGAAGGAATGTATGTGGTTTTTAATTTATTATTCAAACTTTTAAAAACGAAATTAAATCCTAAACATCCTGTCACGATATTTTGGTTTTTGTGTTTTTAATCTACTTACAAAAAAATAAACATAGATTCAATAAACATTTATGCAAATTTTATCTCATAAAACAAAGGAGTATTTATGGATATAATAATTAAGTTAATTATGCTTGCTCATATTAATTAGGTTATTAAAGATATGAATTGATATTTATTGATTCTCTCTTTTTTATATGAATACCACCTTTGGTGGGGTTAGATATTCTTTGTTAACTAAACAAATCAATTAACACCTATGGGTGGGGTTGATAACTAATTTGGTTAATTAAATTAATTCCTTTTTCTAAGAGATTGAAAATGAACCATTTAAATGCCACCTTTGGTGGGTTAAACGATTTAAACTTTATTCAAGGTGTCCAAATTAAACTTAAGAATTTAGTTATCCGAGTACTAACTTTCAAGTTTTAAAATCACTATTGAAAACATGTTGTCAATACATTTCCACATAATAATTCTTATAAAAACTTTTGAAATAGAGCTTCACTCTAACTCTGGCGATTGTACCAACAAATAAAAGAGCACTACTCTAAATCGAATAGGATAACTAAACCTTAAAATCTAATTTTGATTTAAGTTTGTAATGAAAAATAATATATTTCTCTCTAACATTCTTAATATAAAATCTTGAATAAAAACAAAATCAATTCATTTTAGAGATTTTTACCTATTTAATATTTCGCAAGCATAACAACGTTATTATTACATCATGTTTATAAACAAATGTGAGTTAAATTTAATCACAGACAAATTAAATATAACATGTAAGAATAAAGCATAAAAAATAACTGTAAAGAAAATAAAATCCTTACAGAACTTCGATGCTATTCCCGTTGCTGAAAAACCTCCAAGCGGAATTTGCACTCCCATTTATTGAATCAAAAGCTAATATATTACAAAAACATAACTAGTTCTTCCCAAAAAGGGAAGAACTCTAAAACTAAGAGAAATTAACTACAAACTAAGAAAAACTAAAAAAACCTAAAAATCTAAGAAAAGAGAGAAAGAAAGAAGAGAGAAGTGTGTTTTGAAGGTGTGTTTTGAAGTGAAGGGAAGGGGGGTATTTATAGGTGAGGATGGAGAGAAAAAATGAGTAAAAAAATGTTAAAAAAATATTTAAAAATGTAAAAACGCGTATTGGAATTGCTGATGTCATTAATGACGTCAGCATGACGTCACAGGGGCGGCTGCACGTGAAAAATGGGGCGAAAAGGCGTTGGGCGCGCGGAGGGGGCTGCTGGGCGCTGCGCGCGCGCGCGGGGGGCTGTCGCTGCGCGCAGCTCGGCGCGCATGAACAGTGCCCGCGCGATGGGGCGCGCGCGTGAGGCAGGAGTGGCGCGCAGAGGCGCGCGCGGAAAGAGGCAAGGGCGCGCGCGGCGCGCGCGAATTGGAGAGCTGGCGCGCGCGGACTGGGCATGCTGCGCGCGCGATCTGGGCGTGCTGCGCGCGCGGTCTGGGCGTGCTGCGCGCGCGGTCTGGGCGTGCTGCGCGCGGGGCTCGGCGCGGCTGGGCGGCTGGGCGGCGCGGCGGCGCGATTTTCTCCTTTTTGACATTTTTGACCCTTTTGACCCATTTTGTCCAATTTTTCCATATTTGTTGACCTTTCCCCATTTATTTATTAATATATTTGTGATGTATTGCTTCCAGTATTCCTCTTTGTGTATTTAAGTTGCGTTTTTAAGCCAAAATACCTGAAAAACAATAAAAATACCCGTGATTCCGAAAAAGACAAATATATATAAATATATGATAAAACATATAAATATATATATATATTAATCAATTAATGTGCATAAAATCATGGTTATTTTAGTGCTTTTTGAGCACTCATCACTCCCCACGAACTTCGCTAGTCCCTTAGCAAAGAGAAGCGATAAAAACTAAAAATTAAACTATCCTCAATCACTTCCGTAGATTGACACGGTTGCATTTAGCGTATGCAACAACCCTTTAAACCCCTAGGTTGCCCTAGTGGACGAGTTTGAGTCTCGTGAGGTTTTGATAATGATACCCACAAACATTGAATTAAATGTAAAAATTAAAAGAAATAATAAGAAGAATCAATTTAAAAACTAAAATTACAACAAAATCAAAAATTAACGTTTAAGAATAAAAGAAAACAACATATCACAAAAATGTCTCATACTTTTTAATCTCCTTTAAGATCATAATTAAAATCTCAAGCATAAGTTATATTAATCTTTTTAAACAATCATGATTTATTATAATAATTAGTCGGAAATCATTTTCATATTTCATATCAAAAATGTATCAATTTAATTCTACCCAATTTTAGGGCTATAACTCCGAATTCCCCTCGACTGTATTCCTCACAAGTCAATACTCTCAAAACACTTGAATCCTATGGGTTCAAACACTCATACTAATTTATATGCGAAAGAGTTGATGTATAGAAATGAACTAATATGCAGGCATGTGTATAAAGAAGAGAGGCTGAAACTCTTATTTTCAGGTTGATCTCATCGGAGGAATCAAATGTATAAATTATAAAGATATCATATATAAAAATTATTTTCCTGCATAAATCAAACTCATTAAGAAAAAATTTCAAGATATATGCCTTTTACAACTGAAGAAAGTGCAATGACTTTTTAGGGAATTACTTTCTATATCTTTCTTTTGTAATTAGCCTTTACTCACAACTTTGTAGGCAATGTGGGTCATAGTATGTAGATTATACTATATATTCTTTATCTCTCTATTTTTTTCTGAAGATACTTTTCAATATATATCATTTTTTTAGAGAGTCAACCCATGTACAGATTGTACATTTTTTTTTTTTTTTTTTTTAGGATTTTGGTGAGTGGTTAATTTTGTGGCTTTTTTGTTTGATCTTGGTTTAGGTGACCCCAGATATGTCTCTTTTTTTTTGTAACAGTCATGCACGAATGAGATAAAAGCATATACTATCAATTTCTACTCAAATCATTTAATCTAAGCAAAAATAATAATAAAAAATATACGATACTCTATTAAGATGAGAAAAAATTCATACATTCAATATTAATGCCTATAGAGATCATCTAAGAATTTGAAGAAATAAGAAATGTGTTTGGAGTAGAAAAAATATATATTTCACTCTGAATAAAGGAAATTAGGCTCAAATTATATCTCACAAAGGTAGTCTCCACTAAAACAAATTCATAAAAACTGATTTTGGGTTTAATATAATTTCTACATCTTATCAAGAAATACTAGTTATGACAAAAATTAACTAATTATCAAAAATAATTACATAATATTTCATGATATGTTTTCAAAAATTAATCTAACAGTACAAAAGACTTAACTATTTACTTAAATTTGATTTAAAGAAATGATAAATTTTTGTGAATTTTTTTTTTTTTTTTAATTCCAAAAATTACTAAATCACACAAGGAAAATAAAACCAAACACAAAAAATGAAGATGTGAACATAAAAAAGAAAAAAAATTAATAATTGTTGTTTTTTTTTTTGAATTTTTAAATTGTTAAATCTTTTTTTTTTCTTTTCTAATTAAGCATGGTAACTTTTCACCACCTGACCTAGAACTTACATTGTCCTCAATGTAACAATTGTAAATTAAAGATAAAGAGAAAAGAGAAGAAAGATTACCTATTTGTTCAGAATGTGTAAGTAGTAATGGAGAAATGCAGGTGCATTCATCATATTCATCATTAAAGTGTATACAGACAGATTGTTGTGAACTTCTAACAACTCAACAAATATTTTTAGTTTTAACAATTTAAAAATTATTCACATATAATTAAACTAAAATAAACAATAAAATTAAGTATATAAAACAAATAACAAAAAATTACCTAAAATGATGGGTTGCCTCCCATCCAGCGCTTAGTTTAACGTCTTAGCAAGACGTAACTTGGGGATTTCATTTTAAGTAAACTCAATGTCCCCTCATCAATGAGTCAATCAAACCTACAAGTAAGACAAGGTTGTCTACCTATACTTTTTCAGTCATGTCCTATGGATTTTTAAATTTTTCTGTACTTAAAACTAGGGACATGCTTGTGAGTTTTAGATAATCCATGTCTAGGTACAAATCAAATAATTAAAGGCATCAAAACACAATTGTACCTAGATCAAACAAAACAACTAACTCCTTAGATTGTAATTAAAGCTTTAAAATTTTGGAGATAGTTTCAGAAATTTTTTTTTTTTTTTTTAATTTTTTAAGTTAAAATAACATAATCAAGATAACCAAGAGTCTTCAGGAAAGAATGGTGGGGCAAAGGCTCCTTAAAAACCATCCTCCAGACAGCAACGTTCTCCGGAAAGACTAGTGGCACAAAGGCTTCCAGGAACTAGTCTCTGCAGAACTCCCTTAGATCTTTACTTTTCATGCTATTAAAATTAAGTTAATTAAGTTAAGTTAAGTTAAAATTTAAGTTAATTAAGTTAATAAAAAGGTAGGTTAATTAAGTTAATGAAAATCTAAGTTAATTAAGTTAGTAAATTAAATTAATATAAGTTAGTAAATTAAGTTACTAAAAACCTAAGTTAATTAACTTAAACGAAAATTAAAAAAAAAGTAGTTAAAAAAAAATTTGAAAAAAAAAAAAAAAAAATTAAACCAAAAATAAAATAAATTGAAAAAGTAAAAGAAAAATAAAAAAAAATAAAAAGAGAAAAAATAAAAATTAAGCCAAAAAAAATAAAAATAAAATAAAAATAAAATAAAATAAATTGAAAAAAATAATTGAAAAGGTAAAAGAAAAAAAGAAAAATAAAAAACAACAAAAATAAAATAAAAAATAAATAAAAAAAAAATTGAAAATAAAGTTTTTGATTTTTTTTTGATTTTTTGATTTTTTGATTTTTTTGCTTTTTTTGATTTTTTTATTTTTTATTATTATTTTTTTATTATTTATTATTATTTTTTATTATTTTTTATTTTTTTTATTTTTTTTATTTTTTTTATTTTTTTATTTTTTTTTATTTTATTTTTATTTTTTTTATTTTTTTTATTCTTATTTATTTATTAATTTAATTTAAAATTTACTTACTTTTTTTTTTTACTTCAAATTTCAAAATGCAAAATTATTTTATTATTCATGCTATATTTTTTTTTTATTTATTACGAAATTGAAATTTGAATTTTTTTTTTTTTACTTTTCACAAACAACAAAATTTTTTATTTTTTTTTAATTTTTTAATAAAAAAAAATCACAATTATTTACAGCACAAAAAGTTTTTAAAATTTTGATAAATAATTTAAAAACGCTATTCCTTCCAAGACGCGAAAACTTGATCAGTAACCGACATGTAGATCCTGCGTTACTTTGGTTTTATCTATTTATAAAACTCTCGCAAGTGCACGAATCATTTCGTAGAAAATGATAAGTATACTCCCAAGGTCGATCTAAGGAAGGAATGTATGTGGTTTTTAATTTATTATTCAAACTTTTAAAAACGAAATTAAATCCTAAACATCCTGTCACGATATTTTGGTTTTTGTGTTTTTAATCTACTTACAAAAAATAAACATAGATTCAATAAACATTTATGCAAATTTTATCTGTTAAAACAGTGGAGTATTTATGGATATAATAATTAAGTTAATTATGCTTGCTCATATTAATTAGGTTATTAAAGATATGAATTGATATTTATTGATTCTCTTTTTATATGAATACCACCTTTGGTGGGTTAGATATTCTTTGTTAACTAAACAAATCAATTAACACCTATGGGTGGGGTTGATAACTAATTTGGTTAATTAAATTAATTCCTTTTTCTAAGAGATTGAAAATGAACCATTTAAATGCCACCTTTGGTGGGTTGAAACGATTTAAACTTTATTCAAGGTGTCCAAATTAAACTTAAGAATTTAGTTATCAAGTACTAACTTTCAAGTTTTAAAATCACTATTGAAAACATGTTGTCAATACATTTCCACATAATAATTCTTATAAAAACTTTTGAAATAGAGCTTCACTCTAACTGGGCGATTGTACCAACAAATAAAAGAGCACTACTCTAAATCGAAGGATAACTAAACCTTAAAATCTAATTTTGATTTAAGTTTGTAATGAAAAATAATATATTTCTCTCTAACATTCTTAATATAAAATCTTGAATAAAAACAAAATCAATTCATTTTAGAGATTTTTACCTATTTAATATTTATGAAGCATAACAACGTTATTATTACATCATGTTTATAAGCAATGAGTTAAATTTAATCACGGACAAAATTAAATATAACATGTAAGAATAAAGCATAAAAAATAAGCGTAAAGAAAATAAAATCCTTCTGAGAACTTCGATGCTATTCCCGATTCTTTGAAAAACCTCCAAGCGGAATTTGCACTCCCATTTATTGAATCAAAAGCTAATATATTACAAAAACATAACTAGTTCTTCCCAAAAAGGGAAGAACTCTAAAACTAAGAGAAATTAACTACAAACTAAGAAAAACTACAAAAACCTAAAAATCTAAGAAAAGAGAGAAAGAAAGAAGAGAAGTGTGTTTTGAAGGTGTGTTTTGAAGTTAAGGGAAGGGTATTTATAGGTGAGGATGGAGAGAAAAATGAGTAAAAAATGTTAAAAAATATTTAAAAATGTAAAACGCGTATTGGAATTGCTGATGTCATTAATGACGTCAGCATGACGTCACAGGGGCGGCTGCACGTGAAAAATTTGGGGAAAAGGCGTTGGGCGCGCCGAGGGCTGCTGGGCGCTGCGCGCGCGCGCGGAGGCTGTCGCTGCGCGCAGCTCGGCGCGCATGAACAGTGCCCGCGCGATGGGGCGCGCGCGTGAGGCAGGAGTGGCGCGTAGAGGCGCGCGCGGGAAGAGGCAAGGGCGCGCGAATTGGAGAGCTGGCGCGCGCGGACTGGGCATGCTGCGCGTGCGGTCTGGGCGTGCTGGCGCGCGCGGACTGGGCATGCTGCGCGCGCGGTCTGGACGTGGTGCGCGCGGGGCTCGGCGCGGCTGGGCGGCGCAGCGGCGCGATTTTCTCCTTTTTGACATTTTTGACCCTTTTGACCCATTTTGTCCAATTTTTCCATATTTGTTGACCTTTCCCCATTTATTTATTAATATATTTGTGATGTATTGCTTCCAGTATTCCTCTTTGTGTATTTAAGTTGCGTTTTTAAGCCAAAATACCTGAAAAACAATAAAAATACCCGTGATTCCGAAAAAGACAAATATATATAAATATATGATAAAACATATAAATATATATATATATTAATCAATTAATGTGCATAAAATCATGGTTATTTTAGTGCTTTTTGAGCACTCATCAGATATCATGCATCCCAAACTCTCAAAACTCCTCTAAATAAAAAGCATCTCAGCATACTAGAAAATAAAAAACAAATGATATGGAGGTAGGAAACCATACTAAGCATGTTATGAAAAACTCACAAGAGAGAAACATGGTAGTAAGAGAGTAGAACAATTAGTCACAAAACACAACAACAAAAAAGTGAGATGACAAAGATGGCCTCAAGGGATATCACGTGCCAAAAGTACAAGAATGTGCCTAAAGGGAGATCATCGACACAAACCATACAGTGCTGTGACCAGATAGATCATTGGTAAAAAATTGCACACTGTTGACTGATGAGTGCTCAAAAAGCACTAAAATTACCATGATTTTATGCATATTAATTGATTAAAAATATATATTTATTTATATGTTTTATCATATATTTATATAAATTTATCTTTTTCGGAATCATGGGTATTTTTATTATTTTTCAGGTATTTTCGCTTAAAAACGTAACTTAAAGACTCAAAGAGGAATACTGGAAACAATACATCACAAATATATTAATAAATAAATTGGGAAAGGTCAACAAATATGGAAAAATTGGACAAAATGGATCAAAAGGTCAAAAATGTCAAAAAGTAGAAAATCGCGTAGCTGCGCCGCCTAGCCGCGCCGAGCCCCACGCGCGCCAGAGCCCAGTCCCGCGTGCACAACTCCCCACACCCGCGCGCGCCTTGCTCCAGTTCCACGCGTACCCCAGTGCGCTGCTCTTGCTCCCGCGCATGCTTGTGCGCGCTCCAACTTCCCTCCGCGCGTGCCGCTGCCATTTCACCCCATTTTTGCGCGCAGCCGCCCCACATAATGCTGACATCATCAATGACGTCAGCAATCACCAATCCGCGTTTCACCATTTTTAAAATTTTTTCACCCACTTTTTCTCTCCATCCTCACCTATAAATACCTCTTCACTTCATACCACACCTCAAAACCCACTTCTCTTCTCTTTCTTTCTCTCCATTTCTTAATTTTTTAGTTTTTCTTAGTTTTTCTTAAGTTTTAGAGTTCTTCTCTTTTTGAGAAGAACTAGTTATGTTTTTGTAATTTATTAGCTTTTTTATTCAATAAATGGGAGTGCAAATTCTGCTTGAAGGTTTTCTAGCAACGAGAATGGCATCGAAGTTCTGTAAGGATTTTATTTTCTTTGCAGTTATTTTTTATGCTTTATTCTTACATGTTATATTTAATTTGTCTATGATTAAATTTAACTTTGTTGGCTGTTTGTAAACATGATGTAATAATAACGTTGTTATGCTTGCGAAATATTAAATAGGTAAAAATCTCTAAAATGAATTGATTTTATTTTTATTCAAGATTTTATATTAAGAATGTTAGAGAGAAATATATTATTTTTCATTACAAACTTAAATCTGAAAATTAGATTTTAAGGTTTAGTTATCCGGTCTGATTTAGAGTAGTGCTCTTTTATTTGTTGGTATAATCGCCCGGTAGTTAGAGTGAAGCTTTATTTCAAAAGTTTTTACAAGAATTATTATCTGAAAATGTATTGACAACATGTTTTCAGTAGTGGTTTTAAAACTTGAAAGTTAGTACTCGGATAACTAAATTCTTAGGTTTAATTTGGACACCTTGAATAAAGTTTAAACTGTCTAACCCCAACAAAGGTGGCATTTAAATGGTTCATTTTCAATCTCTTAGTAAAAGGAATTAATTTAATTAACCAAATTAGTTATCAACCCTACCCATAGGTGTTAATTGATTTGTTTAGTTAGCAAAGAATATCTAACTCCACCAAATGTGGTATTCATATAAAAAAGAGAGAATCAATAAATATCAATTCATATCTTTAATAACCTAAATAATATGAGCAAGTATAATTAACTTAGTTATTATATCCATAAATACTCCACTGTTTTAACAGATAAAATTTGCATAAATGTTTATTGAATCTATGTTTATTTTTATGTTAATAGATTAAAAACACAATACCCTAAAATATCGTGACAGGATGTTTAGGATTTAATTTCGTTTTTAAAAGTTTGAATAATAAATTAAAAACCACATACATTCCTTCCTTAGATCGACCTTGGGAGTATACTTACCATTTTCTACGAAATGATTCGTGCACTTGCGAGAGTTTTATAAATATAAAACCAAAGCGATGGCAGGATCGGCGAAGCTGGTTCTGCCTCATCAATTTTTTGGCACCGTTGTCGGGGAAGGAATAGCATTTTTAAAAACTTTTTGTGCTATAAATAATTGTGATTTTTTTTAGTAAAAAAAAAACTTACCGTTCATGATTAGTAAAATAAAAAATATATTTTTATTTGTGAATAGTAAAAAAATAAATAAATAAATAAAGTTGAAATTTGAAATTTGAAGTAAAAAAAACAAAAAATTAATAAAAATTGAAATAATAATAATAGTAATAATAAACTTAACGTTCATTAATAAAAAAAACAAAATTTCAAATTTCAAATTTCATAATAAATAAATAAATAACTTTAATAAATAAAAAAAATAAAAAAATAAAAAATAAATAGAAAATAAATTTTAAATTAATTAATTAATTAATTAAAAAAATTAAATAAAAATAAAAATTTAATTTTTAATTTAATTTTTTAATTTTAATTGTTTTTAATAAATACGAAAAATTTATTTTCAATTTTCAATTTTTATTTTTATTTTATTTATTTTCTTTTACGCTTTTTCAATTTTTTTTATTTTTAATTTAAACTTTTTTTTTCCTTTTATTGTTTTTATATTTTTATATTTTTATTATTTTTTTTACCTTTATCAATTTAATTTTTTTTTGTTTTGTTTAATTTTTAATTTAATTTTTTTTTCTTTAACTATGTTTTATCTTAATTAGATTAGGTTTTTACTAATTTAATTTTCATTTAACTTTATTAACTTAGGTTTTTACTAACTTAATTAACTTAGATTTTCATTAACTTAATTAACTTAGATTTTCATTAACTTAACTTAATTAACTTAGTTTTTTTTAACTTAGATTTTCATTAACTTAAATAACCTACACTTTTATTGACTTAATTAACTTAAATATTTACTTAACTTAATTTTAATAGCATGAAAAGTAAATATTTAAGGGAGTTTTGTCTAGGAGACTAATTTTTGGAAGCCTTTGTCCCACTAGTCTTTCCTGGGAACATTGTTCTGTCTAGGGGATGGTTTTTAAGGAGCCTTTGCACCACCATTCTTTCCTGGGAGCACTTTTGGTTAATATTGATTATGTTATTTAAAAAAAACAAAAAAAAATTCTCAAACTATCTCCAAAATTTTAAAGTTTTAATTAAAATATAAGGAGTTAGTTGCTTTGTTTGATATAGGGTACAATTGTGTTTTGATGCCTTAATTATTTGATTTGTACCTAGATGTGTGTTATCTAAAACCCTTAAGTATGCCCCTAGTTTTAAGTATAGAAAAAAATTTGAAAATCAATAGGGCATGTTTGAAATAGTATAGGTAGACAACATTGTCTTACTTGTAGGTTTGATTGACTCAATGATGAGGGGACATTGAGTTTACTTAAAATAAAATCCCCAAGTTACGTCTTGCTAAGACGTTAAACTAAGCGTTGGATGGGAGGCAACCCATCATTTTAGGTAATTTTCTGTTATTTGTTTTATTTACTTAATTTTATTGTTTATTTTAGTTTAATTATAGGTGAATAATTTTTAATTTGTTAAAACTAAAAATATTTGTTGAGATGTTAGAAGTTCACAACAATCTGTCTGTATACACTTTAATGATGAATATGATGGATGCACCTGCATTTCTCCATTACTACTTACACATTCTCAAGAAATAGGTAATTTTTCTTCTCTTTTCTCTTTATCTTTAATTTACAGTTGTTACATTGGGGACAATGTAAGTTCTAGGTTGGGGGTGGTGACAAGTTACCATGCTTAATTAAAAAAAAAGATTTAACAATTTATAAATTAAAAAAAAATTAATTTTTTTCTTTTTTATGTTCACGTTTTCATTTTTTGTGTTTGGTTTTATTTTTGTTTTGTGTGATTTAGTAATTTTTGAAATAAAAAAAAATAAAAAAAATATAATTTTCTCACAAAAATTTATCATTTCTTTAAATCAAATTTAAATAAATAGTTAAGTCTTTTGTACTGTTAGATTAATTTTTGAGAACATATCATGAAATATTTTGTAATTATTTTTGGTAATTAGTTAGTTTTTGTCATAACTAGTATTTCTTGATAAGATGTAGAAATTATATTAAACCCAAAATCAGTGTTTATGAATTTTTTTAGTGGAGACTACCTTTGTGAGATATAATTTGAGCCTAATTTCCTTTATTCAGAGTGAAATATATATTTTTTCTACTCCAAACACATTTCTTATTTCTTCAAATTTTTAGATGATCTCTATAGGTATTAGCATTGAATGTATGAATTTTTTTCTCATCTTAAATAGAGTGTCATATATTTATTATTATTATTTTTGCTTAGATTAAATGATTTGAGTAGAAATTGATAGTATATGCTTATATCTCATTCATGCATGACTGCTACAAAAAAAAGAGACATATCTGGGGTTACCTAAACCAAGATCAAACAGAAAAGCCACAAAATTAACCACTCACCAAAATCCTAAAAAACAAAAAAATGTACAATTTGTACATGGGTTGACTCTTTAAAAAAATAGGGAGGTAAAGAATATATAGTATAATCTATATACTATGACCCACATTGCCTACAAAGTTGTGAGTACAGGCTAATTACAAAAGAAAGATATAGGAAGTAATTCCCTAAAAAGTCATTGCAATTTCTTCATTTGTAAAAAGCATATATCTTGAAATTCTTTCTTAATGAGTTTGATTTATGCATAAAAATAATTTATATATATGATATCTTTATAATTCATACATTCGATTCCTTTCATGAGATCAATGTTAAAATAGCACTTTGAGCCTTTATTCTTTATACATATGCGAACATATTAGTTCATTTCTATACATCAACTCTTTCGCATATAAAATAGTATGAGTGTTTGAACCCATAGGATTCAGTGTTTTGAGAGTATTGACTTGTGAGGAATAGATTGGAAGCGAATTCGGATTCATGACACTGAAATTGGGTAAAAATTAAATTGATACATTTTTTATATGAAATATGAAAATGATTTTCGACTAATTATTATAATAAATCATGATTGTTTAAAGAGATTAAAATAACTTATGCTTGAGATTTTAATTACGATCTTAAAGGAGATTAAAAAATATGAGACATTTTTGTGATATGTTGTTTTTAAAAGTTAATTTCTCATTTTTTTGTAATTTTAGTTTTTAAAGTTTATTGTTTTTATTTCTTTTAATTTTTACATTTAGTTCAATGTTTGTGAGTATCATTACTGAAAACCCTCACGAGACTCAAACTCGTCCACTTGGGCAACCTAGGGGTTTAAAGGCTTGTTGCATAGGCTTAATGCAACCGTGTCAATCCACGAAAGTGATTTAGGATAGTTTAATTTTTAGTTTTTATCGCTTCTCTTGCTAAGGGACTAGCAAGAAGCTGGTTGGGGGTTGTGATGAGTGCTTAAAAAGCACTAAAATTACCATGATTTTATGCACATTAATTGATTAAAAATATATATATTTATATGTTTTATCATATATTTATATAAATTTGTCTTTTTCGGAATCACGGGTATTTTTATTGTTTTTCAAGTATTTTCGCTTAAAAACGTAACTTAAAGCCTCAAAGAGGAATACTGGAAACAATACATCACAAATATATTAATAAATAAATTGGGAAAGGTCAACAAATATGGAAAAACTTGCACAAAATGGGTCAAAAAGGTCAAAAAGGAGAAAATCGCGACGTCGCACCGCCCAGCCGTGCCGAGCCCCGCGCGCACAGCTCCCCACACCCACCATAGCGCGCTGCTCCTGCTCTCGCGCGCCACTGCCATTTCGCCCCATTTTCGCGTGTATCCGCCTCCCCACGTTATGCTGACGTCATTAATGACGTCAGCAATCACCAATCCACATTTTCACCATTTTTTAACATTTTTCACCCACTTTTTCTCTCCATCCTCACCTATAAATACCCCCCTTCTCTTCACTTCATGCCTCACCTCAAAACTCACTTCTCTTCTCTTTCTTTCTCTCCATTTCTTATTTTTTTAGTTTTTCTTAGTTTTTAGTTAGTTTTTCTTAAGTTTTAGAGTTCTTCTCTTTTTGAGAAGAACTAGTTATATTTTTGTTATTTATTAGCTTTTTGATTCAATAAATGGGAGTGCAAATTCTGCTTAGAGGTTTTCTAGCAACGGGTTTGGCATCGAAGTTCTGTAAGGATTTTATTTTCTTTGCAGTTATTTTTTATGCTTTATTCTTAGATGTTATATTTAATTTGTCTATGATTAAATTTAACTTTGCTGGCTGTTTGTAAACATGATGTAATAATAACGTTGTTATGCTTGCGAAATATTAAATAGGTAAAAATCTCTAAAATGAATTGATTTTATTTTTATTCAAGATTTTATATTAAGAATGTTAGAGAGAAATATATTATTTTTCATTACAAACTTAAATCTGAAAATTAGATTTTAAGGTTTAGTTATCCGGTCTGATTTAGAGTAGTGCTCTTTTATTTGTTGGTACAATCACCCGGTAGTTAGAGTGAAGCTTTATTTCAAAAGTTTTTATAAGAATTATTATCTGAAAATGTATTGACAACATGTTTTCAGTAGTGCTTTTAAAACTTGAAAGTTAGTACTCGGATAACTAAATTCTTAGGTTCAATTTGGACACCTTGAATAAAGTTTAAACTGTCTAACCCCACCAAAGGTGGAATTTAAATGGTTCATTTTCAATCTCTTAGAAGAAGGAATTAATTTAATTAACCAAATTAGTTATCAACCCCACCCAGGTGTTAATTGATTTGTTTAGTTAACAAAGAATATCTAACCCCACCAAAGGTGGTATTCATATAAAAAAGAGAGAATCAATAAATATCAATTCATATCTTTAATAACCTAAATAATATGAGCAAGCATAATTAACTTAGTTATTATATCCATAAATACTCCACTATTATAAATGATAAAATTTGCATAAATATTTATTGAATCTATGTTTATTTTTATGTTAATAGATTAAAAACACAAAACCCCAAAATATCGTGACAGGATGTTTAGGATTTAATTTCGTTTTTAAAAGTTTGAATAATAAATTAAAAACCACATACATTCCTTCCTTAGATTGACCTTGGGAGTATACTTATCATTTTCTCCGAAATGATTCGTTCACTTATGAGAGTTTTATAAATATAAAACCAAAGCGATGGCAGGATCGGCGAAGCCGGTTCTGCCTCATCATTGACTCAAAAGAGGTCATTGCCAACACCTATATCATCCCTAGCCAAAAGAAGGAAAGAAATTGAAAAATTAGTAAGAAACACCCCTAAGAGAGATAGGAAATAAGGGGTGCTACTAAAACATCTAAGCATATAAGAAAGACTCAAGTTCCAACACAGAAGTAAGAAAAATGCTTAGATAGGGTAAACATCCCATTTCCCAAGAAATGTTAACTAAACACACTAGTCTAGTCATAGTAATGCATGTCAGTCAAGTTTCCTAAGACATGATAATCTATATGACTTACATGCATATGGAAAACCGAAACAAGCATAGTGTAGAAAAAAGAGAATAGAATACTCATGTACACAAGCTTGTAACATAAAACAGTTTTCTCTAAAAATACATCTAAAGCATAAGAGGATGAAGAGAAGGCAAATATTAACTTTAAACAATAGGAGACAAATATAGGAGCACACAAGATATACTGGGCCAAATAAAAAGGCACCTAGTAAAAATAGAGGAGATGTTGTCTATATGACATGACATATTGATGAGTGCTCAAAAAGCACTAAAATTACCATAATTTTATGCACATTAATTGATTAAAAATATATCTATTTATATGATTTTTCATATATTTATATAAATTTTTCTTTTTCAAAATCATGGGTATTTTTATTATTTTTCAAGTATTTTTGCTTAAAAACATAACTTAAAGACTAAAAGAGGAATATTGGAGGCTATACATAACAAATATATTCAAAAATAAATGAGGAAAAATAAAAAAAATGGAAAAATTGGACAAAATGGCTAAAAATTGTCAAAAATGTCAAAAAAGAGGAAATCATGCCCGGCGCGCCCCTACTACTATCCACGCCGATGCGCATCTGCGCCCCAATCCACGTGAGCTACCTACCTTCTGACGTCAGCTGACATAATCTTCACCTACTATGTGTTTCCTTCATTTTTTATCATTTTTTCACCCACTTTTTATTCCTTTCCTCACCTATAAATACCCTCATTCTCTTCACTTCATACACACCTCAAAACACATCTTATATTCCCTTTCTTTCTCTCATTTCTTAGTTTTTTTAGTTTTTCTTAGTTTTTAGCTTTTCTTAGTTAGTTTTTCTTAGTTTTAGAGTTCTTCTCTTTTTGAGAAGAACTAGTTATGTTTTTGAAATTTATTTGCTTTTCGATTCAATAAATAGGAGTGCAAATTCTGTTTGGAGGTTTTCCAGCAACGGAAATAGCATCGAAGTTCTGTAAGGAATTTATTTTCTTTGTAGTTATTTTTTATGCTTTATTCTTACATGTTATATTTAATTTGTCTGTGATTAAATTTAACTTTGCTGGCTATTTGTAAACATGATATAATAATAACGTTGTTATGCTTGCGAAATATTAAATAGGTAAAAATCTCTAAAATGAATTGATTTTATTTTTATTCAAGATTTTATATTAAGAATGTTAGAGAGAAATATATTATTTTTCATTACAAACTTAAATCTGAAAATTGGATTTTAAGGTTTAGTTATCAGGTCTGATTTAGAGTAGTGCTCTTTTATTTGTTGGTACAATCGCCCGGTAGTTAAAGTGAAGCTCTATTTCAAAAGTTTTATAAGAATTATTATCTGAAAATGTATTGACAACATGTTTTCAGTAGTGCTTTTAAAACTTGAAAGTTAGTACTCGGATAACTAAATTCTTAGGTTCAATTTGGAAACCTTGAATAAAGTTTAAACTGTCTAATCCCACCAAAGGTGGCATTTAAATGGTTCATTTTCAATCTCTTAGAAGAAGGAATTAATTTAATTAACCAAATTAGTTATCAACCCTACCCATAGGTGTTAATTGATTTGTTTAGTTAACAAAGAATATCTAACCCCACCAAAGGTTGTAGTCATATAAAAAAGAGAGAATCAATAAATATCAATTCATATCTTTAATAACCTAAATAATATAAGCAAGCATAATTAACTTAGTTATTATATCCATAAATACTCCACTATTATAAATGATAAAATTTGCATAAATGTTTATTGAATCTATGTTTATTTTTATGTTAGTAGATTAAAAACACAAAACCCAAAACTCAAAATATCGTGACAGAATGTTTAGGATTTAATTTCGTTTTTAAAAGTTTGAATAATAAATTAAAAACCACCTTCATTCCTTCCTTAGATCGACCTTGGGAGTATACTTATCATTTTCTACGAAATGATTCGTGCACTTGCGAGAGTTTTATAAATATAAAACCAAAGTATCGGCAGGATCGGCGATGTCAGTTCTGCCCATCTAGTTTTTGGGGCCGTTGCCGTGGAAGGAATAACGTTTTTAAATTATTTATCAAAATTTTAAAAACTTTTTGTGGTGTAAATAATTGTGATTTTTTTTAGTAAAAAAAAATAAAAAACTTACCGTTCATGAAAAGGAAAAAAAAATCTATTCGTGAATAGTAAAAATAAATAAATAAATAAATTTGAAATTTGAAATTTGAAGTAAAAAAATTAAAAACAAAAGAAAAACAAAACAAATAATAAAAATTGAAATAATTGTTTTTTCTCATTTAAAAAAATAGTAATAATAAACTTAATGTTCATTAATAATAATAAAAAATTTCAAATTTCAAATTTCATAATAAATAAATAAAAAAATTTAATAAATTAAAAAAAATAATTAAAAAAATAAAATAAATAAATAATAAATGCATAAATAATTTTTTTAATATATAAATAAAGAAATAAAATTAAAAAAATTAAAAAAAATAATTTTTAATTTTAAGTTTTTATTTTTTAATTGTTTTTTTAAATAAATACAAAAAATTTATTTTCAATTTTCAACTTTTATTTTATTTATTTTCTTTTACGTTTTTCTATTTTTTATTTTTAATTTAATTTTTTTAACTATGTTTTATCTTAATTTTTCTTTAACTTAATTAGCTTAAATTTTTACTAATTTAATTTTCATTTAACTTAATTAACTTAGGTTTTTACTAACTTAATTAACTTAACTTAATTAACTTAGCTTTTTAATTAACTTAGATTTTTATTAATTTAATTAACTTAGATTTTTTACTTCACTTAACTTAATTAACTTAGGTTTTTACTAACTTAATTAACTTAGTTTTTTACTAACTTAATTAACTTAGATTTTCATTAACTTAATTAACTTAACTTTTTACTTAACTTAAATTTTAATAGCATGGAAAGTAAAGATCTAAGGGAGTTCTGTCTAGGAGACTAGTTCTTGGAAGCCTTTGGGCCACTAGTCTTTTCTGGGAATGTTGTTGTGTCTAGGTGGATGGTTTTTAAGGAGCCTTTACACCATCATTCTTTCCTGGGAGCACTCTTGGTTAATACTAATTATGTTATTTAAAAAAAACAAAAAAAATAAAGAAAAAAAATTCTCAAACTATCTCCAAAATTTTACAGTTTTAATTACAATCTAAGGAGTTAGTTGCTTTGTTTGATCTAGGTCCAATTGTGTTTTGATGCCTTAATTATTTGAGTTGTACCTAGATGTGGGTTATCTAAAACCCTCAAGCATGCCCCTAGTTTTAAGTACAGAAAATTTTGAAAATCAATAGGGCATGACTGAAAAAATATAGGTAGACAACCTTATCTTTCCTGTAGGTTTGATTGACTCAATGATGAGGGGACATTGAGTTTACTTAAAATGCAATCCCCAAGTTATGTCTTGCTAAGACGTTAAATTAAGCGTTGGATAGGAGGCAACCCATCATTTTAGGTAATTTTCTTTTATTTGTTTTATTTATTTATTTTCTATTGTTTATTTTAGTTTAATTACATGTGATTAATTTTAAAATTGTTAAAACTAAAAATATTTGTTGAGATGTTAGAATTTCACAACAATTTGTCTGTGTGAAATTTATTGATGAATATGATGGATGCACCTGCATTTCTCCATTACTACTTGCACATGGAAAATAGGTAATCTTTCTTCTCTTTTCTCTTTATCTTTAATTTACAGTTGTTACATTGAGGACAATGTAAGTTCTAGGTTGGGGGTGGTGAAAAGTTACCATGCTTAAAATATTTTTTAATAATTTTTTTATTTTTATGTTCACATTTTTCATTTTTATTGTGTTTAGTTTTATTTTATTTTGTCTGATTTAGTAATTTTTGTAATTTTAGAATTAATTAAAAAAAATTCTCACAAAAATTTATCATTTCTTTAAATAAATTTTAAGTAAATAGTTAAGTCTTTTTGTACTGTTAGATTAATTTTTGAAAACATATCATGAAATATTTTGTAATTGTTTTTGGTAATTAGTTATTTTTTTGTCATAACTAGTATTTCTTGACAAGATGTAGAAATTATATTAAACCCAAAATCAGTGTTTATGAATTTTTTAGTGGAGACTACCTTTGTGAGATATAATTTAAGCCTAATTTCTTTTATTCAGAGTGAAAGATATATTTTTTATACTCCAAACAAATTTCTTATTTCTTCAAATTTTTAGATGATCTCTGTAGGTATTAGCATTGAATGTATGAATTTTTTCTCATCTTAATAGAGTGTCGTATAATTTTTATTTTTATTTTTGCTTAGATTAAATGAATTGAGTAGAAATTGATGGTATATACTTATATCTCATTCATGCATGACTACTACTACTACTACAAAAAAACATATATGGGGTGGCCTAAACCAAAATCAAACAGAAAAGCCACAAAATTAACCATTCACCAAAATCCTAAAAAAATGTACAATCTGTACATGGATTGACTCTCTAAAAAAATTATATTGAAAAATATCTTCAGAAAAAAGTTAATTTTTGATTTTGTTGTAATTGTAGTTTTTAAGTTGATTGTTTTTATTATTTCTTTTAATTTTTACATTTAGTTAAATGTTTGTGGGTACCATTACTGAAAACCCTCACGAGACTCAAACTCGTCCACTAGGGCAACCTAGGGGTTTAAAGGCTTGTTGTATAGGCTAAATGCAACCGTGTCAATCCACGGAAGAGATTTAGAATAGTTTAATTTTTAGTTTTTATCGCTTCTCTTACTAAGGGACTAGCAAGAAGCTGGTTGGGGGTTGTGATGAGTGCTCAAAAAGCACTAAAATTACCATAATTTTATGCACATTAATTGATTAGAAATGTATCTATTTATAAGATTTTATCATATATTTATATAAATTTGTCTTTTTTGGAATCATAGGTATTTTTATTGTTTTTTAGGTATTTTCGCTTAAAAACGTAACTTAAAGACTCAAAGAGGAATACTGGAGGTAATACATCACAAATATATTCAAAAATAAATGAGGAAAAATCAAAAAATATGGAAAAATTGGACAAAATGGGTCAAAAAGGAGGAAATCGTGCCACTATTGCTGTCCGCACGCGTCGCTGCCTATCTGCACCCCAATCCACGCGCGCTACCTACCCGCTGACGTCAGCTGACGTCTTCTTCACCTACTACGCGTTTCCTTCATTTTTATCATTTTTTCACCAACTTATTATTCCTTTCCTCACCTATAAATACCCACATTCTCTTCACTTCATACATACCTCAAAACACATCTCCTACTCTCTTTCTTTCTCTCATTTCTTAGTTTTTTTAGTTTTTCTTAGTTTTTAGCTTTTCTTAGTTAGTTTTTCTTAGTTTTAGAGTTTTTCTCTTTTTGAGAAGAACTAGTTATATTTTTGTAATTTATTTGCTTTTCAATTCAATAAATGGGAGTGCAAATTCCACTTGGAGGTTTTCCAACAACGGTAATAGCATCGAAGTTCTGCAAGGATTTTATTTTCTTTGCAGTTATTTTTTATGCTTTATTCTTACATGTTATATTTAATTTTTCTGTGATTAAATTTAACTTTGCTGGCTGTTTGTAAACTTGATATAATAATAACGTTGTTATGCTTGCGAAATATTAAATAGGTAAAAATCTCTAAAATGAATTGATTTTATTTTTATTCAAGATTTTATATTAAGAATGTTAGAGAGAAATATATTATTTTTCATTACAAACTTAAATCTAAAAATTAGATTTTAAGGTTTAGTTATCCGGTCTGATTTAGAGTAGTGCTCTTTTATTTGTTGGTACAATCGCCTGGTAGTTAGAGTGAAGCTCTATTTCAAAAGTTTTTATAAGAATTATTATCTGAAAATGTATTGACAACATGTTTTCAGTAGTGCTTTTACAACTTGAAAGTTAGTACTCGGATAACTAAATTCTTAGGTTTAATTTGGACACCTTGAATAAAGTTTAAACTGTCTAACCCCACCAAAGGTGGCATTTAAATGGTTCATTTTCAATCTCTTAGAAGAAGGAATTAATTTAATTAACCAAATTAGTTATCAACCCCACCCATAGGTGTTAATTGATTTGTTTAGTTAACAAAGAATATCTAACCCTACCAAAGGTGGTATTTATATAAAAAAGAGAGAATCAATAAATATCAATTCATATCTTTAATAACTTAAATAATATAAGCAAGCATAATTAACTTAGTTATTATATCCATAAATACTCCACTATTATAAATGATAAAATATGCATAAATGTTTATTGAATCAGTATTTATATTTATTTATTCAATTTGTATCTATGTTTATTCTTTTTAGATTATATTTAATTAATCAGTATATATGTTTATTTTTATGTCAGTAGATTAGAAACACAAAACCCAAAATATCGTGACACGATGTTTAGGATTTAATTTTATTTTTAAAAATTTGAATAATAAATTAAAAACCACATACATATCTTCCTTAGATCGACCTTGGGAGTATACTTATCATTTTATACACAAGGAAAATAAGAAGTAAGAAAGAGATATCCATGAATAATGAAACAAGGAACATGCAAACAACAAAGGTTCATAGAGGGAAACATCCTCACGGAATAACAACAACCTACTCCTCTAGAAACAAAAGGCACAAACATACAAGTTGTATGCATATGAAGATAGAGCTCTTGGATCGAGCACCCAGGTGGTCAAGCCTAAACAAGGGTGAGCTCAATTATTCATGCTTCATAATGTCAACCCATGGAATCTTTTTGTGAGCTCAATTCCAAGTCAATGAAACATGCTTCATAATGTGAATTAAGAACATAACCCAACAAAAGTACAAAATCCATGCTTAATTAAACACATAACAAAACTACTAGTAGATAAGAATGAACAATCTATAGAAAGGACACTAATGATGGTGTGTCTTATAGGTTCCAATCTAGGCTAGCAACATACGTACATGGCAAACAACACATAGCACGTGAGTTAGGCATACATACTAAAAATTTATAAAGGATTTCCAATCACTTCAAGACCTCATATGTGAGAGCATATTCAATAAATCCATATTATACTTGCATCACATGCAATCATACATAACACATCATACCAAAAGAAAGAGTCTAACACTCAGTATACTACGAAGATACGAAGATATTGACTCCTTAATGGCTCACACCAAAATAAACATGTAAGTATATTAAATTAAATTGATAGAAGCAATAAATAGAAAGCTATAGTGAGGGTACAAGGAAAGGAAATAAATCATGCAATAACAAAAATCAAATAAGCTTTCTAATCATAGTACGAGAATGTAGGTATATATCCGATATAAACTCAAATTATACTAAAATAACGATGATCATAGAAACACAATCATGTAATGAGGTAAACTTATAAAGAATACCAGCCTAAAAGGGAAATCAAAGATAAAAAGGGAAATGAGACCTTAATGGCTGGTCACTTAAATCAAATCACTCAAGAAGAAGAGTCCATACTAATACAAGAACTATTCCCAAATGAACTTCTCTATAAAGGAATCACCTTTATTACATAAGCTTAGAAAAAAGGCAATGTATTACTTGTGGGATGTATCATACCTATGGAAACAATGCACATGTCAATTATTATAGAGGTGTATACCTGAAGCTAAATTTAATTCTATCTTCACCTTTTTCCACACATATGCATGTAGAGGAGACTTTACACCTAAAAGAATTCCCCCTCAAGGTTCTTGAGAGTGGCTTTTATTGGCCCACCTTGTTTAAAGATGAACTTATCTTTTCTAAAGCTTGTAATTGTTGTTAACAAACAGGAAATTTAGGATGTACAGACCAAATGCCCCAAACCTCTATACTTATCCTTGGCATATTTCAAGTTTAGGGTATTAATTTTATGGGACCCTTTCTTTTGTCTAATGTATTTATATACATTTTAATTTCTATGGTTTATTTGTCTAAATGGGTAAAAGCTAAAGCCACCAGAACTTATGACTCTAAAGTTGTTGTGGATTTTGTGAAGTCTAACATTTTTGCTAGGTTCAGAAGACCAAGAGCTATGATAAGTGATGATGGACTAAAGTTTTGCAATAGGACGTTTTGGGTTCTACTTAAAAAGTATTAGGTTAACCATAGATTTTCTACACCATACCATCCATAGATAAGTAGATAGGCTAAAGTTTCCAACAAGAAATCAAATCCATCCTAGAAAAGATAATTAAACCTAACAAGAAAGATTTGAGTTTGAGAATGGATGATAAACTACGGTAATATAGGACAACATATAAAACAACTATTGGGACGTCTCTATTCTAGTTGGTGTATGGTAAAAAATATCATCTTCAAAATGACTTGGAACATCTGGCCTTTTGGACATTAAAGGATTGCAATATGGACTTAGAAAAATTAAGAGATCATTGAAGGTTGCATCTAAATGAGCTACAAGTAATCCTCGATAAAGTCTAAGACAATGCATGAATTTATAAGGATAAAACTAAGGCATCATATGATAAGATGATATCAAAAAATAACTTTGAAGTAGGAAAAAAGGTGTTTTTATTTGAATCTTTCCTCAAGCAGTGTTTTCTCATAGTCTAGTGGAAATTCAGGATGAGAAAATTGGAAAGGAATTTAAGGTCAATTAGTATAGGTTGAAGCCCTATTATGAGTCATTTCCAATAAAATCTAGACTCTATGATAATTCTAGAATGGAAATTAGAAGTGTCAAGTACGCTATAAATGTTTAATTGTCCAATACACACATAAAATAATCTAGCTATAATGTGTATCCCTATAAATGATTGAAAATAAATATAAGATGAATAAGAAAATAAGGGATCAAGCTTAAAAGAAAAAGAAAAGGGTTAAGTATTGAACTAGAGTGGAAAAAAGAAAAGAAAAGAAAGAATAATGACACTTGGGTCTAAAATAATGGATTTTTATCTTATCTTAGATCACCTTCTCTCACTACATAGTTTTTGAATTTTTTTTCCATTACTTTCCATTTTATTGAACCAATAAAGGCTAGCCACATTACAAACAAATGAAAGACCTTTTGATTTTATGAAATACATTTAGTGAGTGAAGAGGAAAATATAAGGAAAAACCTATGATATAATAAGCTAGTTTATGTTACAAGATTCTACAATAATATAGGCAATACTTCTGGAATGATCCTTATCTATTCAGGATTGATCAAGATCAAGTCATCTAAAGGTGTGTACCTGAAGTGGAGTATTCTACATTTTTTCATGAATGTCACTGTGGAGGCCATTTTAGTGGAGATAAAATGCCCGTAATATATCATAGTCTAGATTTTATTGGAAAACTCTTTTTAAAGATTCTCATACATTTTGCATACATTGTGATGGATATCAAAGGACATGTGATATAGCACTACTACAAAAATGGGCTTTAAAGTTGGTTCGCTCAACAAACTTTACATTTTATGATTTTTTTTAATTCTCTTTTTTTACTCCACCTTGTATTCAATATTCAATATATATAGCATAAAAATTAAAGATATAAATAATAATACAAATAATTAAAAATTTAAATATAACTAATTACTTGATAATTAAATTTATTACAAAAACAAATAATGTATATACAATACATATAGTTAACTTAAATTACAAATAAAATAATGTCATCAAAGTGTTATTGGATTGTGCAAGCAAGCTTGCTTGGCTTAGAATCACCAGCATTGTGACAAGGAAATTGGACAAAAAATAGCTGATCCATATAACAATTCACTCCCCTACATACATGAGCACGTAAACATCCATCAAACAAGCAGTCTAAACATCAGAGACATATGAATGGAGAAATTAAATCATTATAAGTATTACCATTAACAAGAGATTACCACAAAGACATCCGAGTGATATAACCCTTTGAACTCATATTAGCACTTTATTAATCATTTGTCTATAAATATGAAATTATTTGGAATCTCTGCTAGTATTTTTAATGCTATAATGAGCTCTAAATATGAAATCAAGTGTAACTCTAATTTTTTACTTGGCTTGTATGAGTTTTGGTGCCCTTAAACGTATGGAACAATTTTGTAATACATTCATGGCCACCAAAACTCATACAAGCCAAGTCAAAAAATATGATTTACACCTGAATTCATATGCTCTCATTATAACATTAAAAATACTAGCAAAGATTCCAGATAACTTCATATTTATCGACAAATCATTAATAAAGTGCTAATTATTGTCATAAGGAAAGTAGGAAAGAGAGATGAGATGTAGTTTGGGCCAAAAATAGGTCCATAAAACAATGCATTCCCCTAAATACATGAGCATATAATCATCCATCAAAAAAGGGACTTCAGACACAGGAATAGAGAAATTAAATCATTAAAAAATTTACCGTAATGTTGTCACATGCTATTCAAGATCATCAGAATCTTCTCCTGATTCTTCTTGTGATGATATAATTTAAACCATGTGTTCTACCCATTCCTTTAGTAAATCATCAAAAATTTGCTGGTTGAAGCCCGTCTTGTTCCAACCAAAGAACTACATGTATTTGAAATCAAAATAAGAATCTCAAATATGTTAAAAACTTTTATGTATATGGGTAAAAGATATTACCACATCATCAATTGGAATTTTGATATTTGTGATAATTTTGCTCATAAACTTCATGACATAATAACCACACATGACTCCATTATTTTGTTATGGAATCTACAAAGAACAAGTGTACATGATTTTCCATATTCGAACATCTTTATTATTCAATTGTAAAATTAATAAAATTATTAATATTCGCTTGTATATACCATAACTTTTGTCCATATAAGCGTATGAGATTTTTTAAGGGCAATGCCCCTAAAATTGTTCCACAACTTCCATGCCCTATCAAGGTTTAAAATAGTTAGTTTTTATTAAATATTACAAAAAATAATAGAAGAAACTAATATCTAGCTATAACTCTTACATTTCAACAACTACTTTTGTATCTTTACTCAGTTCTATGGAAGCTGAGTCACAGTACCAAGCATGATTATTGAACAAATCAATGATTACCAACATCCAATGATCTTGACCTTGTTAAAACCTTAATGGCCAAGGGATTATCCACCTTCATCATGCAGCTTCATTAGGGTTTCCTTTCCACCTTCATCGCGCAGTCTCCAGTCTCCCTTTGCTCTCTACCACTACGTGTATCGCCATCGCTGAATGTCTCTCTGTGTTCCCTTCTCCGTTCTTTTTTCTACATCAATCTGGTTCCCTATGAGTTATGACACTTATTCCCTGTGTAATATACTAATATCTGGTTCTACTTTTGCTTTTCATTATTTATTTTTTTCTTCTATGAGATATGGGAAATTGTATTACTTTGTTTGTAAATCTGCTTCTTTACATTCTAGAAATTTATAAATTTGTTTCTTTACATTCTCGAAATCTATAAATCTATAAATCTGTAAATCTAGAAATCTAGAAATCTATAAATCTACTTCTTTATATTCTAGAAATCTGTAAATCTGCTTCTATCTAAGCTATATATTTTTGGTTAGAGGGTTCACATTCTGATAATTTAATTTGATGAAGTCTAGAAAGTTTGTTCTGTTTACTATGTTATATCAGTATGAAGGTTACTGCTAACATTGAGATTGACATTAGTCTACTCTTGTTTATCTTTCACATGTATTTGTGATTATCATTATATAATGTAATCCAACTCATCCATTTAATTTTCACTTTAGTAAAGCTTTACACGAATTAATGGGGAAAATGATTAATTTATTCTATTAAGTATTGATATATTGGTAATTGGTCAGTGGGTTACATGAAAAACAAAGAAAAATTGAGAACTCATTAGAGATATATAGTAGTTTAACTTTAAATTAATTCATCAGTAGGTAACTTGTATTATCATATCTCTTCCTTCAATTAATTTATTTTTATTTTCAGAATTCTAACGAAAAGGAAGTATTATAATGAATCATCAATCTATAGGAGGAACATGATGATTTGCTCGTCTAAGTGCAGATTTTTTTCATTCATGGCATTATCATATCTCTTCCACTTTATGTATGTCTATGTTTTTTTTATGATAGCATTGTTTGTCTAAGTGCAGATTTTTTTCATTCATGGCATTCAAAGCTTTTGATAATTCATAAGTTTATGATGAATTATGTTTTTGATTTTAAAGTAAATAGATGGTTTATTTGTTAACATCTGTTTCTGTTGTCTTGTTCCCTGTGTAATATCTGTTGTTTTTGTTATTTTATTTATCTGATAGCATTTTTATAACAAATACTTTTCTACACAATGTGTTACGAAAAAGAAGCATTATACTAAATCTATAGGAGGAACATGATAGCATTGTTTGTCTAAGTGCATATTTTTTTCATTCATGGCATTATCATATCTCTTCCAGTTTATGTATGTCTGTGGTTTTTTATGATAGCATTGCTTGTCTAAGTGCATATTTTTTTCATTCATGCCATTATCATATCTTTTGATAATTCATAAGTTTATGATGGATTATGTTTTTGAATTTAAAGGAAACAAATGGTTGTTATTTGTTAACATCTGTTTCTGTTGTCTTGTTCCCTGTGTAATATCTGTTACTTTTGTTATTTTATTTATCTGATAGCATTTTTATAACAACTACTTTTCTACACAATGTGTTACGAAAAAGAAGCATTATACTGAATCTATAGGAGGAACATGATAGCATTGTTTGTCTAAGTGCAGATTTTTTTCATTCATGGCATTATCATATCTCTTCCAGTTTATGTATGTCTGTGGTTTTTTATGATAGCATTGTTTGTCTAAGTGCAGATTTTTTTCATTCATGCCATTATCATATCTTTTGATAATTCATAAGTTTATGATGGATTATGTTTTCGATCATCACCAATAATTAACATTCGTGAGTCCCTTGATGATATTGAAGCAATTGAAACATGTAATATTATTTTAATTTTCATTATTAATTGATATCATTATCTTATGATTTAATATTCTCATCACTTTCTATTATCTTCTATTTTGTAGATATGTTGAGAGACATTAAGGATATAACCCTTGATTGAGTATGATATATTATTATTTTATTTCATATGTATTTCATATATTATTTTATATATATTAAGTTATCAATTTCCTAATATTTCTTAAATTATGGCTAATAGGTGATGACATATTGAAGTTTTTTGTTGTTGTTCTCATGATTCAAAACAAGATTATTTTTAAGATGGCCAATGGATGTTAAAGAGTGAAATGATCAATTTAATTTAGGTTTAGATTGTGAACTATCTTTTTGTTTATTATTTGAATGAATTGTTAAATTTATTAAAATGACTATTGTAATCGATATTGTTATCGACGTATTGTATTATTATTTTTATATAGATTTGAACATTTTAGTCTTATTTTAACCTTTTTATTTTGTTTTTTAAGGTTTCTTTTAATTAAAATAATTTTATGTTATTATTTATGTGAAAATTTAAATTTTTAATTCAAAATACTAAAAATATAATTAATTAAGTTTATTGGTCGGATTGATCGGATGCTATCCAAATATTTTATGGATCGGATTGATCGGATGTAAAAGTTGATCGGATCGGTTTCAGATTAGGATGTTTCAATCCAATCGGATGTTCGGATCGAATCAGATGAGCGTAAAATTAGCGGTTTCGATCCGAAGAACACCCCTACCAATCACACAAGAAAACTGTTTCATGGAAGACCTCATAATCCAATTCCTAAATCTCTTGTATTATACCATAATATGTTCTATCAGAAAGTATAGGATTAACATCTTTTGAACTGGAAAATTTCATAGTTTGTGCAACAACCATGGTAAGTCGATTCAAACTCTTTTTCATTTTCACCCATTTCATTAGTTGACCTCTTTCGTTTCCCTACCTTAGTGAGTTTTTTTCATCTTTCCATATCGTTTGAATGTCATACCATTCAATTGCCTTAATATCTCAACACCTCACAAAGGTCGGGTTACATGATCATGATCTTCTTCACCATCAAACGGTTTCTTTTGGTATCTAAACTTGTGTCTAGATGGAAAAAAATATTCTATGTCTTATATAAGACATCTTTCGTCCGTGAACAAGATAAGTTGCAGAAGTTCCATCACTACATATAGGGCATCCCTTGTAAGCCTTTGTTGCATGTTCTGATAAGTTTCTATACGGAGGAAAATCATTAATTGTCCATAAAAGGACCCCCTTCAAGTTAAATTGTTCTTCTTTATGTGAATCGTAAACATTTACACCATCATTCCACAACGTCTTTAAATCATCTATCAGAGGCTGCAAATATACATCAATATCAACACCAGGTTGTTTCGGTCTTGAGATCAATAATGTTAACATCATGAATTTCTTTTTCATACATAACTAGGGAGGAAGGTTGTATGTTACCATAATTACTGGCCAAAAGCTATATTTACTACTAAGGGAACTATGTGGATAAATTCCATCAAGAGTAATGGCAAGACGAAGATTGTGCGGATCAGATGAAAATTGAGGAGATAAATTATCTACTACTTTCCAATTTGGAGAATCACAAGGATGACGTAGCACCCCATCATCAGATCGATTATCTGAATGCCAAGTTAACATCTTTTATGTATCTTTACTATTGAATAACCATTGAAAGCGAGGAATCGAAGGAAAGTACCAAAGAACCTTTGCAGACACGCCTTTCTTTTGTGTTGTCTCATTTGTACCATGCTTCCATCTTGATTCTTTACACATCAAACAATCATCTAATGTCTCATATTATTTTCTATAAAGAATGCAATCATTTGGACAAGCATGAATCTTATGATATTCCATGCCAAATCGACTAAGAGATTTCTTCACTTCATACATTAAAGATGGCAATTCAATACCATCAAGAAACATATTGACTAGTAGATTTAGTAATTCTATGAATCCCTTGTCAGAAAAACCATGTTTTGACTTCACATTGTACAAATGAACTAATCCCAAAAATTTAGTGTATTTTTTTCATTTTGGATACAACGGTTTTTTGGCATCTTCTATAATTTTTTTAAAGGTTTCGGGATCATCCTCGTGTAATTCATCTTCAACACCATGAAACATATTTTCTGTCTGTACATTATGATAAGATGTATGTAATACACTCATATTCTTATTTATCTCTTCCCCATGAGTATTATCAATATTTTCTCCATAATAATACCAACATTTATAGCTCAAAAGAATACCATTACAGATAAGGTGATACTTAACCTCATCAAATTCATGAAATCGCTCATTTTTACATTTAACACATGGGCATCGAATCATACTAGTTCCATTATTACTATTTCTACAAGCAAATTCCATAAAACTTTCAACTCGAGAAATATAGTCTTGCTCAATTCTACACTTTGTTATCCAAGATTTGTCCATTTTCTATTAATGAAATTAATTAAGCATATTAATTAATTATGTATCCAATGAATATATTTCAAGTATTATTATATATAAATTCCCTAATTATTAGAATATATATCAAAACATACATAATACAAAACAATTATCATTTTAATCATTTTACAAATGTATTACTTTTACTTAATAAAATATAATTATTTATATATAAATAAATTTATCCACGTATGGTAAATATTATAGTCCCTCATACACACAACATTCAGATATTATTTCCACAGAAAATAAGCCAAACATAAATAACAAGCATAAAAAAACATACATAAATTAAAAAATTATAAAAAAAATAAAACAAACTGAATAATAAGCTGCAAAATTAATGGAAATACTTACAAGAATGTTATGAAGTGACTAAATGAAGGAAATGAAGAAGAAAAGAATGTTTTGTAAGTGAGAATAAGTGAAAAAATGGGTATACAAGATTTGATTATTTCGCTAAAAAATAGTAGATCTAAAAGATAATGAGATGAAGAATATAACCCATAAAACGACATTGCAAATGGTGGTCGAATGTGGCTAGAAATTGAGAAAGAGGGTGAGTGAGCTCGGTTTTAGGAGAAGTGGAGAAGAGAAATGAAATTTTTTTGGGTTTCTGTAGTGAAGAAGAGAGCCAAATGGTAATATTACGTGGATAGCATCGGTTGACACAGCGAACCGATGCTACCATGTGGCTAGCATTGGTTCGCCATGTCAACTGATGCTATCCACGTAATTTAAAATTGATTTTTTTTCAATTATTATTTTTTAAAAACTCTTATATATATATACGTACTATAGAAAAATAAAAATAATAATTTTACAATAATATTTAAAACAAATACACAAAATTAAATAAAGATATATTAATTGTACGTACGTATATAAATTTAAATATCCAAACAAATAAACAAAATTATATAATTTTAAAAACTAATTGTCTAAAAAAAAGAAAAAAATATTATGCTATATATTTATATATATATATATATCAAACTTAAATTTTAAAGAGTCAAATAAAATAATAATTGACCTAAAAACATTTCAATTGTAAACTGCATGCATTTTTTATTTTAAAAAATACACGTAGGACGTAGCGTTGGGTTGCCACGTTAATTGATGCTACAACCTATGTGGATAGCATCAGTTCTACACCGAACCGACTTTAAATTCATTATAAGTGAGTTTTTTCCAAAAATGCACTTTACACAATGACTTAAATACCCCTTTTTGTAGTAATGTAGGCAAAAGAGATGAAATTCCTTTGACATTTAATTTAGTTGTAGTACTATTTGATGTATGAGGGATTGATTTATGGGTCCCTTCCCCTCACCTCTTGGCAATGAATATATTCTAGTTCATATTAATTATGTATCTAAGTGGGTAGAAGCTATACCCACTTAAACTGATGATGCTAATGTTATGGTGAAATTCTTGAAGGATTTAGTATTTAGCGAGTTCATAACACCTAAAGAAATAATAAGTGAAGGAGGGAGCCATTTTTGCAATAAACTTTTTGATGGGGTACAAAAGAAGTATAACATCACAAATAGAGTAGCCAATCAATATCATCCATAAACTTTTGGTCAAGTAGAAGTAAAAAATAGGCAAATCAAAGATATTTTGGAATGCACTATGCATCCTTCCAGGAGGGATAGAACAATCACAACACCCAATGGAAAGAGGCCTTATTTATTACTCTTTAGGAAAGGGTGCCACTTACCCACTGAACTCAAACACTAGGATTATTATGCAATTAAAGAGTTAATATGGATTTAGGTAAAGTAGGAGAAAATTGCTTACTCCAACTCAGTGATCTTGAAGAGATTATGTAAGAATCCTATGAAAATGAAAATTTCTACAAAGTGCGTACTAAACGATATCATGATAAGAAGCTATTTCATAAATCTTTTCATCCTATAATTAATTTTTTTATTTAACTCTCATATGATATTATTTCCAAGAAAATTACAATCAAGGTGGAGTGGACCATACACAATTACTGAAGTGTTTCTACCTGGAACAATAGAGTTGATGGAACCTAAGAATCAAAAAAAGTTCAAGGTTAATGGACATGTTGTGAAGCATTATTAAGAAATAAAACACAACATAGCAGAATTTGACTACATATGGATGTGTAATCCTTAGCACCTCATAAGAGTAAAATTATTTCATTTTTGTTATGATTTAAATGTTGATATTTGTGTGAAAATTGTGTTTATTTGATTGTTTAATCCACAAATGTCATTTCATGGGTATTTCGTGTTTAAAGTGCAATTTCAGGTAAAATCATGATTTTGGAGAAGTTTGGGACAAATTTCAATGATCGGGATTGAGGGAAAATTAAAGGAAAATAAAGTTTCAAAATTTGGAAATCCTACCGCCGGCGAGATAATTCTCACCGCCAGCGAAAATCTTAAAGAGAGCATGGCGAAAATCTTCCCGAGAGCACGGATTTTGGCAGATGCAAATCTCACCGCCGGCGAGATTATTTAGCTACTGGCGAGACACCTTTAGCCGTCGGTCAAATTCATCTTGCCGCCGGCGAGAATCAGAGGAACCAAAATTTTAATTTTTCCAAAAATCTCGCCGCAGCGAGAATAATGTCGCCCCCGGTGAGTTTCGTCCAAAACCACATTTTTTATGTTGTTTTGTTCCAAAATTGCCCCAAAAACCCTAGATCTATATATACCATAAGATGGAGAAAGAGGAGAACGGTAGAGAGGATGAGATCTGAGACATATTTGGAGGAGAAAAGGCAATTTTGGAGAGAAAGTTTGGAGAAGCTTGAAGGATCATCACCATTGTTGCTACCAAGTGTTCATCTTCAAGAGTTTTTCAACTATTCTCCTTAGCTTTCATTTTCTACATTTTATTCAGATTTGTTATTCATGGATTCAATTGAGATAATTTTTATTCTTATTTGCATTATGAACTAATTCGTTTTTGCTAAGGTTATGATGTAGTTGAATCAAGAAAATCTGATTTATTTTGCTATTGTTATATGAATTCATTGTTTTCAAGTTGAGTATTTATTTCCATGCTTAATGCTTTTAAATTTCTAGCCAATATTTAGATGATTTGTTGCATTATATTGAAACCGAGAGGAGATGTGTAATGAATGCTTCTTGTGATAAATACCGTATGTTGAATGTGAGTGTGAGAACTAATGCATGACGTATGTGGTTATTCTAGAAATTCCATAAATCGTAATGTGCTTGTTTGTGATTAAATATTCATAGAAATATAGTTGGTTTTCATAGATAAGTAATTCTAATATAACTCGAGAGAGAGTATTAGGTAAATTTGGGTTTTTCAACCATCACTTTTAGCTTTGATTCTCATATAACATGACTTGAAATCAGATTGAATTGATTTAGTGAAATCAAATGCCTTAGCATTTTTAATCATTTGTGAACAACATTCAATTGTGTTATTTGAGTTTATTTTTAAGTTAATTTGTTTCTTAAACCATTTCAACAATTGGGTTTCCAAATAAAATTAGGATTAGTCAATTTCGGTACTTAGTAACGCCATTCCTTGTGGGTTCGATATCCGTAATTTTGTACACTTTATTACTTGAACGATTCGTACACTTGCAAAAATACTCATCAGCACCATCATGGTGATGCATCTTCTTGAGATGTTAAATTAAGTGCTAGGAGGGAGGTATCCCATGACTATAGGTCATTATTTTCTTCCCATTTAGATTGATAATATTTTGAGCCTTTATCTTTCCATTTTGAGTGATTTTAAATTTTCTACGCTTTTAAACACTCTTCTTATAAATTCACTTCATTATATGATATCTATAGGTTTTTGCATTGAATGCTAGGATTTTTATATATGATAAAGTGTCATATATCTAATTTTATTTCTTAAATTAAATGACTTAAGTAGAAATTGGAAGTATATGTCCTTCTTCAATCATGCATGACTTCCAAAAGAGACATATATGTAGTTATCTAAGCCAATACAAAAGAAAAGCCAAAATTAGCCACTCACTAAATTTACAAAAATATGTAGAAACTGTATATAGATCCTCTCTCTAGAAAATATCTCTCTCTCTCTCTCTCTCTATATATATATATATATATATATAAATATATATATATATATAAGGAAAAGAGAGAAAAATGAATAGTATAAACTTATTACTATGGCTTAGAAAATCCTACAAAGTTATGAGAAATGACTAAAACAAAAGAAAAATAGGATATAAATCCCAAGAAGTCATTACATTCCTTTCATATTTTTTTGATAATTTTGATTGATGCATGAGAATAATATTTGATTTAATTATAACTCATTTCATTTGATTCCTTTCATGAGATCAATATTATGCACTATTTTGAGTATTTTTCTTCTTTGAACATAGGCAAATCTATTAGTTCATTTATTTACATAAACTCTTTTAGCATATGCCTTTGAATTAATGCTTGATCCTATAGGATTAGTGTTATTAAAAGTATTACTTGTGAGGTTAGAGTCAAAGCGAATTCGGATTCCAAACATTAAAAATGGGCAAATTAAATTTGATGCATTTTTGATATGGATATTAATATCATTTTCAACTAATTATTACAATAAATTATGAATGTTTAGGATGTTAAAACAACTTATTCTTTGAATTTTAGTTGTTAACTTAAAAGAGTTTAATAGTATGAGATGTTTTGCTATTTTATTTTTTACTTTGCTTTTACTTAGTTAAATTTAGTTTGTTATTTATTTGTTTATTTTTTCATTTGTTTTTAAATTTTTGCATTTTGATTTCATGCTTATGGATATCGTCACTAAAAGCCCTCACAAAACTTAAAATCGCTCACTAGAACAACTTAGGGGTTTAAAGGCTTGTTGTAAACACTAAATACAACCGTATCAATCTATAGAAATGATTTAAAATAGTTTAATTATATTTATTTATTTATTTTAGTTTTTTTTCTTTCCTTGCTAGAGACTAGTAAGAAGCTGGTCGAGGGTTATGATGAGTACTTAAAAGCACTAAATATAACATGATTTTAATCACTTTAAATGTTAAAATATATTTTTATTTTCATAATTCTATCATTTTTTAGCAAATATATCTTTGTAGAATCACGAGAATATTTTATCACTTTTTAGGTATTTTTAGCTTCAAAATATTTGAATGATTAACACTTGAAGAATAGTACTTTAAAGCACTCCATTTCAACCATGAAGCATAAAATAATAACATATATAAGCCTTACATATGTTCCAAAACCAATGAAAGGGGTGTAAAACAAAAGGAGTTTCAAGAAGCACAGCAATATGTGTGTCCCAACAAAGAGTTTTTGGTGGCATGGTGCAAGGGCTTCAAATCATGATTCAAAAATGCATATAGGCTAACTCGTGCCATGGCATAAAGAAATACATGCCTCAGCACCCAATTCTTTGATCCACTTTGTCCCTATCTTTTGTAGTGCTTTTTACCCTTTATAGACCCCTAACTCATTGTAAAAGTAATCCCTGATCCCTCAGCTTCTTAGTTTCTCTCTATTCTAATTTCTTATTTTTTATAATTTTTCAAAGTTCATCTCTCAATTTTGAGAGTTGAATATATTCTATTTTATATCGTAATTTTTTTGAATTCAATAAATAGTGTTAGGAATTCTTTTTGGTGATTTTCGACATACAAAAATGATACTAAAATTTTTATGCTTGAAAGGATACACTTGAGGTATAAATTATGTGTATTTTTTATTTTTAGATTAATTTTATTTGTTTTTTGGAATATTATATTTCATTTACTGATTATGTATTAAATTAACCATCTTTGGGTGAAATTATCATGGGATATTACTATTTTTTTATGCTTGCGAAATATTAAAGTAGGTAAATATTTTTATAAAATTAATTACTATTTTATTTTCAAGAATTCTACAAAGTTTATTATAGAAAATGTAGTGATGTTAGAATTTTCATAGTAAACTTAAAATATGAAAGTTAGATCTAAGATTTGATTAATTGGGTTTGACCTAGACCATTGCTCTTTTATCTTTAATTTATATTAATTTTATAGTTATTATGAAGTTCTATTTTATTAATTTTTATAAAATTACTATTTTAAAAGATATTGATAACATATTTTTAATAGTAGTTTTAAAATTAGAAGGTTACCTCCCGGATGTTTAAATTTTTAAATCAAATTTGACCCCTTCAATGAATTTAAATTATTAGACTTGACTGATGATGGCAGTTAAATGGTTTGTTTATTTCTTAAAAAGGAATCATAATTTAATTTAAATTAATTGATAGACCATATAGAAGGAATTAAGTGATTTTGATTAATAACAAATAGTAAACCCTATCGAAGGTGCTATTTTATAAATAAGTGAGAATCTGTAATCTTAATTCATATCTTTAACAACCTAATTAATATTGGGCAAGCATAATTAACTAATTAATATATCCCATAAATCCTTTATCGAGTTTAAATGTTTATTTGCTTGATATTTGTTAAATCTATCTTTAATTTTATGTCATTAGTTTAGATATTTTAAAACCCTAACTTTGTGACAGAATGTTTAGACTCAATTTTTGTTTTTAAGAATTTGTTGAATTATTTAAAAATCATCTAATTCTCTTTAAAGTGGCCTTGGAAGTATACTTATCATTTCTTATAAAGTGATTTGTGCACTTGGGAGCAATTTTATAAATACAAAACTCAAGCATCAATAGGTTAGAGGTGTAGATTAAAATCATTGATTTTCAAACTTGTAGAGAGTAGATGAGTTGAGACCTTCTTGTTTTAGATTTTTGGAGTGTGGATGAGTTGATTTGAGAAGATGGTGGAGCACACAAGATGGATGCATATGGAAAAGGTGTGTTCTTGGGGGTTTGGTGTTCGTCAATGTTTTTTTCACGGAAAAAAATATATTTAGGTAATCTTCATGATCATCTCATGATTGATGTGCATATATACTTAGCTGTATAGTATTATTCTATGGAAATCCAAATGGGGAGATTGTAAGTCTTGTAGTCCTTTGTGTCTTTATTGGCGTTTCCTTGTGCAATACACGGAGTCTATTTATTTTACTTAATGTTTTTGTCTTCCTTTGTGCAAGCTAAATATCTTTTTTCATTGTACAAATCACCATGAGTGTTTTGGTGTTTGTTTTACATTCTTGTGAGAGTAAAATAGTGTTCTTAAGTTGTGAGTACTTAAGACTATTTTACTAGTATGGTGTGAGCAATACTCTACCTTTTGGATTATTGTGAGCTCCCAAGATAGTTATTTCTAGTGGTTGTGGTTGAGAGGCTTCCACATTTTTATACATATTACTGATCGTTAGTAGCTAAGTGCACTATTGTGTGCAGTGTTAGCTTTAGAGGATAGTTGATGACTCTATGAACATAGAGTCATTAACGCACATTTTTACTTAATATTTACTTTTTTTATTCAATAAATAGTATTTTTATGGCCAAAAATTAAAATATAAACTTTTTAGTGAAAGAGGTGAAAATATATTTTTTGGAATTTTTCGGGATTTTTTTGGAATTTTTCTGGATTTTTTAGGAATTTTTAACGTAGGACCAATCAAGAGCTACCATGTGGCATGTCACATAAGTAGTGGAGCTAACTGGGCAAGCCAAGCAAATGCCATGTAAGCACGGAGAGAGAATCACATTATGCCGTGCGTGAGGAAGACAAAATGCGTGCAATATGTTAGGACGACGTCCAATCCGAGTTCAAAAATTGTTCAACGTGCCATGTCATATGTCACTATGCCATTACTTTGCATGTTCCACTCGTATGCCACTCCATCTGTCTTCGCGAATCACATTGCACCGAGTGTCACTAACTCAACCAGTGTTGACTTTGACCGGTCTCACTTGCCACGCGTCGCTCCCATATTCACTCAGTGAATTCTTGATGCAACGTGTCATGTTGTGATTGGATAGAACTATCATTTTTGCTTATTTTGATCGTAACCCTTGATTAGAAGTTAATCTAACAATACATATCTCATCTGAGCAAGATTTAAGCCCCTAATCACTCCATGAACCCTAAGTGGCCTTCATTAGCATAATTTTGGTCAATTTTTGGAGCTATAAAGAGATAAAAATACATAAAAATTCAAGAGATGATAAAATTTTGGTAGAGATTGAAGAGGAGATTAGTTCTACAATTCAAGAGATTGATTGTATTTCTTCTTTTACTCTTTTCTTTATCAATTTTTATGTCTTTCTTTGTGAAAAATATGAGTTTTATGAACACAATTATGTGTAAGTAATTTAATAATCTAATGATCCTATGAACCCAATTTTCACCATGTAATGATCTAATATATTACCCCAATTATAATTTTAATTATTTATGTTATTTAATTTGATTTGTATGCTATTAATTGTTTGGCCAATAATTTATCTATAGAGGGAATTAAAAAGATTTGAGATAATTATTTAATTGTTTGTCTTGATTAATTAACATGCATAGTTTCTAGGCACATATGTATGATTATTATTTATATGATCCATAATTGATGAACTTAATGAGTAGTATACAATTTAATTCACATGAGAGTGTTATTAAATTAATTATTATATGGTGTGTAGTTTACTTGTGATCCATAATTGATTAATTAACCCTTTAATTATTATTTATGATCATGTAATTAATTGATAATTATATTAAGGGATTTTAGCGATTCACATGTTCATAAAATTGGGGGATTAAGTATTCCTAGATATTTTCTCATATATCTTTTAGTTACCAAATCTAATTTAATTAATTATTTCTATTTACATTTAATTATTTTAATTTTACTTCCTTAAAATATAAAAACACTAAAAAAATTGATTTTTATTTTTTTTGTTTTAAAAATTAGTTTCTAATAAAATAATCTCTATGGGAACGATCTTTTCTTATCATTATATTAATTGTTGTAATACATATAATTGCATATTCATTGCACACATTTCGTGTGTGGCGATCAAGTTGTTAGGAAGATAATAGGCAAGAGTAATAATAGGTAGTTAGGGTAGAGTAGTCCCTACTGATAGAGGTATTTGAATTTATACTTTTCTATCAAGTTGTATCTATTTATTCTATTTTACTGGATTGTTTGCTACCTAGTGGTTGACATAAACAACATAAGGATGTTACCACATATGCAAGGGTTCTATGTATGCTTGTATAATCTAAGTGTGTATCATGTATGTACCAATATACTAAATTTGTACTCTGATTGGAAAGCTTATTTTATTTTTGTTATGGCATGCTTTCTTACCTTTTCCTTAAAGCATAACTATACCTTTCTACTTATTGCTTCTATTGATTTAAATTTAACTGCATGCATATCTATTTTGGTGTGATTTTAAGAAGTTAATATTTCCTTATCCTTGTAGTGTACCAGGTGTTAGACTCATTTTTTAATATGTTTTGTTCTGTATGATTACATATGGTGGGAGTACAATCATATTTAATGAATATGTTCCCACTTATGAGGTCTTAAAGTGATTAAGAATCATTTATAGCTTTTTAGAATGTATGCCTGATTCATATACTATGCATTTTTTCCATGTATACATATTGTTGCCTAGATGGGAGTCGGTGAGGCACACCATCACTAATGCATTTATCGTAGATTATTCTTTCTTATCTACTGGTATATTTTTTGTTATGTGTTGAATTAAACATATTGTTTGTACTTCCTTTGTACTTTCTAATTAATTCATGTTATAAGGCATGCTTAGAAGAGTTGGAATAAATCTTGTAAAAAGATTCCATGAGTTGATATTTCCATCCCTCATATAGGTCCCTACTATTTATTTGGGTCAGAAGAACAATTATCCTTTGTACAATTGATCCTACATATGGAGTTCTCAATGTTGTATTAGGATTGAAAGTTTAGGTGCAATATTGAAATCAACTATTGGATTTCTATATAGGTAGCTTGAGTATTGATGATCCTACAATCCAACATTGTAAATGTTAGAATATGGATCATAACTATGCCTCTAACTCTCAAATCAACCCATAGCATTATCATGCTCTCAATTTCCTTGGTATTACTCAAAGTATGGTGTAAGAAATTCATTGTATGTTTGGTATGTTACAACCATATGTGTTCCTCAATCTTAGCTCAATCGATAAACTTGTTGCCCAATTGATTGAGTCCCTTTTCAAATTGGTTGAACCTTGCTTGATGTTTATACCTTGAAGTCTCGAATAATTTTGATTGAAGCTCGATCAATTGAGTGCCTATTTTTTTTCTCTAAATACTCTTTTTTCTCATTTCATCCCCTAATTCATGTATAACAAAAAATAAATGCATAAAATATAGAGGGAATAATAATTTCTTTAAAATATGTTGGAATTGATGTACAAATATATGAAAAAATATTACTTGATCAAGAGGTTTAGTAAATCTTAAAATGATATCAGAACTTGTTTAAATTATTACATAATATATGAGTATTCCTTGATTCTAACATAGTATTAGGGCCATCCTAAATAATTCTACCCCCTTATTATTATAGTTCACTTAAAGAAAGTGTTGACGTTCTTTGGACACAGACTTACAAATCAATAGAAAACCACATAAGAAGGTACAACACTAAGAGGTGACATATCCACTCTAATGCTTAAGTCAATTTCTAAGAGAAAAGATTAAGATTAGAAGGAATATGAGAGAGCTTGTGGTATGAGTTTATGCTTACCTTTTCAGGTTATGAGGACCTATTTAAAGATTTTGACAGATGGCATAATCATAAAAAACTAATATTGATTAATTAATATTTAAATATTGAACTAAAGTTGAGTAGCAGATCGAAACTACCTATTTTTGGCCAATTCAAATCCAACCCGATCCCAATGAATTTGAAAATTTTCAATCTGAATTTGATCTGATGATATTATCAATCCAAATTAATCCAAATCCAAATAGATCATATTGGGGCATATTGATATTTAAATTTATTTATGAGTTATTATCATATATAAATCATGACATACACAAATTTAAAATTTATATTTATATTTTTGTAATAAATATTATCATTTATAATCATAACTAAAAAAGAAAAAAACAAGAAATATTTTTGTACAGTTATTAAATTATTATAAATAATTATATTTATTTTTCAAGCTAAAATAATAATATAATATAATTATGGTGTGCATAATATTTAAATATAACATAATATAAAATAATATATATATTTATTTATAATTTAATCGTAATTTAATTCGGATCGGATACAACGAATTATATAATCTATCAATCTAAATCTGATCCAAATCCGAATGGATTTTATAATTTTTAATCTAAATCTGATCCAGCTATAATATTTATCACTCCAATCCAATCCGAATCTAATGGATCAGATCAGATTTTTCAATTTAAATTAATGGATCGGATTGTTTGCTCACCCCTATATTGAACTAATTAATAAAATATTATTTATGATACTATTGATCTTATAAAAATAGGATGGTGTCATTGATATTGATATTTGGATTTAAACAATATAAGACATATTTGACCATATACTAACTATACCTATTTGACTTTTCAAGTCATCATTGACCAATCAAATGTTTCCATGCATACCTGGTTTCATTTCCCACTTAAAGTGATCCATTAAAGTGATGGAAGATGCTATCTTAATTCGGGATCCAGGTCATTATGGGTGTGAAGGGTATTGAGCCATGCATTCTTTCCTCCAAAATATAATCCATTGAGATAATTCTTTGAACTACCTTAATACTAGATATTGGCCGTTGTGGATGTGGAATGGATATGATGCTCTATTTCCTTCCCACAAGATGTAATCCATTGAGATAATGGTTTGATGATATATAGGTAACTACCTTGATCTTGGATTACTATCACCATAGGTGTGGAATAGGCATCAGTTCATGTTTCCTTTCCCACAAACCAAGTAATCCTTTGAAGTAATGGTAGCTAGTCATGATCCTGAATCCTTATCATTGTGGGTATGGAATGGGCATTAAGCTCCACATCCTTTCCCATAGGATGTGATCTATTGAGAAAATGGTCTTACGCTCTTCTTCCACTACCTTTATACTGCGTTACTATGGCTATAGGTACAAAATGATTGTTGAGCTCTATTATTATCCTGGATCCTGGTCGTTGCGGGTATAGAATGGGCATTGAGCCCCACTTCCTTTCCTAGAAAATGTGATCCATTAAGAGAGTGGTCTTGTGAAGCCATTCTAGATCCTAGACTGTAGTCGTTGTGGATGGAAGAGGTGTAATCATGCTTCACTATTTGCACATGACTTTTTGAATTAAGACATTGGCTATGTTTCAAAAGAGATGGTTACTACATAGTTTTGTAAAAGAAATGACCTTATTGATCTAGTTTGGATAAGTCCAACTCTTTTCTATGACCTAGTGTGGTTACAACATTATAGGGAAGAAGAATGCAATCCCTCCCTAGTCACAGTAGCACATGGTGGCCATCCTACCATAGTGCAAAACTAGTGTCACTATGGATAAGTAGCTTATTTTCATTCTAAATGTTATAGCCTTTCTGGATGCCATGGATGTGGTGGGTACTCAAAAAGCTAAGCTAGAGAACTTACATGAATGCCAAGTTCGATAGACTATTTATTTATTCTCAGTTTTTTATTGTTGGTATTGGTGTTGACATCGTTTCATAGGATCTCACCTAACACTTTATAAGAAAATAAAATACAAGCATAAAGAAATAAATAAATATTTTATCAACCTCTTCAAGTCTAACCCAACCACATCTTCTATACATGTGGATCCCTATGTTGTACTACTCTTTATTCTCTCAGGACAATCCTAATTCCCATTTCTATTAGGAACCTTAACACTATAGGAAAGGTCATCCTAGGATGCTATTGTAAGTTGTGGGGAAATCAACTACTAGGAAGTTGATCATAATGTTCTTGGTGGCACGACCATTCCCAATAGTAACTAGAAGCTCCACACTTCCACCTAGGGTGAGAGTTTCCAAAGATACCTTATAAGGGAATGTTGTGTGGCCAAAGGGGATGTTATAACTTCATCTACTTCTAAACATCCATGAACAAGATGTCCATTGAACTATCGGTATTTACCCAATTTCAATAAATCTTATCATTGGAAATTCATAAGTGACGACTTGCATTAATTGGCATAACTTATCATTGGAAATTCATAAAATTATGGTTAATTCATTCATGTTAAATTTAATTTTTAGCATTAACATATTTTTCTTTATTCTAGGAAAATTATGTAATTTAATTCTAAACTATGCTTGATTTTGTATCTTAATTTGAATTATTTCTCTTCATGTTTGTCTAATTTATTCTGAGTTTAATGCTTCTAATTAACTGGTCATTTGTTATATGATTTTAGTCTTGTGATTTACTGTCGAAAAAGGAAATTATAGGATAGATCTAGAATATTTCAACATAGGTAAATATAGAGATCCAAAGATTGTATCAACCTGTGTAGTTTTAAAATCATTGGTTTTAATGCTTTCTTGCTTTATTAAGTTGCATACGCTTATGTAAATTAATTGACAAGAATGTTTCCAATTGACCGTTGAAAGAGCTTTCTGGATGCTTTTGGAGATTGATTGCTAACAAATAAAGAGAACTAAATTTAATTAGCTAGATAAGTAAAGCATAGTAAGGGGTTTGGTGAAATCGATTTCCTAGAAGTTTTCTTCCTATTAATTTGATCTTTGAACAATATCTTTATTTTCTTTTATGCATTTTCTTTAAATTTATTTTATTTTAAATTTCAACTAAAATAACCTTCGTGAATTTTCTAGATAAAATTGAGATTAGTATAATTTTGGTATTTGTCAAAAATAAGTTACCAATCTGTGAATATGATACTCTTCTTATCACTTTATTATAAAACTATGATATTGTTCACTTGTAGTTTTGTATTGATCAATAAGGTTACAACTCGAGCATCATAGTAGGCATTGTTGTCTCTATTAGAGAACATAAAATCATGCAAGTATACACGGTCACAAGTAATAATATGATAAGTAAAATATCGTTCCCACGGAGATTTGTTACTAGTATTCGTTAATTATTAAAATTATTTCAACCTAATTTTATCCAAACAATCGATAATTTGATGCAGTTTGACTCACTAATTTTTATAACAGATTGCAAGAAAATTCTAGGATTGTAGTTTCACCAAATTAATCCACTTGAATCATTATATTTTATCTTGATTTATGTTCTCATATTTTAAGTTGTTAACCAAGAACTCCTAATTTATCCATATATCTCTTCCGAGCTCCATACAGACACATCTCGTTAAAATAATTCACTATATTCCTATGAGAATTAAATTCAACCAGATTTATTAAGTTCTAAGTTCTCAAATAGTTATACATACAATAAAAGTATATTCTTATCCCTTATATATATACACGTTATTTTATCACGAGCAACACACAAAAATGCCTTTTCCAAGTTTATTTAAGTGTCACAGATCAATTAATTAATATTCCGATAATTAAATGCATTAAACATAGATAAAATAAACAACTTAAAACCATTCTATAAATCATTCAAAAATAATTAATTCAAGTTTCATAATTTAAGCTACATTGCAACCCTAGAACAAATAAATTAGTTGATAGCAGAAATTAAAATTACAACACAACAACAATTAAACATTTCAGAGAAATAAAATTTAAAAGAAAAAAGATTAGGAGAAACTCTTTCACGATTCCTCAATGAAAAATTAATTTCTTTCCTTTCCTTCTTCTTCGTTGTCTTCTTTCTCCCTATTTTCCTAAGAAATTACAACAAAGAAATTGTTAAATAAATGTTTTGTGTGTTGTATAAAACACGCAGAGAGGAAAAACAAGAAAATAGTGAGGAGAGAAAAATGTAAAACTGGGAAATAAAAGGAAAACAACTAAACTGAAAAACTGAAAACCCATTCCCCAATTATTTTTCGTGTACAAAATATATCCCCTCTTTCCAATTATTCTTTTTTTTATCAGTGGGGGACAACAATACATGGGGGAATTAAAATAACAACACTCGTGAAAAACCGTTCTGTGCGTTTTTGATTTTTTTTTTCTTTTTTACAGATGCCACGTGTTGCCATGTCATTAGCTACGAGAAATAGAGAGACACGTGGCAGCTTCTCATTGAGTGGGAAGATCGGGCGCATGGAGAACAACTGGACTGCATCGCACAAGATTTCCTAGCGTTGGAAGTGCGTTACGGATGGAAAGTATGCGTCGTTTCTACGTTTTTATTTTACCAAATACATGCCACGTGTCGTCATGTGATTAGCGGGAAGATAAAGGGGACACGTGGCTGCTTCTTATTCCGTGAAACTCGAGGGTGCACACCGCTTGGATGAACCGCGTCGCACGAGATTTTAGGAGAGCTGCTCGGTGCCCGACAGCTTGCTTCCACATGTTTTAAATCTGGACCGTCCAACAGATCCAACGGTCAGAGATCACCTCGGGAGAAAATCTGCGCAACTGACACGTGGGTCCCTCGTTTGCCGATCGGCGTGCACCAATCTTGACCGTTGATTGGATGATCAAACAATGTGTGTTGCGTTTGTGAATGTCGCGAGTGGTTCTTCTCCTGCGCAAAAATTCAACTTTTATTAATTGCATTTTAACCCAAAAATAATTCAAATTAATTTCTAATCTTTTGATATTTGCAATTTCACCCATTTTTAATTTCAAATTAAATTGTAAGTCTTTTATAATTGCAATTAAGTCTCTTTTTTATTAAAATTTATTAATTTACTTGAAAATATATTTATTAAAAACTAATACTAAATATTAATTTAATTAATTAAAAATTAACCAAAAAAGTAAAAAACTAGCAATTATAATTGATAAAATAGACGCAAATCACTGTATAAAATACAGTTATCACACCCCCAAACATAAGTTTTTGCTAGTCCTCGAGCAAAAGGAAAGAAATAAAACAAAGATAACTGCATTTAAAATAGTGATTTTCAAAACATTTCTTTTTCGTCGTTCCAAATTACATAACTCAAAGAAATAAAAGAATTTTATCTAAGTATCAAAATCAATTTAAAAATATATTACATTTTCACAATGAATTTTAGTGTGTGTGTGAAGTCTTTTCATATTTCATCATATGAAATTCGGATCAGTTTATGCAAATATAAAATCAAACAGATTTTAATGAAATCATAAATCTCATAAGTTTATTTTTTCTTCTCTCTTCACTAATGTAGACAAACACAACCAAAAATCAATAGGACTTTATCAAGCTTGTAATGTATAGCTTAGGTAAAGGTAGAACAAAGGATCATATTTAGCTCAAAATTTTTCCCAAACATAACATTTTAGGATTGAAAAAGATATCTTCTATAATCATAATAAATAATTCCCAATTTGGAATTTATCATCACATACAATAATCATCATTTTTTTCTTTTTTCTTTTTTTTTTCTCTTTTTTTTTTTGCTTCTTTTTTTTTCTTTTTTTTTTTGATTCCTTTTTTTTCTTTTTTTTTCTTAGTATCCTCTTTTTTTTCTGATATATCTTTAAATATTTACTAACAATTGTTATATGTTAGTGAGATAGGAAACATAGATATATCTACATATATATATATATATATATATATATATATTTTAAAGTAGCATTTTGAAATGAGAAAAATATATATACAAACTTTGAAGCTCAAAAAGGGTATACATTGGATAATGCATGTGAAGGTAGATAGAAAGGCTCAAACGATCCAAAGATGGCCTAAATCATTTTCTTAGTTAAATGTTATCTATAATTTCGCCTCGAGAGAAAATCAAACAAATTCTAAGAACTATGACACCACAAATATCAATCGAATTCATTACTCACATAAACCTTCTCTAAATTATCATAGCAACTCAAAAATCAAGACTAGTGCTCATAAATATTTATTCTTGTAAAAATGAAACATACGTAAAAATTATTCATCGCTTAGATAATATTCAAATTTTTCAAGGAGTTACGCATTATTTAAACTGAAGAAATAAAATAACAAAAATTAGATCACCATTAAACGCAAAATATCTTCTAATGTTTGATCAACCAAACAAACAAAGCTAGACAAGCAACAATATCAAGCAATATTTCAAATAAGTTTAATCTCAACACCCCAAACTTAATATGCACATTGTCCCCAATGTGTGGAAATTAAAGAACAAAGGAGATGTGTTAAAAGAAACTTCCCTGAATGGTGAGTTGGCTTGTGAGATTGAAATCCAAAATTGTTTTACCTCCTCCGATTTGCACCTATCAAAACAAAATAACAGAATGAAGAAATGTGCAACTAATACATGTTCTAATATACAATAAATAAATAAATAAAAACTAAAACACATGGGTTGCCTCCCAAGAAGCGCTTGATTTAGAGTCATCAGCTTGACTTCCTTTTTCCTTGCTTCAGGTTGGGTCATATAACAAAATGGTTGGCTTTGGATGATCGACGTCACCTTCCCAACAAGGTTTGAGTTTTTGTCCATTCACTTGGAGTTTCCTCTGTGATTTTTCATCTTTAATCTTAACAATACTGTATGGATGTATTTTGGAAATAGTGAAAGGTCCTGACCACCTTGATTTTAGTTTCCCTAGGAATAATTTCAACCGAGACTTGAAGAGAAAAACTTTGTATACTTGTTCAGAATGTCGATGCAAGAGCTTATTGTCATGCCATCTCTCTGTCTTTTCTTTATAGAGCTTAACAATTTTATATGTTTGTAGACGAAACTGGTCCATCACATTGATTTGCAAACAACACTTTTCGCAACCAGCTCTTAAGTCATTATTCAGATTCACAGGAGAAATTGTAGAAGAATCAGTAGTAGAGTTATTTATAGACCAGGTATCAACTAACTCATTTACTCTATAACAAGCATCATAATCACCTGCAAATTTCATCCCTTTAAACACTTTGAAAGTTACCTCTTGGTCTTGAACTCTCATAGTGAGTTCCCCTTTTTGAACATCAATCAAAGTTCTACCAGTTGCTAAAAATGGTCTACCCAGAATAATAGGGATCTCTTTATCTTCCTCCATGTCAAGAATTATGAAATCTACAGGAAAGATAAACTTGTCTACCTTGACAAGCACATCCTCTATAATGCCTCTTGGGTGTTTCAAAGACCTATCTGCAAGTTGAAGAGTTACAGTGGTCGGTTGTGCTTCCCCTAATCCAAGTCTCTGATAGATGGAAAGTGGCATCAAATTAATACTTGCACCCAGATCGCACAGAGCTCTACCAAAGAATTTCTCGCCAATAGTACAAGGAATGGTGAAACTTCCTGGATCTTTAAGCTTAGGTGGTAGCTTCTTCTGAAGGATGGCGCTGCACTCCTCTGTGAGAGCAACGGTCTCAAAATCACCTAACCTTCTTTTTTTAGACAAGATGTCCTTTATAAATTTCAAATAGCTAGGCATTTGCTCCAAGGCATTTTCTCCAAGGCATCAGCAAAAGGAATGTTAATATGAAGCTTTTTAAAAACTTCAAGAAATTTGGAGAATTGCTTATCAAGCTTTTGCTTATGGAAGCGTTGAGGAAATGGAATTGGTGGATTATACGACTTGAGACTTTCTAAAACTGGTTTCATTATGGGTTTTGTTGATGCTTCATTTTCTTCAGCTATTTCTTCTCCACAATCTTTTTTTTCTGGGCCAAACACTTCAACATTAGGGGTTGGCAAAGAAATGGGTTCAGGTATTTCTTTTAACTCTTTTCCACTTCTGAGTGTAATTGCCTTACAATGCTCTTTTCCTCCCCTATTAGGATTAGTTTCAGTATCACTCGACACAACTCCCTGAGGGCGGTTGTTGACAGTAGTAGCAAGTTGCCCCAATTGAACTTCGAGATTTCTGATGGAAGCTGCTTGATTTTGAAGAATAGTCTCATTATTAGCCATGTATCGAGCAAACATATCCTACAATGATGGCTTCTTTTCTTGTGGTAGAGCTTGGTTATGAAAGGCCTGAGGATATATGGGCTTTATAGAAGATGATGGTCCCTCATTGTTACTCTAGGATAAATTAGGATGATTCTTCCACCCTGGATTGTAAGTATTAGCATAAGGATTGTTTTGATTCCTATTATAGTTGGAAACAAAATTGATATTTTCAGAGTTGTAAGGACATCTCTCACTGGCATGATTTCCATTGCAAATTTCACATGCAACAAAAGCACTCTGAATAGAATGGACACCCAAAGTATCAATCTTCTTCACCAAAGTAGATACTTGTGCAGTTAAAGCGGCCATAACATCAATCTTGTGAATTCCAGCCGCTCTCTTAGGCATCATCCTCTCTAATGGCCACTCGTAGCTATTGGAAGCCATTTCCTCTAATAAGTTATAGGCTTCATCAATTGATTTTCCCATTAGAGTGATGCTTATTTTCGCAAGTGTACGAATCGTTCAAGTAATAAAGTGTACAAAAGTACGGATATCGAACCCACAAGGAATGGCGTTACTAAGTACCGAAATTGACTAACCCTAATTTTATTTGAAAACTGAATTGTTGAAATTGTTTAAAAAGAAAATTAACATAAAACTAAACGCAAATAACAAAATTAAATGTTGTTCACTAATAATTAAAAACGCTAAGGCATTTGATTTCGCTAAATCAATTCAATCCGATTTCAAGTCATGTTATATGAGAATCAAAGCTAAAAGTGATGGTTGAAAAACCCAAACTTATCTAATACTCTTTCTCAAGTTATATTAGAATTACTTATCTATGAAAACCAACTATATTTCTATGAAGATTTAATCACAAATAAGCACATTACGATTTATGGAATTTCTGGAATAACCACATACATCATGCATTAGGTGTCAAACTCGCATTCAACATACGGTATTTATCACAACAAGCATTCATTACACATCTCCTCTCGGTCTCAATATAATGCAACAAATCATCTAAATCTTGACCAGAAATTTAAAAGCATTAAGCATGGAAATAAATACTCGACTTGAAAACAATGAATTCATACAACCATAACAAAAGAAATCAGATTTCCTTGATTTAACTACATCATAGCCTTAGCAAAAACGAATTAGTTCATAACGGAAATAAGAACAACCATTATTTCAATTGAATCCATTAATAATAAAACTGAATAAATTGCAGAATATAAAAACTAAGGAGAAGAGATGAAAAACTCTAGAAGATGAAGACTTGGTAGCATCAATGGTGAAGATCCTTCAAGTTTCTCCAAAATTTCTTTCTCTCCTCCAAAAATGTATGTGAATTCCCCTCTCTGCCGTCCCCCTCTTTTTCCATCATATTATATATATAGATCTAGGGTTTGGGGGGAAATTTTGGAACAAAACAACCAAAAAATCTGTTTTCGGACGAAACTCGCCGGCGGCGACATTATTCTCGCCGCGGTGAGATTTCTGGAAAATAAATGTTTTTTTTTATTTTGGCCGGCGGCCAAAATAATGTGGCTGGCGGCTAGATGCATTTGGCTGGCGGTGAGATGAATTTGCCAAATTTTGTGCTATCGGGAAGATTTTTGCCGTGCTTTTTGTAGGATTTTCGCCGGTGGCGAGAATACATTGGCCGGCGGCGAGATTACATTGGCACTCAATCCCGTTCATTGAAATTTGTCCCAAATTTTGAAATTTTGTTTTCTTTTTATTTGCACTCAATCCCGTTCATTGAAATTTGTCCCAAACTTCTCCAAAATTATGAATTTACCTGAAATTGCACTTTAAACACGAAATACCCGTGAAATGACATTTGTGGATTAAATAATCAAATAAACGCAATTTTCACACAAATATCAACATTTAAATCATAACAAAAATGCAATAATTTGACTCTCATCATAGAGCACCACCTGTTGCAGCGTCAATCATGTTTCTAGTTTGACCCATCAAACTATTATAAAATGTTTGAACTTGAAGCCACTTCGGTAAACCGTGGTGAGGAAATCATCGAAGTAGCTCCTTGTACCTCTCCCAAGTTTCATATAATGATTCTGAGTCATATTGCATAAAAGTGGTGATTTCATTCCTCATCCTTGTGGTCTTTGCCGATGGAAAATATTTGGCTAAATTTTTTGAGCCAAATCCTCCCAAGTAGTGATAGAACCACATGGCAATGAATTCAACCAACTCTTTGCCTTATCCTTAAGTGAAAAAGGAAAAAGTCTCAACCGAATAGCATCATCAGTGACTCCATTATGCCTAAAGGTGTCGTAAATCTCTAAAAAATTTGCTATATGAGAGTTTGGATCATCGTGGGGTAAACCACCAAATTGAACTGATGTTTGAATCATATGAATGATTGAAGGCTTAATTTCAAAATTATTGGCTTGAATTGATGGTCTTCTAATGCTTGAATGAATGCCGCCAACCATAGGCACCGCATAATCTCTTAAAGATCTTGGTTCCTCCACTTCAGCAATTTCCTCATCCATAATTAGATGTTTTGAGATTTCTTGTTTATTATTAATTTTTTTAATTTTAAAATTGTTCTCTCAATTTCTAGATCTAATGGAACTATATCAAGATTTTTTATGCGTCGCATACAAAGTCCCACTCTATCCAAAAATCTGAAAAATAAATCTAACACAATACATAAAAAAATAAAAACATAAATAAACACAAATCTAAGCAAATAACAGTAAGCAATAAAACAAAATATATTTTTTGAACTAAAATCAGATTCATTGGTACTAATATCAACTAATATTAGTAAAACAAATCCCCGACAACGGTGCCAAAAACTTGTTGTCTCTATTAGAGAACATTAAATCGTGCAAGTATACACGGTCACAAGTAATAATATGATAAGTAAAATATCGTTCCCATAGAGATTTGTTACTAGTATTCGTTAATTATTAAAATTATTTCAACCTAATTTTATCCAAACAGTCGATAATTTGATGCAGTTTGACTCACTAATTTTTATAACAGATTGCAAGAAAATTCTAGGATTGTAGTTTCACCAAATTAATCCACTTGAATCATTATATTTTATCTTGATTTATGTTCTCGTATTTTAAGTTGTTAACCAAGAACTCCTAATTTATCCATATATCTCTTCCGAGCTCCATACAGACACATCTCGTTAAAATAATTCACTATATTCCTATGAGAATTAAATTCAACCAGATTTACTAAGTTCTAAGTTCTCAAATAGTTACACATACAATAAAAGTATATTCCTATCCCTTATATATATACACGTTATTTTATCACGAGCAACACACAAAAATTCCTTTTCCAAGTTTATTGAAGTGTCACATATCAATTAATTAATCTTTCGATAATTAAATGCATTAAACACAGATAAAATAAACAACTTAAAACCGTTCTATAAATCATTCAAAAATAATTAATTCAAGTTTCATAATTTAAGCTACACTGCAACCCTAGAACAAATAAATTAGTTCATAGCAGAAATTAAAATTACAACATAACAACAATTAAACATTTCAGAGAAATAAAATTTAAAAGAAAAAAGATTAGGAGAAACTCTTTCATGATTCCTCAATGAAAAATTAATTTCTTTCCTTTCCTTCTTCTTCATTGTCTTCTTTCTCCCTACTTTCCTAAGAAATTAAAACAAAGAAATTGTTAAATAAACGTTCTGCGTGTTGTATAAAACACGCAGAGAGGAAAAACAAGAAAATAGTGAGGAGAGAAAAATGTAAAACTCGGAACTAAAAGGAAAACAACTAAACTGAAAAACTAAAAACCCACTCCCCAATTAATTTTCACGTACAAAATATATCCCCTCTTTCCAATTATTCTTTTTTTTATTAGGGGGGGACAACAATACATGGGGGAATTAAAATAACAACACGCGTTAAAAACCGTTATGCACGTTTTTGATTTTTTTTTCTTTTTTACGCATGCCACGTGTCGCCATGTCATTAGCTTGGAGAAATAGAGAGACACGTGGCAGCTTTTCATTAAGTGGGAAGATTGGGCGCATGGAGAACAGCTGGACCACGTCGCACAAGATTTCCTTGCGCTGGAAGTGCGTTACGGCTGGATAGTAGGCGCCGTTTCTGCGTTTTTATTTTACCAAATACATGCCACGTGTCATCATGTGATTAGCGGGAAGATTAAGGAGACACGTGGATGCTTCTTATTCTGTGAAACTCGAGGGTGCACACCGCATGGATGAACCGCGTCGCATGGGATTGTAGGAGAGTTGCTCAGTGCCCGACAGCTTGCTTCCACGCGTTTTAAATCTGGATCGTCCAACAGATCCAACTGTCAGAGATCACCTTGGGAGAAAATCTGCGCAGCTGACACGTGTATCCCTCGTGTGCCGATTGGCGTGATTCAAGAATTCCAACTCAATCGCTTTTGATGCGTCTGGATTACACGCGCCCAATCTTGACCGTTGATTGGATGATCAAACGGTGTGTGTTGCGTTTGTGAATGTCGCGAGTGGTTCTTCTCCTGCGCAGAAATTCAACTTTTATTAATTGCATTTGAACCCAAAAATAATTCAAATTAATTTCTAATCTTTTGATATTTGCAATTTCACCCATTTTTAATTTCAAATTAAATTGTAAGCTTTTTATAATTGCAATTAAGTCTCTTTTTTATTAAAATTTATTAATTTACTTGAAAATATATTTATTAAAAACTAATACTAAATATTAATTTAATTAATTAAAAATTAACCAAAAATGTAAAAAACTAGCAATTATAATTGATAAAATAGACGCAAATCACTGTATAAAATATAGTTATCAGGCATACACTAGTCATGTTGTTTCTTTTCTTGGGTGTCTAAAGAGTCCAGAATCATGGACTTGCATCAAACATTTGTTTCCAAGAAACATTCTGAGGGGAAAAGTTTTTGAAGATATTCCTAGGTTGTGATGCTCCAGTTTTCCTTGGATGATCTTTTTTCCTATGCCCACTTTTAAATTTCTTAGTCGGGAAGTTCCTAGGATATTCCTCCATTTTATAGTTTTTAATGCTCTTCCTTAGTGGTGTCTAATCATATATTTGACATTAATTGTCCTAGCTACAATCCTATCCATCTTATTATATGACAACCCTTGATCTTTTCTACTAATTTGGTCCATATTGGAGCAATGTGAATACCGTAGAGGAATGCATTTATTGCAATTGTGTCTAGATAGTCTTCAACCTGAATCTTTTCATTATTGAAGTGATTGAATAAATCTTTCAATGACTCATTTTCTCTCTGAGTTAGCCTCATCAGATGTGTTGAAATCTGTGGTAGCCTTCTGTTTACTAAGAAGTGAGTAAGGAACTGCTTTGTGAACTCCAAAGAGTTCCCAATTATTCCCAACTTAAGGGTTTTGTACTAGACTCTGGTCTTACCATCCAGTGTGATTGGAAATGCTTTACATCTAACTACATCCCTACATATGTGGAGATTTACCTAATCTTTTAATAGGTCAAAGTAGTCTAAGGAGTCAGAGGTCCCATTCTACATCCCAATTGGATGGCTGATTGAACTTGCTTCCCCAAGGATCAGATAGTACCTCTGAGGTGACAGGATTTTCAATGGAATCGATGTAATCTTGGCTCGTCTTTCTCCATCAAGTAAAAAATGTAGTTTGTGCAGCCGATGTTCCAATTCTCTCTTTGTTAGAGTTAGAATAGGATGATCATCCACTTTTGGTACCACTTGTTTATTACGTCTTGAGTCAGTGACATTGTTAGAGAAGCTTTCCTAGCCAGAGTATGCATTACATTTGGCCACGAGATGGTTCCTTAAGTTTACATGTTTGGTATGGAAGTGCTCTAAGTTTGTGCAGCCGATGTTCCAATTCTCTCTTTGACATTAATTAGCACTGAGGACCTGATAGTGTCCTTCTTAAGCACCAAGCCTTAATGGTTGTTGAAACCTTGAGTCCTTAATTGAGGCACTAGGGTGCACTTGTGAGTTCACCTGGAGTTGCTTTAGCTGCTCCATCATATGCTCTAGATTTCCCAGCCTTTCATCCATTGTTTTTTTCTCTTAGCCTTTTTTAGTAGTGATTAGTCATCCATTTGAACCTCTACCTATTAACCATTTACCAGACGTGGTGAAGAGGTTTGAGAACTCATTTTAGTGATTTTTCAAATCCAATGCATTGTTAGTAGAAAACATGAATGAAGAACCTAACAAACAGGGCAAAGAATATGAAGAACATCATTCACTTCTCCACAATCATTCACCCATTGTAGTTTGTATGATTTGGGATGCTTTTTTCAGTTTAAATTCAACTTTTTTACCATTAAAATACTAGTTACATTAGTGCACCTCCTACTATAAACAATAACCATGCATACCTTCCATCATATGGCATCTTGTGGGAAAAATATGCTCAAGTTGTTCCTCATATCCTTCACTCTTAGGCTATATATTGAGGGCTCTCCTTATGACAAGTAATTCCCCATGCATAGGTTCTTCCAATTCTACATCAGAACAATCTTCCAATGGTAGCTATTCATCATCCCTTAAACTAGCACTCTCGATTTCTTCGTTATCAAGTACAACCATACCCCTTTTGTTTGAGCATTTAGAAGCAATATTTTTTAGTCCTTGGCACAAAAAACACTTATTTCACATCACTTAGTAGGATTTTTTGTTTTAGGTTTACCTTTAGGAACATCAACTAATTTGTTTGACTTCGTTTCACCTTTTGTTCTAAAGGAAACTTTGTTGTCCTTCTAAGTTGATTTCCATGTAGAATTTGATGATGAACTAGATCTGAACCTTTTGGACTTGATTTGCTTCTCCACTTTAATGGCTTTGTGCAATAGTTCTTCCATTTTTACATAACGTTACAATTCAAACATATCAGTAATTTCCCTATTTAAACTGGCAATGTACCTGGCCATTATTGTTTCTCTATCTTCCTCTATATTTGCTCTAATCATGGTGAATTCCATCTCCTTACAATAATCTTCTACACTCATGGAACCTTGGACCAGCCCGATGAATAAGAAGTTGATTCCATTGTGGATGAGTGAACCAGTTATAAATGGGACAAAAAACTAACTACAAAGAAGATAGCAATATAGGTAGTATAAAGATGAAAATTCTGCCCTTTCAAGGAAAAAATGATCCTAAGTTAGAATTGGAGTGAGAAAGAAAGGTTGAGTATGTGTTTTATTTTCTTAATTACTCTGAGGAGAAGAAAGTAAAGCTTGTAGCCATAGAATTTACAGATTATGTTGGTATATGGTGGGATCAATTGATGGTCAATAGGCGAAGAAATGGTGAGAGACCTATTCGGTCATGGGAAGAGATGAAATTGGTAATGCATAAGAGGTTTGTACCTAGCCATTACTATAGGGATCTATATAAAAAGTTGCAATGCTGTGACTTGAAAGAATTATGTGCTGTAGTACCAATTAGTTGATCCCTATTTTTCTCCTTTCTTATACCTATAAATATGACCCTAATTCTAGTTAAACAATTTTAGTTTATGTAGTAATTCTAGTTTCCATTCAACAAATAGTGTTGGGAATTCTGTTTGGAGGTTTTTCATAATAGAAACAATACTGAGATTCTGTTGGGGTATATTTAAATATATTCTTTTCAAATTATGTTTATGTGTTGTTTTGCATGCTATATTTAATTTATTGATCACATATTAAAAAAATATATGGTTATAAATAATATGAGATATTTTTATAAAATGAATTTAAGTTTTATTTCTTCATCCAAATTAAAAAAAATTTATAAAAGAAATTATATTGATGAAGTATTAATAAAAAAATTGATCCATCCCTTAAGATAATTTCTTGTAAAGAAGGAAGAATTAATAATCTTAACTTATATTTTTAATAACCTACTTAATATTAAGCAAGTATATTTAACTAGCTAATGTCTATCATAAATTCTCCACTGTATGATAAATGTTTAATTGCCTAAATATATGTTCAATTTATATTTACTTTTATGTCATTAGATTAGATTTCTCAGACCAAAAATTTTGTGACAGTATATTTAGGTTTTAATTTTTTTTAAGAATTTTTTGAATTAATTAAAAATCACATGATTCCTATTTATAACAACCTTAAAAGTATATATATAATTTTCTATATGTAATTCGTATACTTGAGAGCTATTTTATAAATCATAAAAACTTTGTACGCCTAATTTTGGCACATCAAGTTTTGGGAATCATTTCCAGGTATACCAGTAATAACAATAATAACTAGATAACCTTTACAAGCATTAGGTCCTCACCAACCGCCTCATTTGGGTTCCAACAAGTGGTTCGATGAAGGCCTCGTCGAGGGCCTAATCAAAGTGATAAAAAATTAAAAATATGTTTCCAAATTTGCCAAGTAATTTTTATAAATGCTCGTACCTAAAATGAAAGAAAAACACAACAAAGTTTGCTTGCTCTCCAAAAACTACAAAGAGGCCTACCATGCATACTATGAAAACCAATCACGTTGTGTGTACAAACATGCTCTCATACAAAGTACACCTAACTATGTTTATGTACGCATTACTGATTTTGAATTTGTGAACAACAACACTTTTCTTTTCATGCTCTCAAATTTTTCATGAAGAACAAAGATTGATTGAACACAGAAATAAAAGAACAAAAAAAAGATACAAAGATTTCAAAAAGAACTGGGAAACGAAATCCAAACACGAAAACAACAACAACAAGTCCATAAAACCCCAACCTTGAGACGTCACTAAGGATGATTACCCCCTTTGAAAATTCGAATTTAAGCATTCAATCAAGTACCCCAATAGGCAATGCAAAAATATTTTTAAAATAAATTTTCATTAATGATATCAGTTCTCCCTACAATATAAGATTGTTTTATATTTTAAGCAAGAAAACCCTGGAAGAAATTTATCTTGAAGAAAGGAACCCTAGACGTAATTCAAACCTAGTAGGCCTATTTAGTTGTGGATTGTGCTAATCCATCAGTAAAGAATAAAAGACTAAAATTTCTTATGATAATTAAGAAATATAAAATTCCTCAATTCACTAAAAAGAAATCCGCTAACAATAAAAGGCCCATAATTGACAAAACCAAAAACAATTGCTTCCACAATTAATCCTTGCATTTGATATTCCAAAGCTATCCCCCCTGTAGGATCAAGAAAATATTTCTATGGCCTTGAGAATATTTGTAGGATAATGAGAATCTTTAGAATATTTTTAAACTTACTCTTGCTCGGTACCTCAATCTCTGTTACTACTCTATTGAATAAAATCGAAAATAAGCAAAACGAAAACGTTGCAAAAAAAACTTTAAACCCTAGGTAAGTGATGTAAATGATGGAATTTGGGTTCAAAAATGAGGTTCTTGGGAAAGGTATGCTCATATTATGGTAATTGATACGAGCTTCAATTTGATATATTGTAGTTGTCGTTTCGATACCCGAATCAAAAGTTATGACCCATTTAAAATTGCAACTCCGATTTATCAACAAAATGTTCAACACAGAAATAAAAGAACAACAAAAAGATACTAAGATTTCAAAGAGAACTGGGAAACGAAATCCAAACACAAAAACAACAACAACAATCATTAGTAAAATGTACATAACTCTTTATAGAAAACTTAAAATCACAAAATATAAATTTTATTAAAAAAAACTTCTACAAATTTCTAATAGTGTATGAAATGATTCATAAAACTTTGTGAACTAGTACAATTTATATTTTTAAATTGAGTAAAAAATGTTCTGAAATAGAACAATTATTAGCACAATGTGCATAACTTTTTATAGAAAACTTGAAATCACAAATAGTAAAATTTCTTAAAAACTATACTTCTAGAGATTTTCTAATAACATATTAAATAAATCATAATATTTGGTAATTATTATAACTTATATTTGAAAAATGTTTAATAAAATATGAACCATATTCAATAAAATGAACATAACTTCTCTAAAGAACTCAAAATTTAGAAATGCAATATTTCTTATAAAATAGACTATTTGATATTTTTAATGATATACATATTTAATTATAAATTATTACCAATTAATACAATTAAAATTTTAAAATTAAGTCAATTATCATCTCTTTAACCTCAAATAAATTGTGTATGTTTTTAAAGTTTATTTGTCTTGAAATTCAATATTTATTGGAATATTCTATTATAAATTTTATTTTATTTTAAAAAAATCTATTGCACTTTTCTATTTATTATTTGACTAATATTAGTATTTTTTAAACTTTGTAGTAATGACTAAAAGTTGTATTTTGATAATTTTTTATTTTCTCTCTTACTTGTTAGCTTTAATTCAAATGTCATCGTTAAATGAACTAGTGAGCAGCTCATTTAAGTTCGAGAGTTAAGTAAGATGGATTTTTTAGATCATGAGCACAATGAGCCATCTTTAAATGAGTATAGTTGGGTCGAGCACCTCGTTTGATATATCTAGTCATTCATAAATAACAAGAACTTCTTTTTTCCCTGAACATAGTAAAGCAGGTCAATTAGGAATTACTAGGTGAGCTTTGAAATCTTAATGAATCAAAAATTATACACAAAGACTATTTTTTAAGAAATATTAACAAACTTACTTTTCCAAAATATCAAATCATTGTCAGTCCTAAAACACTTGAATTTTTGACCACCAAATAAACCCCACATTTTTCAAAGTAGGCATTTATGCCTCACTCATACGACAAGAGAGATGGAAAGTATCATAAGGAGATTGAGGCTCGAGACATCATTGAGATAGCCTACTATAAGGTGGAGTGGGAGTTATAAGAAGTTCAGGATGTGGCTTGTGGAGCCCAACAAGCTTATGTGACATTATTGACGACATTAGTGGCTTGAGATATCGCTTTGGCTCAAGGGAATGAGCTAACTTAGAAGCTATCTATGAGCCTTTATTTGTCTCAAGGATGAATACATAGGCTCAATGTTGAGATGAGGACACTAAGAGCAAGTGTAGTTGTAGAGTATAAATATTTTGATGATTATACTTTAGACATGTTGGATGTGTGGGCTCATAGTTTTGATATCATGAAACTACGGTTTCCAAAGTTTTATCATGACAAAAATATTTTGATGCACAAAATTATTGTGTACAAATTTTGTATGATCTATAAAATAGCTTGCAAGTTCACAAATCAATTATAAAAATGATAAGTTTACTTCCAATGTCAGTCTAAAGAGAAATCATGTGATTTTTAAATCATTCAACAAATTCTTAAAACCAAAATTAATAATCTAAACATCATGTCATGATTGTTTTGGATTGAGTTTCTAAACTAATGACATAAATAAAGATAGATTCAATAAATATTTAAGAAATTAACCATTTATCATGATGTGGAGAATTTATGGGATATTTTATTTAGTTAATCATACTTGTTCAAGATTAAGTAGGATATTAAAGATATGAATTAGGATTATTGATTCTTCTTATAGGTATGAAAATATCCTAAAACAAGGATTTTCTTTTTGTTAATTAAACTTTAACTTTCCACCTTCGATTGGACCGATAATTTAAACCTTAATTAAATTATGCTCATTTTCTAAGAAATTACTAAAAGATTTAACTTGTCACATTCGGTCAAGCCGACAATTTAAACTTCATCAATGTGTCTAAGTTAGGTTTATGATTTAAGTATCTGAAACTAACCTTTAGATTTTAAAACTATTATTAAGGATATCTCATCAATATATCTTTAATAATAATTCTTATAAAAATCTTTGAAATAAAGCTCACTCTATCTATACAATTTATATAGACCAAAAGATTTAAGAGTGTTACTTTAACTTAGATTCAGATAATTTAAATCCTAAATCTACCTCTCATGGTTATTATGAAAAATACTTCGATAATATATTTTGCATTCATGAACTTTGGTTTTAATCTCAATGATAATATAAAACTTAATTCATTTTATAAAAATATTTGATCTACTTTAATATTTCACAAACGTAACAACATTACTAATATCCAATATCGCTTATAGCCAGACATGCATTAGTTAATAAATGATCAATAAATTAAACATATAACATGTAAAAACAACACTTATAAATATTATGAAAAAAATACATTCTTATTAAATATTAACAAAATCTTTAGAAATGTTTCTGTAAAACCTTTAGACATAATTGCAACATTTTTTATTGAATTAAAACTAAAGCTAATACATTAACTAATTTTTTTCAACTTTCAAATGAAAAAAAGATATATAAACTAAGAAAAGAAATGAAAATACTAAAGAAAGCTATGAAATCAATTGCCTAAGAGAGCTATGAGATGATTATTACAAAATAAATAGGGTCCTATTTATAAGGTAAGGAAAGAAGGAAAAAACTGGGCTTTTTATGCTTCATGCCGCATGATGAGTGCTCAAAAAGCACTAAAATTATCATGATTTTATGCACATTAATTGATTAAAAATATATATATTTATATGTTTTATCATATATTTATATAAATTTCTCTTTTTCGGAATCACGGGTGTTTTTATTCTTTTTCAGGTATTTTCACTTAAAAACATAACTTAAAGACTCAAAGAGGAATACTAGAAGCAATACATCACAAATATATTAATAAATAAATGGCGAAAGGTCAAAAAATATGGAAAAATTGGACAAAATGGGTCAAAAGGGTCAAAAATGTCAAAAAGGTGAAAATCGCGCCGCCGTGCCGCCCAGACCCGCACGCGCCAGTGCCCAAGCCCGCGCACGCCTACGCCCAGCCGCGCGCGCCAGTGCCTAGTCACGCGCAGCACGCCCCATGTCCATGCATATCAGCACGCCCCATGTCCGCGCGCATCAGCGCGCGCCCAGTCCCAGTTCCGCGCGCGTCTCTCTTGCTCCCGCACGCGCCCGTGCGCACAACGCCTGCCTTCCGCGCGCACCTGTGCGAGCCCCAGTTGCCCTCCGCGTGCACCGCTGCCATTTTGCCCCATTTTCGTGCGCAGTGCCTGCCTTCCGCGCGCGCCTATGCGAGCCCCAACTGCCCTCCGCGCGCGCCGCTGCCATTTCGTCCCATTTTCGCGCGCAGCTACCCCCATGATGTCATCAATGACCTCAGTAATTGCACTCCGCGTTTTCATCATTTTTTCACCCAATTTTTCTCTCCATCCTCACCTATAAATACCCGCCTTCTCTTCACTTCTAAACACACCTCAAAACACATACTCTTCTCTCTTTCTTTCTCTCTTTTCTTAGATTTTTTAGTTTTTTTAGTCTTTCTTAGTTTTTAGCTTTTCTTAGTTAATTTCTCTTAGTTTTAGAGTTCTTCCCTTTTTGGGAAGAACTAGTTATGTTTTTGTAATTTATTAGCTTTTCGATTCAATAAATGGGAGTGCAAATTCCGCTTGGAGGTTTTCCAGCAACGGGAATAGCATCGAAGTTCTGTAAGGATTTTATTTTCTTTACAGTTATTTTTTATGCTTTATTCTTACATGTTATATTTAATTTGTCTGTGATTAAATTTAACTCTACTGGCTATTTGTAAACATGATGTAATAATAACGTTGTTATGCTTGCGAAATATTAAATAGGTGAAAATCTCTAAAATGAATTGATTTTATTTTTATTCAAGATTTTATATTAAGAATGTTAGAGAGATATTATTTTTCATTACAAACTTAAATCTGAAAATTAGATTTTAAGGTTTAGTTATCCAGTCTGATTTAGAGTAGTGCTCTTTTATTTGTTGGTACAATCACCCAGTAGTTAGAGTGAAGCTCTATTGTTTTTTATCTTAATTTTCGTTTAAGTTAATTAACTTAGGTTTTTAGTAACTTAATTTACTAACTTATATTAATTTAATTTACTAACTTAATTAACTTAGATTTTTATTAACTTAATTAACTTAAATTTTAACTTAACTTAACTTAATTAACTTAATTTTAATAGCATGAAAAGTAAAGATCTAAGGGAGTTCTGTCTAGGAGACTAGTTCCTGGAAGCCTTTGTGCCACTAGTCTTTCCTAGGAACGTTGCTCTGTCTAGGAGGATGGTTTTTAAGGAGCTTTTGCCCCACCATTCTTTCCTGGGAGCACTCTGGGTTAATACTGATTATGTTATTTTAACTTAAAAAAAATTTTAAAAAATTAAAAAAAAAAAAATTTCTGAAACTATCTCCAAAATTTTAAAGTTTTAATTACAATCTCAAGAGTTAGTTTCTTTGTTTGATCTAGGTACAATTATGTTTTGATGCCTTTAATTATTTGATTTGTACCTAGACATGGATTATCTAAAACTCACAAGCATGTCCCTATTTTTAAGTAGAAAAAAAAATTTGAAAATCTATAGGACATGACTCAAAAAAAAAGTATAGGTAGACAATCTTGTCTTACTTGTTGGTTTGATTAACTCATTGATGAGGGGACATTGAGTTTACTTAAAATGAAATCCCCAAGTTACGTCTTGCTAAGACGTTAAACTAAGCGCTAGATGGGAGGCAAACCATAATTTTAGGTAATTTTCTGTTATTTACTTAATTTTATTATTTATTTTAGTTTAATTATATGTGAATAATTTTTAAATTGTTAAAACTAAAAATATTTGTTGAGATGTTAGAAGTTCATAGCGATCTGTTTGTATACACTTTAATGATGAATATGATGGATGCACCTGCATTTCTCCATTACTACTTACACATTCTCAAGAAATAGGTAATCTTTCTTCTCTTTTCTCTTTATCTTTAATTTATAGTTGTTACATTGAGGACAATGTAAGTTCTAGGTTGGGGGTGGTGAAAAGTTACCATGCTTAATTAGAAAAAAAAAAGATTTAACAATTTAAAAATTAAAAAAAATAATAATAAAAAAAAATTCTTTTTTTATATTCACGTTTTCATTTTTTGTGTTTGGTTTTATTTTTGTTTTGTGTGATTTAGTAATTTTTGAAATAAAAAAAAATTATTAAAAAAAATATTTTCTCACAAAAAAATTTATCATTTCTTTAAATCAAATTTAAGTAAATAGTTAAGTCTTTTGTACTGTTAGATTAATTTTTGAAAACATATCATGAGATATTTTGTAATTATTTTTGATAATTAGTTAGTTTTTTTCATAATTGGTATTTCTTGATAAGATGTAGAAATTGTATTAAACCCAAAATTGGTGTTTATGAATTTGTTTTAGTGGAGACTACCTTTGTGAGATATAATTTGAGCCTAATTTCCCCTATTCAGAGTGAAATATATATTTTTTCTACTCCAAACACATTTCTTATTTCTTCAAATTCTTAGATGATCTCTATAGGCATTAACATTGAATGTATGAATTTTTTCTCATCTTAATAGAGTGTCGTATATTTTTTTTATTATTTTTGCTTAGATTAAATGATTTGAGTAGAAATTGATAGTATATGCTTTTATCTCATTCGTGCATGACTGTTACTAAAAAAGAGAGACATATCTGGGGTTACCTAAACCAAGATCAAACAAAAAAGCCACAAAATTAACCACTCACCAAAATCCTAAAACAAAAAAATGTACAATTTGTACATGGGTTGACTCTCTAAAAAAATGATATATATTGAAAAGTATCTTTAGAAAAATATAGAGAGATAAAAAATATATAGTATAATCTACATACTATGACCCATATTACCCAAAATTAAAAAAAAAATATACAATCTGTACATGGGTTGACTCTCTAAACAAATGACATATATTAAAAAATACCTTCAGAAAAATATAGAGAAAAAGAATATATAGTATAATCTACATACTATGACCCACATTGCCTACAAAGTTGTGAGTAAAGGCTAATTACAAAAGAAAGATATAGGAAGTAATTCCCTAAAAAGTCATTGCACTTTCTTCATTTGTAAAAGGCATATATCTTGAATTTTTTTCTTAATGAGTTTGATTTATGCATGAAAATAATTTTTATATATGATATCTTTATAATTTATACATTTGATTCCTTCCATGAGATCAACGTCAAAATAACACTTTGAGCCTTTCTTCTTTATACATATGCGAACATATTAGTTCATTTCTATACATCAACTCTTTCGCATATAAATTAGTATGAGTGTTTGAACCCATAGGATTCAGTGTTTTCAGAGTATTGACTTGTGAGGAATAGAGTCGGAGCGAATTCGGATTCATGACACTGAAATTGGGTGAAATTAAATTGATACATTTTTGATATGAAATATGAAAATGATTTTCAACTAATTATTATAATAAATCATGATTGTTTAAGAAGATTAAAATAACTTATGCTTGAGATTTTCATTATGATCTTAAAGGAGATTAAAAAGTATGAGACATTTTTGTATTATGTTGTTTTCTTTTATTCTTAAAAGTTAATTTTTGATTTTGTTGTAATTTTAGTTTTTAAGTTGATTGTTGTTATTATTTCTTTTAATTTTTTTACATTTAGTTTAATGTTTGTGGGTATCATTACTGAAAACCCTCATGAGACTCAAACTCGTCCACTAGGGCAACCTAGGTGTTTAAAGGCTTGTTGCATAGGCTAAATGCAAACGTGTCAATCTACGGAAGTGATTTAGGATAGTTTAATTTTTAGTTTTTTTCGCTTCTCTTGCTAAGGGACTAGCAAGAAGCTGGTTGGGGGTTGTGATGAGTGCTCAAAAAGCACTAAAATTACCATGATTTTATGCACATTAATTGATTAAAAATATATATATTTATATGTTTTATCATATATTTATATAAATTTGTCTTTTTCGGAATCACGGGTGTTTTTATTATTTTTCAGGTATTTTCACTTAAAAACGTAACTTAAAGACTCAAAGAGGAATACTGGAAGCAATACATCACAAATATATTAATAAATAAATGGGGAAAGGTCAAAAAATATGGAAAAATTAGACAAAATGGGTCAAAAGGGTCAAAAATGTCAAAAAGGAGAAAATCGCGCCGCCGCGCCGCCTAGTCGCGCCGAGCCCCGCGCGTGCCAGCACCCAGCCACGCGCAGCACGCCCCACGTCCACGCGTATCAGCGCGCGTCTCTCCTGCTCCCACGCGTGGCCGTGCTCGCAATGCACGCCTGTGCGCGCCCCAGCTGCCCTCCACGCGTGCCGCTGCCATTTCCCCCCATTTTTGCGCGCAACCGCCCCCACGTCATGCTGACGTCATCAAATGACATCATCATCCACCACTCCGCATTTCCACCATTTTTTATCATTTTTTCACCCACTTTTTCTTCACATCCTCACCTATAAATACCTCCATTCTCTTCACTTCTAAACACACCTCAAAACACATTCTCTTCTCTCTTTCTTTCTCTCTTTTCTTAGATTTTTTAGTTTTTTTAGTTTTTCTTAGTTTTTAGCTTTCCTTAGTTAATTTCTCCTAGTTTTAGAGTTCTTCCCTTTTTGGGAAGAACTAGTTATGTTTTTGTAATTTATTAGCTTTTTGATTCAATAAATGGGAGTGCAAATTCCGCTTGGAGGTTTTCGAGCAACGGGAATAGCATCGAAAACATGATGTAATAATAACATTGTTTTTGTAAGGATTTTATTTTCTTTACAGTTATTTTTTATGCTTTATTCTTACATATTATATTTAATTTGTCTGTGATTAAATTTAACTCTGCTGGCTGTTTATAAACATGATGTAATAATAACATTGTTATGCTTGCGAAATATTAAATAGGTGAAAATCTCTAAAATGAATTGATTTTATTTTTATTCAAGATTTTATATTAAGAATGTTAGAGAGATATTATTTTTCATTACAAACTTAAATCTGAAAATTAGATTTTAAGGTTTAGTTATCCAGTCTGATTTAGAGTAGTGCTCTTTTATTTGTTGGTACAATCGCCCGGTAGTTAGAGTGAAGCTTTATTTCAAAAGTTTTATAAGAATTATTATCTGAAAATGTATTGACAACATGTTTTCAGTAGTGGTTTTAAAACTTGAAAGTTAGTACTCGGATAACTAAATTCTTAGGTTTAATTTGGACACCTTGAATAAAGTTTAAACTGTCTAACCCCACCAAAGGTGGCATTTAAATGGTTCATTTTCAATCTCTTAGAAAAAGAAATTAATTTAATTAACCAAATTAGTTATCAACCCCACCCATAGGTGTTAATTGATTTGTTTAGTTAACAAAGAATATCTAACCCCACCAAAGGTGGTATTCATATAAAAAAGAGAGAATCAATAAATATCAATTCATATCTTTAATAACCTAAATAATATGAGCAAGCATAATTAACTTAATTATTATATCCATAAATACTCCACTGTTTTAACAGATAAAATTTGCATAAATGTTTATTGAATCTATGTTTATTTTTATGTAATTAGATTAAAAACACAAAACCCAAAATATCGTGACAGGATGTTTAGGATTTAATTTCGTTTTTAAAAGTTTGAATAATAAATTATAAACCACATACATTCCTTCCTTAGATCGACCTTGGGAGTATACTTATCATTTTCTATGAAATGATTTGTGCACTTGCGAGAGTTTTATAAATAGATAAAACCAAAGTAACGGTAGGATCGGCGATGTCGGTTCTGCCCTATCACCGCAACATACATTTTATTCACACCACGACATATAAAACCTATACATCATTTAAAGCACGATCGACTCTTTTCTCACCGCAACATACAAAGGTTTCACGTTGTAGCCCGTATTGCATTTAGGATATATTAATCCTTCCTTTGACTTTGTGCCATAGGTTACAATAAATTCCATGATGTGGCACACAATAAACTACATCAATGGAACCCTAAATTTCATGTTATTTCTTTTCTCAATTTTTAAAACATAAGTAATGTTTTACAAATGTTTCCTTTAATCGTCCCAATTGTAATTAATGCTTCAACTATAATTCTTTCAAGTTGAATCTTTTAATATAAGAGATACTTGAAAAATATCCAAATATATCCATGATTCTAAGAAGATATATTTTCATAAAATGATATAAAATAAGAAATATAAATCTTTATAATCACTAAACATGCATAAAATCACAATATATTAAGTGCTTTTGAGCACTTATCACCTTTCTACCACTATCTTTCAAGATTTGGAAGAAAAGGCCTTCCACCATGGTGTGATCACTTTTGACTAAGAAGAGAAGAGCCAAAATGGATTTGAAAGTGATGCTCTAAAGGAAACCAAGGAGGATGCTAACATAGAAGATGATGCTTCTTAAAGCAAGGCTAGATGTGGATATCAGTAGGCTACTTCTTTGTGTTCTTTTGATTTTAGTTTCCACTAAAGTGCATGTACTTAGTGGCTTTAATTTCTAGTAGTAGACTCAATTTTTGTATGGACCTTTTGGACATATATATAAATACACATATGCTTTGTTGCTTCATCATTTTTGTACTTTGAGTTCCGCACTTTATTGTTATATTTCAATAGAGACTCCTTGGTGAGGTCCATCATTGATATCGTCTATTTTGAGATGAAGGGTGATCCCTTACCATGCCCCTTATTGGGATCTATGATCCACCATGTTCGTAAACAATGGTGTGTACTTGTTGAGGGTAGGTCCCAAGTGATTTAAATAGCTACAAGTCTATACACATGTGCCATAATTGGCCATATATATTATGTCTCACCATATATGCTATGTCTAGCCATTAGCACCACATTTGGTTGCCTTTCACTTCTCTATCAACATGTGTCATCTTAGGCCATATGTGCCATGTTGAGCCACATGTGCAATTTCTGGCCATCTGTTATATATTAGGCCACAAATGTCATGTTTGGCCATGATCCATTCAGTGGGCTTATATCAGTACAGTTTTTCATGTGCCCAATAGCTAGTCTGGTCACTTTCATTTTTACTGTGTACCCATTAGGATTGTGCCTAGACTTTGCCGCTTTTGAGTGACTTGTTTTCATTTTGCCTAAGTAAGGATGGTTAGTTTGAACCAGAATTTTTCTAGTATACTAGTCCCCTCCTTTGTGTGCTTGAGTTTATCAAGTCATATAAGTATTTGGCCTTGATACTTAAAAATTTTTTATAGTTCTTGGTGGATTATTCCATCCTGACATAAGTATCATTGCACTCTAATTCTTCCTGGTGATTTTTATTAACATCCAAGGTTGGAGACCTAAGTTGTCCAATGTGAGAAAATTTATGTTTATATGGATAGGGTGCAAAAGTTGTAATAATTCTTGGACCCAAGGCACTATTGTTGCCTTTTCAAAGGTTATTCAAGGCCTATAGAGGTGGGATGCATAAGTGGTAGAAAATCTTGAACCGAGAGCATAGTTATTGCCTTTTCAAAGGTCAATCAAGGCTTGTAGAGGTGAGATGTAGAAGTTGTAGCAAATTTTGAACTGAGAGAGTAGTTGTTGCCTTTTCAAAGGTTAGTCAGGGCATGTAAATGTTAGGTGCAAAAGTAATAGCAGCTTTTGAACTTGGGGCATAGTTGCTACCTTTTCAAAGATTAGTTAGACCAATATAGGTAGGATGCAAAAATTGTAGTAACTTTTGAACCCAAGGATACTAGCGTGTGAACTTTTATAGTCCACACATGTTAGTCCTTTTATCATTTGGATTTTCCCTTTCCTTGTCAAATTCTATGAGTGTAGATAAAGAACAGTTCTTTTTAGCCATTCAATCTTGAAGTGTTCTCTTTATTTATGAATTGAAATGAAAAAATGAAATAAAACCTAAGTCTAAGAATATAAAATGAAACAATAAAAATAAAGGAAAGGTAGAACAAGGCTAGTTGGGTGCACTTTATTTTTGTCCCATGGTATTTTTTTCCCATTTGGACTCTCAAGGCGTAGTATTCCTTAGCCATTTTTAGTTCTCCTAACACTATCCCCATTCCACTTTCTGTGAGGAAATTTAGGGTAAGATGGTAAGTGGAAGCCACAACTTTGGTTGTATGTAGGAATGGTCTTCATAAAATCCCATTGTACAATGATAGGTGATGCGTATTTTCGCAAGTGTACGAATCGTTCAAGTAATAAAGTGTACAAAAGTACGCATATTGAACCCACAAGCAATGGCGTTACCTAATCCTAATTTTATTTGAAAACCCAACTGTTGAAATTGTTTAAGAAGCAAATTAACTTAAAAATAAATGCAAATAACACAATTGAATGTTGTTCACAAATGATTAAAAATGCTAAGGCATTTGATTTCACTAAATCAATTCAATCCGATTTCAAGTCATGTTATATGAGAATCAAAGCTAAAAGTGATGGTTGAAAAACCCAAATTTACCTAATACTCTTTCTCGAGTTATATTAGAATTACTTATCTATGAAAACCAACTATATTTCTATGAAGATTTAATCACAAACAAGCACATTACGATTTATGGAATTTCTAGAATAACCACATACATCATGCATTAGGTCTCACACTCGCATTCAACATACAGTATTTATCACAAGAAGCATTCATTACACATCTCCTCTCGGTCTCAATATAATGTAACAAATCATCTAAATCTTGGCCAGAAATTTAAAAGCATTAAGCATGGAAATAAATACTCAACTTGAAAATAAGGAACTCATACAACAATAACAAAAGAAATCAGATTTTCTTGATTCAACTACATCATAGCCTTAGCAAAATGAATTAGTTCATAATGGAAATAAGAACAAACATTATCTCAATTGAACCCATGAATAACAAATCGGAATAAAATGCAGAAAATGAAAGCTAAGGAGAAGAGATGAAAAACTCTTGAAGATGAACACTTGGTAGCAACAATGGTGATAATCCTTCAAGCTTCTCTAAACTTTCTCTCCAAAATTTCCTTCTCTCCTTCAAAAATGTCTCAGACCTCCTCCTCTTTGTCGTCCCCTCTTTCTCTATCTTATGCTATATATAGATCTAGGGTTTTGGGGACAATCTTGGAACAAAACAACATAAAAAATGTGCTTTCGGACGAAACTCACCGGCGGCGACATTATTCTCACCGTGGCGAGATTTCTAGAAAAATTAAAATTTTGGTTCCTCTGATTCTCGACGGCGGCAAGATGAATTTGGCTAGTGGCGAAATAATCTCGCTGGTGGCGAAATAATCTCACTGGCGGTGAGATTTTCATCTGCCAAAACCCATCTTCCTGTAAAATTTTCGCCGTGCTCTTTGTAAGATTTTTACCGGCGGTGAGAATCTTCTCGCCCATGGCGGGATTTCCAAATTTTGAAACTTTGTTTTTTTTATTTTCACTCAATCCCGATCATTGAAATTTGTCCCAAACTTCTGCAAAATCATGATTTTACCTAAAATTGCACTTTAAACACGAAATACCCATGAAATGACACTTGTGGATTAAATAATCAAATAAACACAATTTTAACAAAAATATCAACATTTAAATCACAACAAAAATGCACTAATTTGACTCTTATCAATAGGTAGTTTACCATGAGAAAGTCCACCATGAATGTTTTCATATCAGTGCCCCACCCTATTATGACTAGTAGAGTCACACATCATTCAGGGGTCATTGATGATCTAGAGAATCCCACTAATGGGGTGGTCACCAAGTTCAAATTATGAGTGAGCTTTATAACTTTCAATGCTTCAGAGAACAAGATGTTTGTTGAGTTATCAATGTCAATGAAAACTATGTACATTTTACATTTTCTACTGGGAGGATGACTACCAATGCATTAATATAGGGATCAAGTAACTCATTATTTCTATGATAGTTAGCTTAGGATCTTTATTTGGGCCATGCACAGAAATGATGTAGGGGGTTCTTGGAATTCCTTTTGATATGTGCCTTACGAACATTATTAGAGTCCCCACATAAGGGATGACCCTTAATGATTTAGACCTCTCAGCCTTCTTAAGCGGGAGCATGTTCTCGCTCCCTTGGATGAAAGGCATGCCATTGTTTTGGTCTTCAAATCTCGACACTCTTCAGTTGAGTACATTGAGTCCCTAAAGAAACCTATAGTATTGATTTTTCTTCTAGCTAACATCCTTAATTTTCATGAGCTAGCATATTATGTTCTAGCACTACACCAAAATTGAGCATTTAAGTCGATTAATAACCAACTTAACATTCATATAAAGCTGGTTAAGTGAACCAACTTAGAATGGGGAGACTTAAAATTTAAAGTTGATTCAACTCGTGAATCGACTTTAAATTCTATATTTGTTTTACACATTTTACTCATTTTTACTATCCTTACAACCTGTATCTAATCCCATAATAGCAAGAAAAACCAAAACTTGTTTAAAAGAGTTTTTAAATACTACAAATAATTGAAAATTTTAATAATAATTAATTACTTGAGAATAAAATTTATTACAAAAAAATAATTTATGTACAATATATATATAACTTAAATTACAAATAAAATGATATCGCCTCTTTTGTCGTGGATTTTTTTATATTCCCATTTTATTTCAAGGAAAGGATGTTTGGTTTACTTAGAATCACTATCAATGTCCTATTCATAGTGACTAGGGAACTAAGCAAGAGAGATAAGTTGGAGTTTGGGTAGAAAATAGGTCCATATAACAATTCATTACCCTAAATACATGAGCACATAAACATCCATCAAACAAGATACCTAAACTTCAAAGATACAAGAATAGAGAAATTAAAGCATTATAAAAATTACCATGGTGTTGTCATATACTATTCAAGATCATCAAATTCTTCTTGTGATGTTATAATTTGAACCATATGTTATGCCCATTCTCCTTGTAAATCATCAAAAATTTGCATATCATAGCCCAATTTGTTCCAAACAGAGAACTACATCTATTTAAATTCAAAATAAGAATGTAATATCATGAATTCATAAAAAATAACTTATACATGTTAAAAAAGTATATTAGTGAAAGAGATTATGACATCTTTAATTGGAATGTTGATACTTGAGATGATTTCGCTCATAAATTTCATGATGAAGTAACCACACACGACTCCATCATTTTGTGTTAGAACCTACCGAAAAACAAGTGTACATGGTTTTCATATTCAAACATCTTTATTATTTAATTGTAAAATTAATTAAATTATTAATATTTGCTTGTAAATACCATAAGTTTGTCCCATATAAGCTTATGGGATTTTTAAGGACAATTCCCCAACTCTTGTTTCACAGCTTCCATGCCCTATCAAAGTTTAAAATAGTTAGTTCTTTATTAAATATTACAAAGAACAATAGAATAAAAATAGCTAGCTATAACTCTTACATTTCAACAAATGCTTTGTATCTTTACTTAATTTTATGGAAATTGAGTCACAGTACCAAACATAATTTTCATATAAATGAAGGATTATCAACATTCAATAATCTTGGCCTTGTTTAAACTTTAGTGGCCAAGGGGTTATCAAATTCTGATTTCTGTTACGTGTTAATGGCTTATCACATAATTTTTAGCTCTGTTTCTAACATCCTTCTCTTGATATTGATTGAAAAATGATGAATCATAGAACATTGCTAAATGTGATGATTCATCATTTAGCAATGTTCTATGATTCATTCTTAACAAAATTTACTTAGAGATTGAAGGACTTGTGTGAATGAAGCGAGCACAAGTGGAATATTTCTCCTAATACTATCGAGGGTATTCATGTTGACAACTACCAAAAAGAGGATGGTTTCGATGGTTTTTTGTGTGTTTTGTTTCTCTTCCTAACCTTAGCTCTCATTATGGTATTTGGATCCTTTCAATTCACCATTTGGACAACCCTTTCTCTTCTCATATATTATTTATTTTATACAAAATACCTAATATTATGTTTTTGTGTTATTCATCTCAGACTAAATTAAATGATGAAAAAATCACAAATAAGTTATTTGTTGTCAAAATCGATCCCCATAAGGTTAGAATTTTTTTTACCCTGTACCATTTTCCTTATTTTTATAAATTATTAGAGTATTATGATTTTGTTGTCTAGCAGAAGGATGATTTGAGCTTAATACAAGTGACTCACAAAGTTTATTTTGATATCGAAATTAAAAGGATACCCATTGGTATTTTTTCTCCATACCTATTTAATTTGTTTCTACTTCACTTTATGATTATCTATTTTGTGCTTTGCTTACCAAATATAATAAGTCGTGTTTATGGAAACTTACATGGTATAATCAAGAATATAGGGTTTCATATGATGTAGACAATTTTTCCTTAGCAATGGTATGGGGATTAGTTTCATCAAGATTAGTTTTTTGATTTGTTTCAAGTTCATCCTCGGCATATTAATTTTGTTTCTTTCAATCTAACCATGTAATCTAACTACTCAATTTTGCTTTATATTACTCAGTTATATCTTTGTCTATATGCAACTATGAAGTTTATTTATCACTTTATTATTTTAGCTTTTGACAATGATAATTAGGTTTCCGAATGATTTTGAAAGCGATTGCAATAGTTCTTAAGTATTTACAGTCCTTGTGATTGATCATAGTTTTATCAATTTTATTGTTTTCACTTCATCTATTGATGTTTTTCACTTTCCTTTTTCTCAATACCACTAAGGAGTATGGGGGCTTCAATGGAAATGTTGCTAGTGTCACTTTGATGGAGTGAAATTGGATTTTTTCCTCTTTGCCAGCTTTTTTATTTTTTGCTTAATCATGTTGTTCTCTTTGAACAATAGTACTCAACCTCAATTTTTTTTTACAAATATTTAATTTTTCTACACTTTTTAGGGAGTTTTTTTATTGTTTAAACTTATTTACTACCATCTTAGTTCACTCATCCATTTCTTCCCATGTTTCATAGAAAGTTTTGGTCTTTTGGGTGGCAGGTTAAGCTTGTAAAGTGCCTTGTACTGAAAATTGTAGTTGATATATCCTTCGATCAATTGGGAGGGCTTTGTTCATTGTGCTATCTTGAGAAGGTATGCTCATATAAATTTCAACATCAAATGAAGGTGGGTTTTTACATAAATTTTATTGTTGTATATTTAGATGTCATTGGAAAATAGGAAATATCCACTTGAAGCTTCTGGTTGTCTTCACTGATCTTTAGTACATTCTAGTGAAGAGTTTAGTGGATGCAAACATATTAGTTGACCTGCTACCATTTAAATTTGGGGAACAAAATTCAAAATATGTTGTGGTAATGTATTAGTATTCATACTTGGTTTGTGTTATTCTCTGTTACGTGCTTCTTTAATATTTAGAGAAAGTGCTTTTCTTTACAAAACGTTGTGTATTAAACATACTAAACTTGTCGGACTTCAAAATAATTTCTCAATAATTAGATTTTTTCTCATCTTTTCTTGTAGGCAACTCTTAAAGTTGAATCTATCTGGAACTATATCTCCAGAGATTGGCCGTTTATCTTTTATAAAAATATTGTAAGATACAATAAACAACGCTTCCCTATACTCCAATCCACATACCATAGTTGTCATATGATTTCTAGTACCTTATGATAGCATTTCTTTCTATTATAGGGATTTATAATGGAATGATATAAGTGGGAGCATACCAAAGGAGATAGGCAATATTAAGTCCTTGGAAAACTTATAAGTTGCTTTGTTGACACATTTAACATGTTTTTTACTAGAACTAAAAGGTAAGATTCTAACTTTACATGCATTTGTAGTCAAACCATTTAAAATGCTTCTAGTTGAACAATTGGAAATCATACTTCCATCATATTTTCAAGTTGCCTACTATCTTTTGCTCTATGATTAAGTTTTGAAAGTTATGGCTGTATCCAATAGGGCAACAATTTTAGGCGTGTTTGTTATTGTTGAATGAATACCACCTTGAGCTAGTGGGTGCTTTCTATATTCTGGTACCATGTACTTTTATATAACAATTCAAGTAGTGGTTTGATGGGTGCTAAAATGCACCCAACCCTAGTGCGCGCCAGGGAAGAGAGAAGAGGCATAAGGCTCCAACCTAGAGCCACGATCGAGCTCGGAGGAGGAGAGGAACATTCCAATCCGTTAGGGAAGGACCACACAAGCCGTTAGAAAAATCTGTGACAGGGTGAAGGGTGTGAAGGTAGGCTCATATCATCCCCGCTATTTTCTGTTACAATCCAACTAATTCCTGTTAATCTATGTAATTTCCTTTCAATAAATCTGATCTGTAAGGCTATATAAAGGGCCAAGGAATCCAGAGAAAGTTAATGAGAATCAAGGCTTATTTTTCCTCCTCTGTGTGCCATCTTCTTCCTCAGATCTATTCTTAAATTAAAACCCTAATAGTGGTATCAAAGCCATGGACACCAGGGGTAAATCCAACGCTGAGTTTCACAGTGAAGTAATGGAAACCTTGGCAAGGCATGAATCAGGCTTCGATCAGATATGAGTAACCTTATAGGCTGTGCTCACCGAGTTACAAGGACTTCGTGCCACTCAGAATTTACCTGAAGAAAACCCATTCACATGAGAAGAAAAGCCACGCCCAAATGATGGGTTTAGAAACCCTAATGAGCCACCATGTTCCCACTTTAGGCTATCATTTCCTACCTTTGTAGGGGAAGATCCCACTGGTTGGATAATCAAAGCAGGTCAATACTTTGAATTCACAAATAAAACACCAGAACAACGAGTGTAGCTGACATCATTTCATTTGGATGGTATTGCCTTACAATGGCATAGATGGATCACCAAGTTCCATGGACCACTCACTTGGGAGGAATTTATCCATGCTATGTAGGTGAGATTTGGCCCAACTAATTATGAAGATCCCTCTGAAGCCCTAACCAGACTCAAACATACTTCAAGCATAGCTACCTACTAGGAAACATTTGAGAAACTCTCTCACAGAATGGATGGTCTTCCAGAAGAATTTTTGATAGGATGTTTCATCACTGGATTAAGAGATGAGATCAGAATTGAAGTAAAAATTAAGAAGCCACGAATGTTGGCTAAAGCTATAGGGGTGGCAAGATTGAATAAAGAAAAGAACTGCTCGAGAGGAAGGCCATTCAATATCCATGATAACCAACATCCTCAATGGCAGCAAGCACCTCCACTAACACCACTGCTGGGGTGATAGGACCCCCTCCCTAACAAAGAACCAACTCAACACTAATTGCCTCAACTAATACCTTTCGTCGCATTACTAATTAGGAGACACGTGAGCGTTGAGATAAGGGGCTATGCTACTACTGTGATGAGAAGTTCACAGTTGGCCACGATTGTGCACGTCTATAACTATTTATGATAAAGGAGATGGAAAAAATTCTCTCCGGAAACTCTGAAGAAAAGTTGAAACAAGAATTACCAAAGGTAATGCCTAAAATCTCATTTCATGCTATAGTAGGAGCTGAACATCCTCAAACCATATGAGTAATAGGGCAGTTAAAAAAAGAAAGTGCTAGTGTTGATTGATGGAGGAAGTACTCATAATTTCATTGATCAAGCTCTTACTCTCCAATATGGCATAACTATCACCAAGGGAATGAAGCTGGAAGTAATGGTGGCCAATCGTGAGAAGGTGGAATGTGCAGGGCAATGTAGCAACCTTAGCCTTACCATACAAGGGTATCAGGTAACTGCAGATTTCTATGTCCTTCCTGTTGCAGCATGCCAACTAGTGTTAAGTGTCCAATGGCTTGAGACTTTGGGTCCTATCGAGATGGACTATAAGAAGCTAAACATCAGTTTCCAAGAGAAATGTACTTCTCATAAGCTTCAAGGATTAGGGCACACAAACATTACAGCCCTAACATGTAAGGAAACCCAGAGCTTGCCAGATACAGGGTTGTTCCTTCAGTTACTTTCAAATAAACCCTCGGGAGAACAAACTAGAACTCATTCACCTGAGATAAGTGAAATATTAGCTGCATTCCTTCAAGTGTTTGAACCCTCCACCAGCCTTCCTCCTAAATGATTACATAATCACTGTATTCCTCTACAACTAGGAACAAGACCAGTAAATGTAAGACTCTACCGTTACCCTTACTACCAAAAAAACTGAGATAGAAAAAATGGTATCAGAGCTCCTACACTCTAACTTGATTAGACCCAACAATAGCCCCTTCTCGTCACTAGTGTTGTTAGTAAGGAAAACTGATGGAACTTGGAGATTTTGCGTGGATTACAGATCTCTGAATTCCATTACTATCAAAGAAAAATACCCTATACCGGTGATAGACGAGTTATTGGATGAATTGCATGGAGCCAGGGTCTACTCCAAACTGGATCTTCGATCAGGGTATCATCATATCAGGGTTCGCGAATAAGATACCCCAAAAACAGCATTCCAGACACATGAAGGCCACTATGAGTTCCTTGTGATGCCTTTTGGTCTCACTAATGCCCCAACCACCTTTCAAAGTTTAATGAATGATCTTTTCAGACCTTACCTCAGGAAGTTTATATTGGTTATCTTTGATGAAAGTTTAGTGTATTCTAAGTCATGGGAGGATCATACACTACATCTACAAACTGTTTTGTAGGTATTAGCAACTAACAGTTTAATTGTTAAACCTTCCAAGTGCCATTTTGGTGTATCATAGGTAGAATGCCTAGGGCACCTGATATCAGAACAAGGGGTTGCCGTGGATCCTGCAAAAATTCGAGCTGTTAGGGAATGGCCAACCCCAACCGCAACAAAGGGGGTCAGAGGATTCCTAGGACTGATTGGCTATTATAGAAAATTTATTAGGTACTTCGGTGGAATGAGGCTGCAGCTTAGGCTTTTCAAAAATTTAAAGAAGTATTGACTACCCCTCATGTTCTAAGGTTACCCGACTTTACTCAACCCTTTGTCGTTGAATGTGATGCTAGTGGCATAGGGCTAGGAGCAGTTTTGACCCAGGAAAATTGTCCAATGTCTTATTATAGTGCAAAAACTTGAAGCTTATTTTCGCAAGTGTACGAATCGTTCAAGTAATAAAGTGTACAAAAATACGGATATCGAACCCACAAGGAATGGTGTTACTAAGTACCGAAATTGACTAATCCAAATTTTATTTGAAAACCAAATTGTTGAAATTATTTAAAAAGAAAATTAACATAAAACTAAAAGCAAATTACAAAATTTAATGTTGTTCACAAATGATTAAAAACGCTAAGGTATTTGATTTCGCTAAATTAATTCAATCCGATTTCAAGTCATGTTATATGAGAATCAAAGCTAAAAGTGATGGTTGAAAAACCCAAATTTACCTAATACTCTCTCTCGAGTTATATTGGAATTACTTATCTATGAAAACCAACTATATTTCTATGAAGATTTAATCACAAACAAGCACATTACGATTTATGGAATTTCTAGAATAACCACATACATCATGCATTAGTTCTCACACTTGCATTCAACATACGGTATTTATCACAAGAAGCATTCATTACATATCTCCTCTCGGTCTCAATATAATGCAACTAATCATCTAAATCTTGGCCAGAAATTTAAAAGCATTAAGCATTGGAATAAATACTCAACTTGAAAACAATGAACTCATATAACAATAACAAAAGAAATCAGATTTCCTTGATTCAACTACATCATAGCCTTAGCAAAAACCAATTAGTTCATAACAGAAATAAGAACAACCATTATTTCAATTGAATTCATGAATAACAAATCTGAATAAAATGCAGAATATGAAGGCCAAGGAGAAGAGATGAAAAACTCTTGGAGATGAAGACTTGGTAGCAACAATGGTGATGATCCTTCAAGCTTCTTCAAACTTTCTCTCCAAAATTGCCTTTTCTCCTCCAAAAATGACTCAGATCTGTTCTCTCTACCATGGCCCCCTTCTCCATCATATTGTATATATAGATCTAGGGTTTGGGGGTAATTTTGGAACAAAACAACTAAAAAAATCTGTTTTCGGACGAAACTCACCGACGGCGACATTATTCTCGCCGCGGCGAGATTTCTGGAAAATAAAATATTTGGTTTTTCGATTTTGGCCGGCGGCCAAAATAATGTGGCCGACAGCTAGATGTATTTGGCCGGTGGGGAGATAAATTTGGCCGGCGAAGAGATGAATTTGCCAAAATTTGTGCTCTTGGGAAGATTTTCGCCGTGCTTTCTGTAGGATTTTCGCCGGCAGCGAGAATAATCTAGGCGGCGGCGGGATTTCCAAATTTTGAAACTTTGTTTTTTTTTATTTTCACTTAATCCCAATCATTGAACTTTGTCCCAAACTTCTCCAAAATCATGATTTTACCTGAAATTGCACTTTAAACACGAAATACCCATGAAATGACATTTGTGGATTAAATAATCAAATAAATGCAATTTTCACACAAATATCAACATTTAAATCATTACAAAAATGCAATAATTTGACTCTTATCAACAACCCCCAACCAGCTTCTTGCTAGTCTCTAGGAAGAAAAGTGATCTATGAATAATTTCAAAGGAGACATTAAAAGAAAAATTCAAAGGAAATTTATTTTATTTACAACATTACATTAAGCGTATGCAATAAGCCTTTAAACCCCTAGGCGGCCCTAGTAGGATGAGTTGTAGTCTCGTGAGGGCATCCAGTGATGATACCCACAAACATCTTACCTATAACTATCCTAACTTAAAACAATAAAATCACATAACAAATAATTTGCACAAATGCCTCAAAAATTGTAAATAACACCCAACATATAGAATAATTAAATGTCACCTAAGCTTTAAGAAATCTCAAATGCCAATTTCACTTTTGTTATTGACTCTTAAACATCCATCAAACCACAAACCAATAGCCATAATACCCGGATAATATTATGCATAACATCCACAAACAAAAAGGTGAAATCTCAAACTCCATAAGCTCACTTTTCAAACCTCTCTCCACTAATGAAGGAAAATACACCACTTCGGATCAATAGGACTTTATGAGGCTTGTAATGTTAGGCTTAGGTATTTGGTTAAGAAAGAACGGGAAGTGTTGATAGGGGGCAGAACCGACATCGCCGATCCTGCCCGTTACTTTGGTTTTATCTATTTATAAAACTCTCGCAAGTGCACGAATCATTTCGTAGAAAATGATAAGTATACTCCCAAGGTCGATCTAAGGAAGGAATGTATGTGGTTTTTAATTTATTATTCAAACTTTTAAAAACGAAATTAAATCCTAAACATCCTGTCACGATATTTTGGGTTTTGTGTTTTTAATCTATTAACATAAAAATAAACAAAGATTCAATAAATATTTATGCAAATTTTATCATTTAAAATAGTGGAGTATTTATGGATATACTAACTAAGTTAATTATGCTTGCTCATATTATTTAGGTTATTAAAGATATGAATTGATATTTATTAATTCTCTCTTTTTTATATGAATACCACCTTTCAAGGGTTAGATATTCTTTGTTAACTAAACAAATCAATTAACACCTAAGGGTGGGGTTGATAACTAATTTGGTTAATTAAATTAATTCCTTTTTCTAAGAGATTGAAAATGAACCATTTAAATGCCACCTTCATGGGGGATACAGTTTAAACTTTATTCAAGGTGTCCAAATTAAACCTAAGAATTTAGTTATCCGAGTACTAACTTTCAAGTTTTAAACCACTACCGAAAACATGTTGTCAATACATTTTTCAGATAATAATTTATAAAAACTTTTGAAATAGAGCTTCACTCTAACTACCTACATTGTACCAACAAATAAAAGAGCACTACTCTAAATCGACCTGATAACTAAACCTTAAAATCTAATTTTCAGATTTAAGTTTGTAATGAAAATAATATATTTCTCTCTAACATTCTTAATATAAAATCTTGAATAAAAACAAAATCAATTCATTTTAGAGATTTTTACCTATTTAATATTTCATAAGCATAACAACGTTATTATTACATCATGTTTACTAAATAACACAAGTAAATTTAATCACGCATAAATTAAATATAACATGTAAGAATAAAGCATAAAAAATAACTCAGAAGAAAATAAAATCCTTACGTAACTTCGATGCTATTCCTGTTGGAAAACCTCCAAGCGAATTTGCACTCCCATTTATTGAATCGAAAAGCTAATAAATTACAAAAACATAACTAGTTCTTCCCAAAAGGAAGAACTCTAAAACTAAGAGAAATTAACTAAGAACTAAGAAAAACTAAAAACCTAAAAAATCTAAGAAAAGAGAGAAAGAAAGAAGAGAGAAGTGTGTTTTGAAGGTGTTTTCAAGGTAATGGAAGGGTATTTATAGGTGAGGATGGAGAAAAATGATTAAAAAAATGTTAAAAAAATATTAAAAAAAATAAAAACGTGTTTTGGACCCGTTGAGGTCATCAATGACGTCAGCATGACGTCACGGGGCGGCACGCGGAAAATGGGTCAAAAACGCGTTGGGCGCGGCTGGGCGGCTGCTGAGGCTGCGCGCGCGTGAACAGGTAACCCGCGCGCAGTGCTGCGCGCATGAACAGTAACCCGCGCGCAGTTTTGGGCGGAGCTGGTGCTGGCGCGGCGGTCAAGGCGCGGCGCGGGCGCGCTTTTCTCGCTTTTTTGACATTTTTGACCTTTTCGACCCATTTTGTCCAATTTTTCCATGTTTGTTGACCTTTTTCCACTTATTTATTAATTTATTTGTGATGTATCGCTTCAAGATTCTTCTTCAGTCTTTAAATTGCTTTTAAGCCAAAATACCGAAAAACAATAAAAATAATCTGCGATTCCGAAAAAGACAAATTTATATAAATATATGATAAAACATATAAATATATATATTTTTAATCAATTAATGTGCATAAAATCATGGTTATTATTTTGAAAGCACTCATCACAACTCTCCCTCAAATTTTCGCTAGTCCCTTAGCAAGAGAAGCGATAAAAACTAAAAATTAAACTATCCTAAATCACTTCCGTGGATTGACAATTCGCATTTAGCCTATGCAACAAGCCTTTAAACCCCTAGGTCGCCTTGGGACGAGTTCAGTCTCGTGGAGGGTTTTCGAATGATACCCACAAACATTGTACTAAATGTAAAACAAAAGAAACAATAAAAACAAACAACTTAAAAATTAAATTTACAACAAAATCACAAATTATCAACATCTCACAAAAATGTCTCATACTTTTTAATCTCCTTTAAGATCATAATTAAAATCTCAAGCATAAGTTATTTTAATCTCTTTAAACAATCATGATTTATTATAATAATTAGTCCAAAATCATTTTCATATTTCATATCAAAAATCTAGCAATTTAATTTCAACCAATTTCGTTGTCATGAATCGTAATTCGTCGACTCTATTCCTCACAAGTCAATACTCTCAAAACACCGAATCCTATGGGTTCAAACACTCATACTAATTTATATGCGAAAGAGTTGATGTATAGAAATGAACTAATATGTTCGCATATGTATAAAGAAGAAAGGCTCAAAGTGTTATTTTGACGTTGATCTCATGGAAGGAATCAAATGTATAAATTATAAAGATATCATATATAAAAATTATTTTCATGCATAAATCAAACTCATTAAGAAAAAATTTCAAGATATATGCCTTTTACAAATGAAGAAAGTGCAATGACTTTTTAGTAATTACTCTATATCTTTCTTTGTAATTAGCCTTTACTCACAACTTTCTAAGCAATGGGTCATAGTATGTAGATTATACTATATATTCTTTCTCTCTATATTTTTCTCAAGATATTTTTCAATATATATCATTTTTTTTAGAGAGTCAACCCATGCATTGCATTGTACACATTTTTTTCTTAGGATCTTTGCACGCTAGGGTCATAGTATGTAAATTATACTATATATTCTTTATCTCTATTTTTTTTCTCAAGATACTTTTCAATATATATCATTTTTTTTTTTTAGAGAGTCAACCCATGTACATGTGATTGTACATTTTTTTAAGGATTTTGGCGAAGTGGTTACATTTTGTGGTTTTTCTGCTTGATCTTGGTTTAGTGTAACCCCAGATATGTGTCTCTTTTTTTTGTAACAAATATGCACTTTAATGAGATAAAAGCATATACTATCAATTTCTACTCAAATCATTTAATCTAAGCAAAAATAATAATAAAGAAAAATATAATGACACTCTATTAAGATGAGAAAAATTCATACATTCAATATTAATGCCTATAGAGATCATCTAAGAATTTGAAGAAATAAGAAATGTGTTTGAGTAGAAAAAATATATATTTCACTCAATAAAGGAAATTAGGCTCAAATTATATCTCACAAAGGTAGTCTCCACTAAAACAAATTCATAAAAACCGATTTTGGGTTTAATATAATTTCTACATCTTATCAAGAAATACTAGTTATGACAAAATTAACTAATTATCAAAAATAATTACATAATATTTCATGATATGTTTTCAAAAATTAATCTAACAAGACAAAAGACTTAACTATTTACTTAAATTTGATTTAAAGAAATGATAAATTTTTGTGAGAATTTTTTTTTTTTTTTTTTAATTCCAAAATTACTAAATCACACAAGGAAAATAAACCAAACACAAAAATGAAGATTTGAACATAAAAAAAACAAAATTAATAATTTTTTTTAATTTTTTTAAAATTTTTAAATTGTTAAATCTTTTTTTTTTTCTTTCTAATTAAGCATGGTAACTTTTCACCACCCCCAACCTAGAACTTACATTGTCCTCAATGTAACAACCGTAAATTAAAGATAAAGAGAAAAGAGAAGAAATATTACCTATTTCGAGAATGTGTAAGTAGTAATGGAGAAATGCGCGTGCATTCATCATATTCATCATTAAAGTGTATACAGACATTATTGTCAGAACTTCTAACAACTCAACAAATATTTTTAGTTTTAACAATTTAAAAATTATTCACATATAATTAAACTAAAATAAAAAATAGAAATTAAACAAATTAAACAAATAAAATTAAATTACCTAAAATGATGGGTCATTTCCCATCCAACCGCTTAGTTTAACGCCTTAGCAAGACGTAATTGGGGATTACCTTAAGTAAACTCAATGTCCCCTCATCATCAGTCAATCAAACCTACAAGTAAGACAATGTTGTCTACCTATACTCGCTTCAAACATTCTATCGATTTTCAAATTTTTCTCAGACTAAAACTGTGGCATGCTTCGAGGGTTTTAGATAACCCACATCTAGGTGCAAATCAAATAATTAAGGCATCAAAACACAATTGTACCTAGAACAAAACAAAACAACTAACTCCTTAGATTGTAATTAAAGCTTTAAAATTTTGGAGATAGTTTCTAATTTTTTTTTTTTTAATTTTTTTGAAGTTAAAATAACATAATCAAGATAACCAAGAGTGCTCCCAGAAAGAATGATGGGCAAAGGCTCCTTAAAAACCATCCTCCTAGATTGCAGCAACGCTCCCAGCGAAAGACTAGTGGCACAAAGTGCTTCCAAGAACTAGTCCTGCATTTAACTCCCTTAGATCTTTACTTTTCATGCTATTAAAATTGCTAAGTTAATTAAGTTAAGTTAAAATTTAAGTTAATTAAGTTAATAAAAAGGTAGGTTAATTAAGTTAATGAAAATCTAAGTTAATTAAGTTAGTAAATTAAATTAGTTTAAGTTAGTAAATTAAGTTACTAAAAACCTAAGTTAATTAACTTAAACTAAAAATTAAAAAAAAAAGTAGTTAAAAAAAAATTTGAAAAAAAAAAATAAAATAAAAAGAGAAAAGAGAAAAAATAAAAATTAAGCCAAAAAATAATAAAATAAAATAAATTGAAAAAAATAATTGAAAAAGGTAAAAGAAAAAAGAAAAAGAAAACAACAAATGTAATAAAATAAAAAAAATTGAAAATAAATTTTTTGATTTTTTTGATTTTTTTATTTTTTTTGATTTTTTTGATTTTTTTGATTTTTTTGATTTTTTTTTGATTTTTTTTATTATTTTTATTATTTTTATTATTTTTTTTATTTTTTTATTTTTTATTTTTTTATTTTTTTTATTCTTATTTATTTATTAATTTAATTTAAAATTTATTTACTTTTTTTTTTTTACTCAAATTTCAAAATGCAAAATTATTTTATTATTCATGCTATATTTTTTTATTTATTACTAAATTGAAATTTGAATTTTTTTTTTTTACTTTTCACAAACAACAAAATTTTTTATTTTTTTTAATTTTTTAATAAAAAATCACAATTATTTACAACACAAAAAGTTTTTAAAATTTTGATAAATAATTTAAAAACGCTTATTCTTCACTGCAAGAATCCGCCAGCCAAAAACTTGATAGCATCCCAGAATCCAAGGCCAAAAAAACTTGATAGCATCAAGAACTACGCGTCAAAAATCTGATCGGGGCAGAATCCGACATCGCTGATCCTACTACATTTTGGTTTTATCTATTTATAAAACTCTCAAGAAAGTAACGAATCATTTCGTAGAAAATGATAAGTATACTCCCAAGGTCGATCTAAGGAAGGAATGTAATGTGGTTTTTAATTTATTATTCAAACTTTTAAAACGAAATTAAATCCTAAACATCCCGTCACGATATTTTTGGGTTTTGTGTTTTTAATCTATTAACATAAAAATAAACAAAGATTCAATAAATATTTATGCAAATTTTATCATTTAAAATAGTGGAAAGATTTGGATATACTAACTAAGTTAATTATGCTTGCTTCATATTATTTAGGTTATTAAAGATATGAATCGATATTTATTAATTCTCTTTTTATATGAATACCACCTTTGGGGTTAGATATTCTGTTAACTAAACAAATCAATTAACACCTACGGGTGGGGTTGATAACTAATTTGGTTAATTAAATTAATTCCTTTTTCTAAGAGATTGAAAATGAACCATTTAAACGCCACCTCAAGTGGTTAGATGGGCTTTAAACTTTATTCAAGGTGTCCAAATTAAACCTAAGAATTTAGTTATCCGAGTACTAACTTTCAAGTTTTAAAACCAATCATCAAAACATGTCATTAATACATTTTCAGATAATAATTTTTATAAAACTTTTGAAATAGAGCTTTCACTCTAACTAATGCAAGGATTGTACCAACAAATAAAAGAGCACTACTCTAAATCGACCTGATAACTAAACCTTAAAATCTAATTTTCAGATTTAAGTTTGTAATTTAAAAATAATATATTTCTCTAACATTCTTAATATAAAATCTTGAATAAAAACAAAATCAATTCATTTTAGAGATTTTTACCTATTTAATATTTCGCAAAGCATAACAACGTTATTATTACATCATGCTTTACTAAATGTACCAACACATTAAATTTAATCACGCATAAATTAAATATAACATGTAAGAATAAAGCATAAAAATAATCAGAAGAAAATAAAATCCTTACGTAACTTCGATGCTATTCCTGTTGGAAAACCTCCAAGTCGAATTTCAGACTCCCATTTATCAATCGAAAAGCTAATAAATTACAAAAACATAACTAGTTCTTCCCAAAAGGGAAGAACTCTAAAACTAAGAGAAATTAACTAAGAACTAAGAAAACTAAAAACCTAAAAATCTAAGAAAAGAGAGAAAGAAAGAAGAGAAAGTTTTTGAAGGCTTTTTGAAGGTACTTGGCGGTATTTATAAAGGAATATATAAAAATGATTAAAAAAATGTTAAAAAATATTAAAAAAATAAAAAACGTGTTTTGGACCCGTTGAGGTCATCAATGACGTCAGCATGACGTCATGGGGCGGCTGCACGTGAAAAATGGGTCAAAAACGCGTTGGGCGCGCGGCTGGGCGGCTGCTGAGTGCTGCGCGCGCGTGAACAGTAACCTGCGCGCAGTGCTGCGCGCATGAACAGTAACCCTGCGCGCAGTTTTGGCGGAGCTGGGTGGCGCGGCGGTTGGATGGCGCTGGCGGGCGCTGCTTTTTCTGCTTTTGACATTTTTGACCTTTTCACCCATTTTGTCCAATTTTTCCATGTTTGTTGACCTTTTTCCACTTATTTATTAATTTATTTTACAGATTATTGCTTCAAGATTCTTCTTCGAAGTCTTTAAATCGCTTTTGCCAAAATACCCTAAAAACAATAAAATACCCGTGATTCCGAAAAAGACAAATTTATATAAATATATGATAAAACATATAAATATATATATTTTTAATCAATTAATGTGCATAAAATCATGGTTATTTTAGTGCTTTTTGAGCACTCATCAAGTGTCAAAATACAAATAAGGGCATTTATTAGATTAAACACAACCAATTAAGTAAAAGAGTAACACCATTCAACCCAAATTGTTTCTTCCGATCATAACCCATTTTTCTAATGATAAAAAAAATTCTTCCTCAATCTTTCACCTCAGTACATCCATCACTAACACTCTTTTATTTACTAGAATGTGAAGGCTTTCTTTTTCTTTTTTTTTCTTTTTGAATCCTTACTCCAATTGCTCTTGAAAAGCCAACCACTTTCTTCCAATATATGTGGAAATTGTTTTTTTTTTCATCCTTACTCCAATTGCTCTTGAAAAGACATAACCCCCAACCAATTTCTTCCAATATATGTGAAAGATTTCTCCAATTGCTCTTGAAAAGTTTGTGTTCAAAATTAAGTGCTCTTAACAAATAAGGTAGGAATTATATATATATATATATATTGGCTCAATAAAAGGTAGGTTATATAAGGCAAAAAGAAAGAAAAGTAAGGCTAACAATATGTTTAAATAGGCTCAAAGAGGTTACTAGTGATATAAGGATAACAAGGTAGGCTTAAAATGGCACAATCGATCCAAAAATGGCCTATATCATATCTTAAACAGTGCAATTCCAAATTATTTCGCCTCAAGAGGTTTTCAAATGAGTTCTAGAGTTTGTTGAGATCACAAAAATGTCCATGAAAAATTTGCACATAAGACTTCTCTAAGCATTTAGACTAATCAACCAAATCATACCACATACCAAAAGAGTCGCCAACTAGGTAAAATCAACATTTGAAATTATCTTTAAACCGAAGCAAAATTTAATGTCTTCTAGAAGCTACTGGTTATCACAATCACATTATTATCATCAACGTGCAAATTAAAATAAGTAAAATGCAAATAAAATAAAATAAAAATAAAAGTAGAAATAAGACAATAAACAAATAAAAGAAATTAAATCAAAATGCAGAAAAATAAATGAAAAATTAAAATTAAACACAAATAAACACACAAACAAAACTACTAAAAATGAAGGGAAGAAAATATTTACCATTTACCGCACCCCCAACCAAAACCTTACATTGTCCTCAATGTAAGAAAGGAAAGAGAGATCTCCTTTCCACCGGCGGTGAAACTGCCCTCGTCGGCGGTGAACGTAAGATTTTTTTTTCTAAGATGGGATGGCATTGGCTTTAGCGCAATCTTGTTGGCTCCATTCTTTACCACTGAGGTTGGAGTTTCATTTGTTCCCAACTCCTTAAATGTTTGATCACTGCATAAATATTCATTAGGTGTTGCCAGTAATTCAGCACATTGTCTCGTTCCCTCATCTTCCTCCTCAATTGTTGCAGATTTCACAAGGCAAGCTTCTAGTGATAGCAATGGAGTTCTCTCCTCAAAGGTTTCCGAGATTAACCCGTCAAGAGTGTTAATTTGAAAACAAGAATGTACATCACTTGGAAATTTTATTTCTTCAAAAACATCAAAAGTTACTTGTTCATCTTACACCCATAGAATGAGCTTTCCTTGCTGATCATCAATCAATGTTCTTCCAGTTGCAAGGAACGGTCTCCCCAATATCAACGGTATCTCTCTATCTTCCTCCATGTCAAGCACCACGAAATCTACAGGGAAAATAAATTTGTCGACTTTAATTAAAACATCCTCAATTACCCCTAGAGGATATTTCACCGATCGATCTGCTAATTGTAAAGAGATTAAAGTGGGCTTCACTTCTCCCAGGCATAGTTTCCTAAAAACAGAAAGTAGCATCAAATTAATGCTTGCTCCTAAATCACATAGGACTTTATCAAAATTGCAACTTCCTATAGTACAAGGTTTAGTAAAACTCCCTGGGTCTTTCAATTTCTGTGGCAGTTTTCTTTGAAGAACTGCACTACACTCCTCATTTAGCATGACAGTTTCATAATCTCCCAGCTTCCTCTTCTTTGATAGAATTTCCTTCATGAATTTTGCATACTTGGGCATTTGTTCCAACATCTCTGCAAAAGGAATGTTAATATGCAATTTCTTAAAAATATCCATAAATTTATCAAATTGATTATCAAGCTTTTTCTTATTCAATCTTTGAGGATATGGGATAGGAGGCTCATATTTCGCATATGAGGAAGGTTGAATATCTTGGGATCTTGATGGATTTTCTTTAGATTCTTCCATCTTTTTCTCCGATTTCCTCTGCCATTCAAGTTCTTTACCACTTCTCAATGTGATAGCCTTTGCATGCTCTGTGGGATTTATTGTGTCACTCGGCAGCGATCCTTGAGACCTTTCTACAATCTGCTTTGAAAGTTGACCCGGGTTCAGTCCCCAGCAATGGTGCCAAAAACTTGAAGCTTATTTTCGCAAGTGTACGAATCGTTCAAGTAATAAAGTGTACAAAAATACGGATATCGAACCCACAAGGAATGGTGTTACTAAGTACCGAAATTGACTAATCCAAATTTTATTTGAAAACCAAATTGTTGAAATTATTTAAAAAGAAAATTAACATAAAACTAAAAGCAAATTACAAAATTTAATGTTGTTCACAAATGATTAAAAACGCTAAGGTATTTGATTTCGCTAAATCAATTCAATCCGATTTCAAGTCATGTTATATGAGAATCAAAGCTAAAAGTGATGGTTGAAAAACCCAAATTTACCTAATACTCTCTCTCGAGTTATATTGGAATTACTTATCTATGAAAACCAACTATATTTCTATGAAGATTTAATCACAAACAAGCACATCACGATTTATGGAATTTCTAGAATAACCACATACATCATGCATTAGTTCTCACACTTGCATTCAACATACGGTATTTATCACAAGAAGCATTCATTACATATCTCCTCTCGGTCTCAATATAATGCAACTAATCATCTAAATCTTGGTCAAAATTTAAAAGCATTAAGCATTGGAATAAATACTCAACTTGAAAACAATGAACTCATATAACAATAACAAAAGAAATCAGATTTCCTTGATTCAACTACATCATAGCCTTAGCAAAAACCAATTAGTTCATAACAGAAATAAGAACAACCATTATTTCAATTGAATTCATGAATAACAAATCTGAATAAAATGCAGAATATGAAGGCTAAGGAGAAGAGATGAAAAACTCTTGGAGATGAAGACTTGGTAGCAACAATGGTGATGATCCTTCAAGCTTCTTCAAACTTTCTCTCCAAAATTGCCTTTTCTCCTCCAAAAATGACTTAGATCTGTTCTCTCTACCGTGGCCCCTTTCTCCATCATATTGTATATATAGATCTAGGGTTTTGGGGTAATTTTGGAACAAAACAACGAAAAAAATCTGTTTTCGGATGAAACTCGCCGATGGCGACATTATTCTCGCTGCGACGAGATGTCTAGAAAATAAAATTTTTAGTTTTTCGATTTTGGCCGGCGGCCAAAATAATGTGGCCGGCGGCTAGATGCATTTGGCCAGTGGCAAGATAAATTTGGCCGGCGGCGAGATGAATTTGCCAAAATTTGTGCTCTCGGGAAGATTTTCGCCGTGCTTTCTGTAGGATTTTCACCAGCGGTGGGATTTCCAAATTTGGAAGCTTTGTTTTCTTTTTATTTTTACTCAATCCTGATCATTAAACTTTGTCCCAAACTTCTCCAAAATCATGATTTTACCTCAAATTGCACTTTAAACATGAAATACCCATGAAATGACATTTGTGGATTAAATAATCAAATAAATGCAATTTTCACACAAATATCAACATTTAAATCATAACAAAAATGCAATAATTTGACTCTTATCAACAGCGATTCCCTCAAGGGGTCAGCTTTGGTTCTATCAACTTATGAAAGGGAAATGTTGGCTGTGGTGAAAGCTATCAAGTTGTTGTGCCCCTATCTGTTGAGAAAACCTTTCATCGTGCGTACAAATCAGCAAAGCCTTAAATACCATTTAGAGCAAAGGATTACCACCCCAGCTCAAGCAAGATGGTTACCTAAGCTACTCGGGTATGACTATCAGATTGAATACAAGAAGGGCTCAGAGAATCAGGCAGCAGATTCATTATCAAGAATGGTGGAATTTCAATTGATCTCCATCTATCAACCACAAGCAGCCTGGTGGTCTAGCCTCCAAAAAGAAGTCCAACAAGAGCCATTTTATGAGAAACTACAAGCCAAAATCTCCACAGGGGGACACAATCCTTTTGCCAGCGTGATGGGGTTTGGTTAAAAAAACAAGGTTTATCTAAACTCACAGTTCTCCCTAATTCCTTAGCTTATGGCTGAATGTCACTCATCACCAACAGCAGGGCACTTCGGATTCCACAAGACACTTTCCCACATATAAAAAATTTTATATGGCCTAACATGCAACAAGGTGTGAAAAGATTCGTACATTCATGTGATATATGTCAAAGGTACAAGTATGACTGCATGAAATCGACTGGATTACTGCAGCCCCTACCAATTCCTAATAAAAGTTGGACAGATATCTCAATGGATTTCATAGAAGGGCTGCCTCCTTCCAAAGGGCATTCAGTGATTATGGTGGTAGTGGATCGCTTGACCAAATATGCCCACTTCATAGCTTTGAGACATCCTTTCACTGCCCTAATTGTTGCTAAGGCTTTTATGGCAAACATAGTACACTTACATGGAATTCCTACTTCAATAGTCAATGACAGGGATGAGTTCAAGTTACCACCCTCAAACGAATGGGCAGACAAAAGTAGTCAATCGCACCTTGGAACAATATCTATATTGTTTCACTGGAGAATAGCCAAGCCAATGGATAGAATGGTTGCCTTTGGCAGAATATAGTTATAATACATCGACACATTCTTCCACAAAAATGACACCCTTTGAGGCATTTTATAGCCACCCACCCCCTTGTTTATTGGCCTACATCCCTGGCACTTCCAAAGTTCAGTTGGTGGATGAATGCTTGCGTGATAGGGACACCATTTTGCGTGATCTACGCCACCATCTCATGATAGCTCAGAACCATATGAAGTGTCACACTGATCAACACCGTAGAGAAGTATCCTTTGTAGTAGGAGATTATGTATACCTCCGCCTTCAACCATATGGACAAACATCTGTGGCTTTTCGAGCTGCCATAAATTTAGCCCCATGTTTTTATGGGCCTTACAAAATCACAACACAAATTGGGGCAGTAGCATATAGGTTGGAATTGCTTCCTGATTCCCAGATACACAGTGTCTTTCATGTTATTCGTCTCAAGAGACACTTGGGGCATTACACCTCACCCCTCGCACTCCTACCTCCTATCTCAGATAATTCTATAATGCTTCCTCAACTTGAGTTTGTATTGGACCGAAGAGTGATCAAAAAGGGAAATTATCGACCAAAATCAAAAATTTTAGTGAAGTGGGCTGGAGCATCGATAGAGGATGCTACTTGGGAAAATTAATCGTGTTTTTCTAAGACATATTCATCCTTCATCCTTGTGGACAAGGATTATCAGGAAGGGAGGAGTTGATGGGTGCTAAAACACACCTAGCCCTAGCGCACGTACTAGAGAAGAGAGAAGAGGCATAAGGCTCCAACCTAAAGCCACGATCGAGCTCAGAGGAAGAGGGGAACACTCCAATCCATTAGGGAGGGACCATGCAAGCCGTTAGAAGAATCTATGATAGGGTGAAGGGTGCGAAGGTATGCTCATATCATCCCTGCTATTTTCTATTACAATCCAACTGATTCCTGTTAATCTATGTAATTTCCTTTCAATAAATCTGATCTGTAAGGCTATATAAAGGGCCAAGGAATCCAAAGAAAGTTAATGAGAATCAAGGCTTATTTTTCCTCCTTTGCATGTCATCTTCTTCCTCAGCTCTGTTCTTAAATTAAAACCCTAACATGGTTTCTAGATGTCTTACAATTTATGCAAGCCCTCGTTATTAGAGGTGCAATGTTTGTATTTGTTTCCCTTAAAAAAATCATGTTACACAAGTATAATCTTGTGAACCATTTGTTGTCATTTTGTTTGTCGAATGTTGGAATTGGTTTCGAAGTTAGCAATGGGAAACCACGTTATGTTGAAAATATTTAAGCTTTGCTAGATAAGACATTAACCTATTAAGTAGTACTCCAGTATTTTCCAAGCTAACTTCAATTATTTGCTTTCAATTAAACAACAATTTATACTTCGGTTCTTGGGTTTAAGTTCAAGTTCAAGTGTAGTGAAGGTGGCTTTACTTGTATAAATACCGATCTTGCGTAATACTCTTTGGTTTTATTATTTGTAAAACTCTTGCAAGTGCACGAATCATTTTATAAAATATGATAAGTATACTCCAAATGTCGATTTAAGGAAAGAATATATGTAGTTTTTAATTTATTATTCAAAATCTTCAAAACGAAATTAAATCCTAAACATCATGTCATGATATTTTGGTTTTTGTTTGTTTCCTAATCTAAAAACATAAAAATAAATAAACATAGATATGATTCAATAAACAATAATACAAATTTTATCATTCATAACAGTAGAGTATTTAAGGATATAATAATTAAGTTAATTATGCTTGCTCATATTATTTATGTTATTAAAGATATAAATTAATATTTGTTGATTTTCTCTTTTTGGTATAAAAATGTCCTTAGAGAGGGCCCAAATTATTGTATTTAATATTAACTAACTAATATCTTTAGGTGAAGCCTATTAATTAATTAAGTATTAAATTTAAGCTTTATTTTTAAGAACCTAGCAAATCATCTAATCATAGCTTAGATAGAGTCCAATAATTAGACATTATTCAAGTTTTCCAAATTAAACCTAAGAATTCAATTACCTAAGTACTAACTTTCAAGCGTTAAAACCATTACTGAAAATATGTTGTGAATGCATTTTTGAATAATAATTCTTATAAAATCTTTTGAAATAGAGCTTTACTCTAACTATCGGGTAATTGTACCAACAAATAAAAGAGCACTACTCTAAATCAGACCAGATAATTAAACCTTAAAATCTGACTTTTAGATTTAAGTTTGTAATGAAAAATAATATACTTCTCTATAATATTCTTAATATAAAATCTTGAATAAAAATAAAATCAATTTATTTTATATAGATGTTTTACCTATTTAATATTTTGCAAGCATAATAACGTTATTATTATATCATATTTACAAACAACCAGTAATGCTAAACATTTACAAAACACATCCTTCACTTTTGTTGACATTATACATGATGCTAGTGGCAAGTATGTTCGATTCTTATCATTTTCCACCCTTGGTGCCAATTCAGGTCGTACGCCTAGTTTCTTTAAATATAGTCTTGCTTTAATTCTATCCTTTATTTTTCCAAGTATATTAAGTAATGTACCAATCAAGCTCTCACATACATTTTGCTCAATGTGCATGACATCTAAGTTGTGACAAATTTGTAGGTCTTTCTAATAAAATAATTCCCAAAATATTTATTTTTTATTCCAACAACCATGATCTACTGATTTAATAACATTTTCCTTTTCATGCATTTTATTAGTTGACCTCTTTCCTTTCCTTCCATCAGTAAGTATTCTTTTTTTTCATATTTCCATATTGTTTGAATGGTATACCATTCAGTTGCCTTAATATCTCAATACCTCGCAAAGGTTTTGGTGTAGGATCATGATCTTCTTCACTATCGAACATTTTTTATATCTAAACTTGTGTCCAGATGGAAAAACATCTTCTATGTTGTCTATTAGAAATTTTTCGTTCGTGAACAAGATAAGTTGTAGAAGTGCCATCACTACAAATAGGGCATCCCATATAACCTTTTTTTGCATGTCCTGATAAGTTCTCATAGGTAGGAAAATCATTAGTTGTCCATAAAAGGACCCCCCCAAGTTAAAGTAGTATTTAAATAATCTATCAGAGGCTGCAAATATACATCAATATCAACTCCGGGTTGTTTTGATCCTGAGATCAATAATGTTAACATCATGAATTTTCTTTTCATACACAACTATGGAGGAAGGTTGTATGTTACCATAATTACTAACCAACAACTATATCTACTACTAAGGGAATTGTGTGGATTAACTCCATCGGTAGTAATGGCAAGACAAAGATTGCACAGATCAAATTCAAATTCAGAGGATATATTATCTACTACTTCCCAATTTGGAGAATCACCAGGATGACATAGCATCCCATCAATTGATCGATTATTTGAATGTCAAGTCAACATCTTTGATGTCTCTTTACTTTTGAAGAACCTTTGAAAGCAAGGAATCAGAAGAAAGTACCAAAGAACTTTTGCGGGCACGCCTTTCTTAAGTGTTGTCTCAATTGTAGCATGCTTCTATCTCGATTATTTACACATCAAAGAATCATCTAATGTCTTATATTCTTTTCTATAAAGAATTCAATCATTTGGACAAGCATGAAGCGTATGATATTCCATGCCAAATCGACTAACAGATTTATTCACTTCATACATTAAAGATGGAAATTCAACACCCACAGGAAACATATCTATTAGTACATATAGTAATTCTGTGAATCCCTTGTAAAAAAAAAACAATTTCTTGTCTTCACATTATACAAGTAAACCAATCCTAACATTTTACTATATCTCTTACATCTGGATAAAATAGTTTTTCAACATCTTCTAGAGGTTTTTTAAAGGTTTTAGGATCATCCTCATGTAGTTCAACTTCAACACCATGAAACATATTTTTTGTCTGTACATTATGATAAGATGTATGTAATCCACTCACATTCTTGTTTATCTCTTACCCATGAGTATTTTCAATATTTTCTCTATGATAATACCAACATTTATAACCCAAAAGAATACTGCTACGGATAAAGTGATACTTAACCTCGTCAAGCTCATGAAATTTCTCATTTTTACATTTAACACATGGGCATCGAATCACACTAATTTCATTATTACTATTTTTAAGAGCACATTCCAAGAAACTTTCAACTTCAGAAATATAGTCCTGCTCAATTATACACTTTGACATCTAAGATTTTTCCATTTTCTATTAATGACATTAAGTATATTAAATATATATCCAACCAATATATTTCAGATATTATTAAATATGAATTCTCTAATTATTAGAATATCTATCAAAACATCGTATAAAAATAAATACATAAAAACCAAACAATTACTAATAAACTCATAATAACATTAACAAATATATAATATATAATAATTTATATATATATATATATATATATATATATATATATAAATGCATGTAATTAATAATAATACATATTTTATACATACATATAATAATAAATACTAATAAATACTAATAAACCTATTATATATATATATATATTTCATGTACGTGTAAATTTTCAAAAATATTAAGTTTAAAATAAACTAATATATATCAAACATCTAAATACATAAAATTATTAAAATAAATAAATGAATAAAAATACCTTCTTTTCTTCTAAGCTTGAATACAAATATACAACCTACATAACACAAACATTTATACACATAAATAATAACACTAATATACAAAAAATAAAGAAATATGAATAATAATTGTAAAATAATTCATAGAAATACTTAAAAGAGTAAATGAATTGACAAAATGAAGAAAAAATTGTGTTTTGTAAGTGAGAAAGTGAAGGAAAATGAGTATATATTTTTTGAGTATTATGCTAAAAAAAATATGAGATTTAGAAGAGAAATTAGAGAGGAAAAAACCCCACTAAATGACGCCCAAATTGATGGTCAAAGATGGTCAAAAAATGAGAAAGAGTAGGAGAAGGTTAGTTTTTTGGGTAGAAATTGGGACATAATATCAAGTTTTGTTTGAAAATGGGGGAGAAAAGAAAGAAAAGGAAAAAAATATGGATAGCATCGATTGAAACATAGGATCGATGCTACGTCCTATTTGTCAGTTCCACGTGTCAACTAATTCTACATGTAGGACGTAGCATTGGTCTTATGTGTCAACCGATGCTACACACGTGTAGCGTCAGTTCTACATGTCAATTGATTCTACGTCCTATGTGTAGCATCGATTGATAAGTAGGACCAACACTATTTTTTTAATTTTTTAAGTCAGTTTTTCAGTGTATCGACTTAAAATTGATTATAAGTCAGTTCTCCCCAAAAATCGACTTTAAATCTCGACTTAAATACCCATTTTTTTAGTAGTGTGGTTTTTAACTTGCATAAGATGTGTTTCCCAAGGCATTGTCAAGAGTTTATAGGTATGAATATTTGGGTAGTTTAGCCTAACCTTGTCCCCTATACTTCTCCTCTCTACAGTCCCCACATGGCGTTTTATTTGGTGAGAGTTTGGGTTCATCCCCTACCTTGGGTGGTGGTCTTATGCTTTCATTAGTGAAGAGTTCATTGACTCTCCAACTATTGGTCATTTCATCGATATTAAGATATGTATTCAATAGTTGAGTGGCCTTTGTACATGTGGTTAGAAAATCTTTCGTCATATGCCTCTAGGGAGGTCCTTGGCAAAGAGCTTGGTGTAATGCACTTACATCCACTGAATCATAACTCTCTTGTTTGTTATGAAAAATATTTCATCAATTTATTTTTCTTTTACAAACTTCATTTTAGTTTTGAAGAAGAAATAAAACATAATTTGTTATATATAAAGTTTTTTAATCTATTTTAATATTTCATTAGTGTAACAACATTACTGATATCCCATATTATTTATAACCAGACATGTATAGTATAATAAATTATCAATAAATTAAAGATATAGCGTGTAAAACAATATATAATGAGAATTGGAAAAGAATACATTTAAATATACCTAAACATAATTCTTAGAAATACTTATGCCCTCGGTAAACTCCAAACAGAATTGTTACACTATATATTGAAATGAAACTAGAAACTATTACATAAATTGAATTTGTTCAACTTGTAATTGGGAGAAGGATTAAGGTGGCGTTTGGTTCGCAGAATGTAATCGAAATCGGAATGGGAATGGGAACGGAATGGAATGGAAAGGAAACAATGTTGTTTGGTTTGACCATTGGAATCAAGCTTGGAATCAGGATAACAATGTTTGGTTTGCCACTAGATTGGAATGGAAAAAGTTGTAAATTACCTTAATAACCCTACATTCAGTAAAATTCAAATAATGTCATTTAATTACTATTTTTTTGTCAGACAAAATACATTATTGAAATCATTATTTTTTTAAATAATTATTACTTAATTAAAAAGAAATATATTATTAAAATTATTATTTTTCTAAATAGGGTTTAGGGTTTGGAGGTTTGAGATTTGAGACTTAGGGTTTAGGGTTTTAGGATTTGGGGTTTAGGGTTTAGGGTTTAGCGTTATATTTGTGGGTTAAGGTTTACGGTTAAAATTATTATTTTTCTAAAAGGGGTTTAGGGTTTTAGAATTTGGGATTTTGGATTTAGGGTTTAGGGTTTTAAGATTTGTAATTTGGGGTTTAGGGTTTAAGGTTTAAGGATTTGAGGTTTAGGGTTTTGGGATTTAGCATTTAGGGTTTAGGGTTTTGGGATTTGGGATTTGTTTTAGGGTTTAGGGTTTAGGGATTTGGGATTTGGGATTTGGGATTTGGGATTTGGGATTTAGGGATTTGGGATTTAGGATTTGGGGTTTAGGGTTTAGGGATTTAGGGTTTAGGGTTTTGGGATTTTGGGTTTAGGTTTTAGGATTTTAAGATTTGAAATTTAGGGTTTAGGGTTTAAGGTTTAGGGATTTGAGGTTTAGGGGTTTAGTGTTTAGGGATTTGGGGTATAGGGTTTATGGTTTAGGGTTTTAGGTTTTAGGTTTTAGGCTATAGGATTAGGGTTTAAGGTTTAGGGTTTACAGTGTAGGCTTTAGCGTTTAGGGATTTAGGATTTAGGATTTGGAGTTTAGGGATTTAGGGTTTAGGATTTAAGGTTTAGGGATTTGGGATTTGGGATTTGGGATTTGTGGTTTAGGAATTTGGGGTTTATGGTTTAGGGTTTAGGGTTTTGAGATTTAGGATTTTGGATTTTGGGATTTGGATTTAGGGTTTAGGGTTTTAGGATTTGGATTTAGAGTTTTGGGTTTTGGGTTTGGGGATTTGGGATTTGAGTTTAGGATTATATTTGGGGTGAGGGTAAAATTGGAATCAAATTTAGATGCGAATGGAATCATGATTCTTGAAGGGGGAGAAGGAATTGTGATTCCTTATCCTTTAGTAATCGATTCCATTTCGTGCCCTCTATTCTGCCCAACAAAACACACAAAATGGAAGGAATTAATTCTGATTCCTTTCCATTCCCTCCAACCAAACATCACCTAAGGGATAAGGGACTATTTTTTTCACAACAGAAGTAGGGTCCTATTTATAGGTGGAAGAAATAAGAGAAATGTGGAATTTTCAACTTAGTGCCACCGCATAAAATCTTTCCATACCATGGTCTACACAGGTTGTACACAATTTGGCATGATCCATTATACATTCAACATTTTCATGGCATGACCCATATCATATTTGAGATGCGTGATTCTATCTGTTTGCCTCATGATGTGGCATACATAATTTCATACCATGGAATATTCTTCTCTACATCTCTTCGAACCCTTTGTTTGTATATCCTCTTTCCAATTTTTGAAACATATGTAATGCTTTACATATGTTATCTTTTTAAGCTCTAATAGTTGTAATGAAGTGCTTCGATTATATTTTTCAAGTTAAATAATTTAAATACAAGAAATAAAAAAATAAAAAAATATACCCTTAATTTTGAAGAGATAGATTTACGTAAAATGAGGGTAAAACTAAACAAATACAAATATATTTAATCATTAAACATGCATAAAATCATAATATATAAAATACTTTTGAGCACATATCACAACCCCAAACTAGCTTCTTGCTAGTCTCTTAGTAAGAATGGCAAAAAACTAAAATAAAAAACTCGAAACAAAATTAGACTATCCTAAATTATTTTTGTAGATTGACATGGTTGCATATAACGTATGCAACATGCTTTTAAACCCCTAGTTTTCCCTAGTAGATGAGTTTCAGTGTCATGAGGGTTTTTTAGATATGATACCCATAAACATCAAAAGTAAAACAAAAGTTAAAAAAAAACAAATAACATATACACAAATATAATTTAAAACAAATTAAAAAGAATAGCAAAACAATAAGAAAAACAAAAGTTTTTATGCTTTATAATTTATTTTTATTTTAAAATTAAATTCTATATCATAAGTCATTTATATATTCTAAACATTCATGATTTACTATTATAAGAAGTGGAAATCAATTTCATCATCAAATAAAAATGTATATCAATACCAATTTACCCAATTTTAGTGTAAAGAACTCAAATTTGCTTCAATTCTAACCTCACAAGACATACCCTCAATAACAATGGTCCTATCGGTTCAAGCGCTCATTCAAAGGTATATGCTAAAGAGTTTATATATAGAAATGAACTAATAAGTTTGCATATGTGAAAGAAAAAAAAAGCTCAAAGTGGTGCAACATATTGATCTCATGAAAGGAATCAAATAAATGGATTCTATAAAGAAATAACATATTATTTTCATTTATCAATCAAATTCATCAAATAAAAATCTTAAGTAATGTATTTTAAGAGATGAAGAAAATGAAAATAACTTATTGGAGAATTATTTTCTATAAAAAAATTTATTTTGTATTTAACTATATTGTATAAATGGGTCATAGTATTTAGTTTATACTATACCTTTCTTTTCTTTCTTTTATTATTTTTTCTTTATTTCTTTTTTTTAGAGATATTTTTTTAAGAAAGGACCAATATATAGATTGTACATATATTGTATGATAGATTAAGTAGCTAATTTGTGGTGTTTTATTTTATTGGTTTAGGTAATCCCATATATTTCTCTCTTTTTTTATAAGCCATGTATGAATGAAGAAAAGGGCATATAGTTTCAATTTTTACCTAACTTATTTAATTTAAGCAATAAAAATAAATATAAGACACTCTATTAGTTGTAAAAATACTAAATTCAATGCAAAGACCTATAGATATCATCTAAAAATTACAATTGGTAGGAAGAGTGTTTAAAGAGTGTAAAAAATATCATCACTTAGAATAGGAAGATAATGGCTCAAAATATATTCTCACAAAGTATTCTCCACTATTTAATTCCTAAACATTGACTTTAGGTTTATTTCAATTTCAACATTTTATCATAAAATACTAATTATGATGAAACTAACTTATTATCGCATTACTCTCATAAATGTTTTTAAAATTAATCTAATAATACAAATACTTAATTATTATCTTAAAATTAAATAAAAGAGATGATAATTTTGCAAGAATTTTTTTAAATCAAACCTAAAATTTCTAAATTAATAAAAATAAATAAAAACACACAAAAATAAGTAAAAATGTAAACATAATGCAAAAATATAAACATATGTTTGATAAAAAAATTTAATTAGCTCAATTTTATAAAAATCTAATTATGACGAAGCTACCTTTATTGAACCTACCAAAACATCGATGTTGAATTGTAGGTGCATCCATCATTCCATACATTTAAATTTACAAAAATAAATAACATAAAATAAAAACAAACAATTAAAATAAAAGAAATAATATTATCTAAAAATGATGGGTTGTCTCCCATCCAGTGACATTTCACAAGATGCTTCTTGGAGAGATTTCCAATTTTAGAATTTAATATACTCAATGTAGCACTCATCATTGAGTTTGTATTAGTATGTGCTTGAAAATGTATAGTCTTTGCGCAAAGATTTCCATTTAAAAACACCTTTAATGGACATTAATAATTGTTTTAGTAGAGGCTTACCAATAAGTACATTCTGTTTCTTGTCAAATTTTAGATTTCTTGTACAAAAACAATAACAAAATTTATAGGTATGACAAGGTTGTCTACCTATACAACTAAATGCTTATCTAATTTCAAGTTTCTTTTACAAAAGCGATAACAAAATTTATAGGTATCGTAAGGTTGTTTACCTATATAACTAAATCATTATACCATACTCTTTGGATATATTAAAAAATTATTCTCTAATTTTAGGGACATAGTTTTGGGTTTTAGATCACTTACTCCTAGTTACAAATACATTGAATAAGACATTAAATTTACACATACAAATGAATACAATATACAAGCTATCTTATTTTATCACCATTGAAGATATTAAAATTTTCATAAACTTTGGAGAGAGCTTTAAATTTTTTTTTAGATTTTTATTAGTATGATATCTAAAATAAATAAAGTATGTATGTATGTAATCAACACCAAAAAAAGAAAGAAAATAAATAAATATTAATAAAAATGAGTAAACAAAATTTTAGTAATTAAAATGCTAAGCAAAAAGAAATAAAAATTAGTAAATTAATAAATAAAAATATTTAAATAAAACAAATTAGCCTAAAGTTAAAATAAAAATTTAAATTAGTGTACAAAATACTAAAAAGAAAATAAGTTAATAATTAATTTCTAAATCAACTAAAAACAAAATAGTTAGAAAAACAATTAAATTAGATATTTTTATTTTTTATAAAAGTTTGAATTGTTTTTCAAGTCAACTTGTGAAGATCACATAAATATTTTGATATTTTTTTTTATTTTTGAAAATTTATGAATTTATTTCAATATGAGAAGTCATCTTAATGAATAAGACATTAACTTTTCATATTTATTTATTTTTTTGACTTTTCTATTATTTATTTATTTATTGGAGATCTTAATTTTTTTAATTTGAATTTGAACTTGAAATTAAGATTTCATTGTTATTGTTTTGACTTAATTTTATCTTTTTGTGTCAAAATATTTACAACACAAAACGTTTTAGAATTTTGATAATAAAAATTTAAAATTATATTTTTCCCTAACAATGACACCAAAAATTGATGATACAAAATTTAGCTAGTTTTTAATAATATTACCAATTCCCTAGCAATATTTCCAAAAACTTGATATACGAAATTATTGTGTACAAATTTTATATGATTTATAAAATAGCTCCTAAGTTCATAAACCACTAATAGAAAATGATAAGTATACTTCTAAGATTGGTTTAAAAAGAATAATATGATTTTTAAATTATTCAAAAATAAATCCAAAAATGAAATTAATAAACTAAACGTTTGGTCACCATTCTTTTTCGTTGAGTATCTAAATTATTGAAATAAAAATAAAGATAGATTCAGTAAACATTTAAACAATTGAATATTTATCGTGAGTAAATAATTTATGGGATATAGTAGTTAGTTAATCATGCTTACCCAATATTAGATACTTCCATTGATTCTCCTTTTTAAATAAGAAAATATCATAAGATAAGGATAAAATTATTTTCTTAATTAAAACTTAAATTGCCACCTTTAGTAGGGCCAACACATTAAGAACTTTAATTAAATTATGTTTCTCTTCTAAAGGATTAAAAAATCATTTAATTTCCAACATTCCTAGAGTCGATATGTTAAACTCCTAACAAGGTGTTAAAGGTAGGTCTACAATGGAAGTATCTAGAGACCACTTTTTAGATTTTAAAGTTACTCTAAAGGATATGTCGTCAATATATCTTTATATAATATTTCTTTTAAAAATCTTTGAAATAGAGTTCTCTAAATCAAATCTAGAATATTCAAATCCTAAATCTAACTCTTGTTTATTATGAAAAAACACCTTCAATTTATTTTTCTTTTACAAACTTCATTTTAATCTTGATGAAGAAATAAAACTTAATACATTATATATAAAAAAACTAATCTACTTTAATATTTCACAAATGTAATAGTACTAATATTTCATATTATTTATACTCTGACATACATAATTTAATAAATAATAAATAAATTAAACATATAGCATGTAAAACAACATGTAGAGATAATATGAAAAGAATGCATTTAAATATACCTCAACAAAATTCTTAGAATTGCTTTTTCTCTGGAAAATATCCAAATAGAATTGCTACAGTGTTTATTTAATTGAAACCAAAAACTATAAACTATTACGTAAACTAAATTTGTTCAACTCAATTGATAGAAGAATTTTAAACAAATAAAAGAAAAGCTTAAGAAAGTTAAGAAAAGTTGAAAACTAAAGGATAAAGGGATGATAGATAAGGAATATGGGATTAGAGATTATTTTTTTACAATAGAAATAGGTTCCTATTTATAGGTAAAGTGGAATTTTTAGCTTGGCATTGCGGCATACAATTTTTGCATGCTACGACATTCATAGGCTATACACAGTTTGACCACAATCCACTATATTCACATCACGTCATAAAAATTTTCATGTTTAAGCTTGTAACATATTTTGAACGCATTGATTCTATCCTTTTCCTTACATCGCGTCATAAAAAACCTTCATGTATTAGCACATTCTTCTATGCGTAACTTCTCTATTTGTATATCATTTTTTCAATTTGTGAAATACTTGTAATGCTTTATATATGTTATCTTTTTAAGCTCCAATTGTTTTAATGAAGTGCTTCAAGTGTATTTCTTCAAGTTAAATCATTTAAATACAAGAAATATCTAAAAATAACAAAATATATCTATCATTCTGAAAAAATTGATTTACGTAAAATGATAGGGAAACTAAGCACATATAAATCTATTTAATCATTAAACATTCATAAATTCAAAATATATTAAGTGCTTTTGAGCAATTATCAACATTGAAAAATACCCTCTTGATCTACTATCTCCAAGGTTGATCTCCTTTCGCAAATCCTTGGAGAAGCTTCAACAATGGACTTTTATCTTTATTTTTTGTGTATTTGGATGAATAATTTTGGCAACTATTCACTTATCCTTTTTTGAAGGTTTTAGGATGTATTTATAGATTAGGTAATGGAGATTGAGGTCCTCATCAAGTTGATGTTTCCAAATATTCTTAAGATCTTTTGCAAGGAATTGGTGGTACAATAACAACAAATATATTTGGAAGATCAAGTTGGGTGCAAGGGTTACTTTAGGATGAAAATTTTGTTTTAGTTAATTATGGGTCTTTTGTGTTTAGTAGTTTTTATTTTAGTTAATTGTGGGAATTTTTATCAATTTTTGTTTTTCTTAATTGTAGCCCTTTTATGTTTAGCAATTTTTTTATTTTAGTTAATTGTGGACTTTTTATTTTAAGTCCTTTAGTCTTTTATTTTTTATGGTTGGAATAGGCCCCATCTATAGCTAAATAAGCCCATTATGCCTATTTCATTTAGGGTTTCTTGCTTATAAAAAAGAAGAGCTATGTAATTTGGAGGTGAGAACGAATATCATTAATAAAAGGTATATTTCATAAAGCTTTTGCTTTGCCTTCTTGTGTTCTTAATTAAATGATGGAATTTGACTTATTAAAGAGAGTGATCATCCTTTGTAGCGTCTCAAGATTAGGGTTTTAAGGACTTTGTTTCCTTAGGGTTCTAATCTGATCATCTTCAACACATTCTTATCAATTCAATCATTCCTATTTTTTTGAGTTTGTGAGTTCCTAGGGTTATTTGCCTAGAGGTCCACATCTTTTGGTATAAGAGCCTTGGTTATTGAAAACCAGTTATCTATCTTCATCTATCTTTGTTTTGAATTCTAGATTTCAAAAAAGAGATAGGAAAATTTCATCCCTTGATTTTTTTTTGCGTTCTTGAGTCACAAATCATAAAAGAAAAAACAAAGAAATATCGTTCTTTTGAGTCTTGTGTTTTCTTTCAATTTAGTTATTGTTGTTTTCATCTTTGTAATTCATTTCATAATTTTATTTGTATTCTTTGTATCTTTCTCTTGTTCGTAATTTTTGTGTTCAACCTATATTTGTTATTCAAAAAAGAAAAAGAAAAAAAGTGAAGAGGGTTGTTGTTCGAGTTTAAAAAAATTGATAAATCGGGGTTTCAACTTTAAATGGCCATAACCTTTGACTCGGGTATCAGAATGACTATTATAATATAGCAAATTCAAGCTCGTTTTGATTCTTATAACTTGAAATAGGTTTTACCTCTGTTACGTGCCATATATGACCCCAAAGTCTATCGTTTACACCACTTATTGAGGGGTAAATATTTGGTCACACATTTTTGCATATTTTTGGTTCTTGATCCTTAGGGTTGCGAATTGTTTTTTATGAATTTTCCATTCACAACAGTAGCAGTTTTAGTCAAAACAAAAAAAATTAAAAAAGAGAACATAGTAATAGATTGTTCAAGAATTTAATTCTTGTTTTCTTGGTGAGTTTTCTTGTTATTGTTGAAATTGGTTTTCCCCTTATTTTGTTCTTGTTGCCCAAGACTAATTTTTTTAAAAAGAGGAATTATAGTTGATGAAGAGTTTTTTTTTACAGTTCTCTTTGGTAAAAATTCTTTCCTTAGAGTTCCCTTTGGTCAAAAGTCTTTCTTTAGAGTCCTACTTAATCAAGAGTCTTTCCTTAGAGTCCTCTTTATTCAATAGTCTTTCTTAAGAGTCTACTTTGGTCAAGAGTCTTTCTTACGAGTCCTCTTTGGTCCAGAGTCTTTCTTTAGAGTCCTCTTTGGTCAAGAACATTTCTTTAGATTCCTCTTTGGTTAAGAGTCTTTCTTTGGTGTCTTCTTTGGTTAAGAGTCTTTCTTTGGTGTCCTCTTTGGACTTTCTTTCTTTAGAGTCCTCTTTGGACTCTCTTTTTGTCATACTTGGCCATTATGTTTTAGAATTCTAAATTTTGATATTGTCACCAATAAAATGGTTACTTCTTGAGGTTAGTAGGATATTAAGAACATAAAAGAGGTTGGCATGAGCTTTGAGTAGTAAAAAAGAAAGGGAAAAAATAGTGTTAATAAAAAGGGGAATGATAACAATCTTATTTGAGAGCAAACACATGAGGGAGTGTTAAAAAAGAAGAGAGAGCAAAAAAGCGTTAAAAAAAAGGAGAGTGATAACAATCTTATTTGAGAGTTAACACATGAGGGAGTGCATGGGTTATCTCATTTTATTTTACATGTTGACAACATGAGTTAGGAAGGAGGAGAACCTCAAGAGGTTGATTTGAAATTCTTCATCAAATCTGTATAAGACCAATTTAAGAGAATGAATGCAAGATTGGATGATTTAGAATCCTCTTCTAGTTCTCAATCACATAGAAGAAGACATAGAATGCATGAGTTCAAGGATGAAGAAGTTGACTCCAATGTGGAGGAGAGAACATGTTATAAATTGGGTAAAAAGACTAACTCCAAAAGTTATAAATTGGGTAAAAAGACTTACTCCAAAGAAGATACCAATATATGCAGTATAGAAATGGTGATTCCTCCTTTTCAAGGAAAGAATGATCCTGAGTTATATTTGGAATGGGAAAGAAAGGTTGAGCATGTATTTAATTGTCATAATTACTCCAAAGAGAATAAAGTAAAGCTAGCAGCCGTAGAATTTATAGATTATGTTGGTATATGGTGGGATCAATTAGTAGTTAATAGGAAAATGAATGGTGAGAGACCTATTCAGTCATGGGAATAGATTAAATTGGTGATGCATAAGAGGTTCATACCTAGCCACTACTATAGGGACTTATATAGAAAGTTGCAAGGGATAATCCAAGGTTCCATGAGTGTAGAAGATTATTATAAGGAGATGGATGTCACCATGATTAGAGCAAACATAGAGGAAGATATAGAAGCAACAATGGCCAGATTTATAGCCGAGTTAAATAGGGAAATTCTTGATGTGGTTGAATTACAACATTTTGTAGAAATGGAAGAGCTACTCCAAAAAGCCATTAAAGTGGAGAAGCAAATCAAGTCTAAAAGGTTCAGATCTAGTTCGTTCTCTTATTCTCGATGGAAATCAACTTGGAAAGACAACAAAGTTGCGTTTAGAACAAAAGGTGAAGCAAAGTTGAACAATTCAGTTGTTGTTCATAAAGGTAACTCTAAAACTAAAAATCTTACTAAGTCACATGATATTAAGTGTTTGAGGTGCCAAGGACTCGAGCATATTGGATTTGAATGCCAAAACAAAATGGTTATGGTTGTACGGGTAGATGTAGAAATCGAAAGTGCTAGTTCAAGTGACAATGAAATGCCACCATTAGAGGATTGTTCTAATGTAGAATTGGAAGAACCTGTGCATGGGGAAATACTTGTCACAAGGGGAGCCTTGAGTATACAGCCTAATAATGAAGGAGATGAGGAGCAACATGACCATATTTTTCACACAAGATGCCATGTCAAGGATAGGGTATGCAAGGTTATTATTAATAGTGGGAGGTAAACTGATGTTGCTAGTACTTTGTTTGTAGAAAATTTGAATTTCAATTGCCAAAAGAAACCCAAACCATACAAGCTACAATGGCTAAGTGATTATGGAGAAGTGAATGTCAATAAACAAGTTTGGGTTTCTCTTTCAATTGGAAAATATGAGGATCAAGTTCTTTGTGATGTGGCACCAACGTATGCTGCTCCTATTTTGCTTGGATGACCATGGTAGTTTGATAAGATGGTGTCACATGATGGTTATAGAAATCGTTATTCTTTTGAAATGAACAATCAAAAAGGTTTATTAGCTCCTCTTAAACCTTTGCAAGCTTATGAGGACCAAATTAGGATCGAAGGAGAGTACAAAATGTGCGGAAAATAAAAGTGTGAGCAAGAGGAAATAAAAAATAGTGAGGTAGAGAGCAAAAATGGAGAGAAAAGTGAGAAAAATGGGGAGAAAACTGAGCATAATGTAGGGAAAAGTGAGAAAAAAGAGAGAAGAAAGTGAGAAAAAAGAAGAGATAAGTGAGCAAAAGGGAGAGAAAAATAAAAGAATGAGTGCATTTACTGAAAAACAAGAGATTATGAGTGTAGTGATGGTAAGGAAACAAGTACTTGTATGTATAAGGATGTTTATCTTTCTACTAATGATAGTAACTCATCTTTTCCTAGTATCATTGTATCTTTATTGTAGGACTTTGAGGATCAACTTCCTGAAGAGATTCCCCATGGATTACCTCCTTTGAGAGAAATTGGGCATCAAATAGACTTAAAACATGGATATGTTATGCCAAATCGATCTACTTATAGAGCTAAGATTCGAGCATGAATCTTTTCGAAGAGAATGGGAATCATAGAGATTGAGGTGCTGAACAAGCTGATATTTCCAAATATTCTCAAGATCTTTTGCAAAGAATTAGCGGTCCAATGACTTGGGATATAGTAGAAAGATCAAGTTGGGTGCAAGGGTTACTTTAGGATGAAAATTTTCTTTTATTCAATTATAGGCTTTTTATGTTTAGTAGTTTTTATTTTAGTTAATTGTGGGCTTTTTATCAATATTTGTTTTAATTAATTGTGGGCTTTTAATGTTTAGCAATTTTATTTTAGGTAATTGGGGCCTTTTATTTTAAGTCTTTTAGTCTTTTATTTTTTAAAGTTTGATTAGGCCCAATCTACAACTAAATAGACCCATTTAATTTAGTGTTTTTTTAGGGTTTCTTCCTTATAAAGAAGAAGAGTTATGTAGTTTGGAGGTAAGAACAATATCATTAATGAAAGGTATATTTCATAAAGCTTTTTCTTTGCCTTCTTGTGTTCTTGATTGAATGCTTCAATTTGACTTATTAAATGGAGTGATCATACTTTGTGGCGTCTCAAGATTGGGGTTTCAAGGACTTTGTTTACTTAGGGTTCTAATATGATAATCTTAAACACAATCTTAGCAATTCAATAGTTCATATTCTTTTGAGTTTGTGGATTACTAGGTTTATTTGTATAAAGGGTCTGCATCATTAGGTTTTTAGGAACAGTGAAGAAACATGTCACATTTATGAGAAAAGGGCATTTAGCCACGAAAGCATACGGGCCACAACATTGAAAAATTTACATCATTGCATAATACAAAAATGTATTCCCACACAAGAGATCTTATAACTATATTGCATGGCATGGTATAATATGTGGATCAATGCAAGTTGAATTTCATGTTTCCCAACGTAGACCCGAGAGAACCCTACCATGACACACATTGGATTGTTGGTAGCTCAGTATGTGATGGATTAAAGCTAAAATACAAACAAACATGAGAGTACCTCATCATCATATGAAATTTTTGGCCATGTCATCCAATGTTTTTTTAATTTTTGAATGTCTTTTAATTCTGACTTGTTGAACTTTCCATTTATCGTTATGTTTTCACACATTTTTCTCGTTTTAGTCAAAAAAAATATCAAAAGCTTATTAACCTACAAAACATGAAAATCCCTTTCAATGTAACAAAATTCATAGAATAAAGCATAGAATTAATGTTTAAAAAATAGCAAATTATATATCAAAAATATGTTTATCAAATTAAAATTTCTCAAACCAAAACTACTCACTTAAATCAACAAATGTTTTCATCCAGTTGTCTCTTTTCAATTCATAATTAATGATCAAGCACAAGTTCATCCAATACCTCAACATATCAAGGTTAGTCATGAAAATCAGTTTCACATCACAAATCTGTCTCATTGCTCAAAACATGATAATATTAATCCCCCTCATTGTTGCATTTTCAGGTGTTTTTAGCTTCAAAAATGTATAAATTTGTCAACATATGAAAAAAAAACATGAAGTACTTTATTTGCATCCTAAAATCATAAAATAATAATGTATGTAAGTCTTACATGAAGAATCAACCAATTTATAAGGTGTACAAGTCAATTTTCAAGAAAAGCGAACCATGTTGTGTTGAAGAAATAAGTGCGCTGCGGTTCACACTATTTGGTACAAACTACTGGGCATGATATGTAACGTGTGCATAGCATGGATTAACATAGGCTACGACGTGACCCTCTCTAAATCAAATTGGCTAAGATAAATATAATGTGTGCCGTAGTAGTGAAAAGTTTGTGCCATGGTGCACCTTCATTAAATCATCCTGAAACCCTTTATACCCAACCTTGCCTATAAATAATATACTATATTTAGGTTTTCATTTGATATAAACCAAGGGGTTAGGACCTAGCTAATTTTTAGATTATATAGCCAAGGGTTTCTCCACAAATAAATGCATATTACTCACCATTTATGTGAGGGGAAAGACGCCACAAGGAGGTGCTATTTCCTTGATAAGTCTAGCATAAATGACACCCTAACAAGTATGGATATTACTCACCACAAAATGCTTGGATGCTAAACAAGACCACCAACATTTCCAATCCCTTGATCTGAAAAATAAAATTTCATTCAAAAATGTGAATACCCAGTAGTTGAGCTACTCTTAAGTACTTATAGGATACAAGTTAACCCTAATATCTACTACACCATAGCCCTTGATCTCATCCACGTGTTGAAAATAAGAACAACCAAAAAGTACAAAATGTAGTAGAAAACATGGACCAAAACATGAAGAAAATGGGGCAACTGACTACAAAAGGAATCCTATGATTATATTACATCTTAACCCTTGATTTCACCCAAAATTAGTCCAAATGCCATAGTAAAAATGGAGCAAATTATGGAGCAAAATATGGAGCAAAATGTGGAGTAAAATTGGAGTAGCTGAGAACAAAGGAATCCCAATAAAATATTACATCTTAACCTTTGTTGTCATCCAAGGGCTGAAAAGAAAGCTACCCAAATTAGTCCAAATGGCACAACAATGTGCCTATTTTTCTTTTCCAATTTTGTCCTAATTTCCAACCTAGGCTTGTCCTAATGCTTGCACTCCCAATTTGGGTCTTTTGGTTATGCATGACCTCATTAATGAGCCCATTTAAAGCCTTTTCAAGTTGTTTCCTCCTAGACCTTATGATTGGTCCACTTGGGATTTGTTTGGCTCCATGATTTTCATCATCATTTATCTTTCATATTATAATTTTAGGAGAAACCATACAATCTTATTAGTTTAATGTAGAATTTAGGTCATTTGTTGATGCAAAAATTTTGTATTTAATAATAGCTTACAAGTGCACCAATCATTGTGTAAAAATCAATAAGTATACTTGCAAGGTCAATATGAATGGGACCTTTGTTGTTTTAAATAACTAAACAAAATATTTAAAAACAAAAACAAAAACATTCTATCACAATATTTTGAGTTTTGAAAAATATAATCTATTGACATAAAGTTAAAGGATAAGAATAGAATTGATTCCAAAAATATAAGACATATAAATAGTTAACACTCAATTGAGAATTTATGGGATATATTAGTAGTTAATCGTATTTGCTCAAAATTAATCAGTTTATTAAAAGTATTATTCAGGTTATTGATTTTTCTTTTTATCTATGAAAACGTTTTTTGGCGGGGATTAGTTTTGTTATCAATTAAATATTAAAGTATTTTGGCTAGGATCATTAATTGATAAGATTAAGTTATGCTTTATTCCTAAGGAATTAACAAACCATTTAAATCAATACTTTTTGTAGAGCTATTAATTTAAACACACATTCAAGGTGTCAAAATCATATCCTAAAGTCTAACCTTCATATCTATAACTAAAAATATGTTTTCAACATATTTCTTAGTAATAAATTTTGTAGAAATATTGAATAAATCAATAAAAAAATTTATTTTATAAAATTATTTACCTAAATTAATAATTCAATAGCATAACAACATAATTAATATCTATAGTAGTTTTTGGCTAGACATGCTTAAATCTAATAAATAGTTAGTATAATAAAAATAGCATTCAAAACATTACATAAAATTAAATCTATAAATAATAAAATACAATTAAATTTATACTTCAAATGTATTCCTCAGTTTATAGAACTTTGATTTCAATCTGCGATTTCAAAAACCTCTAAAACGATCTGCCTAAACTTTTTATTGAATCAAAACTAATACACAAATCTAAAGAAAATAAAAATTCTAAGCAAAAAAACAAATTATCATATAGAATTTGTTTTAAAATTCAGAATTCATGCCCTTAATTGTTGTGTAGAAAATAAAGAAATGGGCTACTTTTATAACTGAGGCAAAGTAGAAAAAGGAGATCGTGAGGAAAATATCATTGTGCATTGTGGCGTACTTTTATCCATACCATGGCCTATACCACTTTTAGCACACTTGAAATCAAATCCCGAGAAATTCGTGATGTGGCATAATATCTCCACTATTGTGACATATATTAAACTAATTTTTTCACTCTCTTTTTCTTATTTCACCCCATACAAACTGGTTGGAACACAAGTAAGATTTACATGTGATAATATTTTATTCTTCTAAGTTGTGAATAAGTGCTTTAGGCATGATTTCTTCAAGTATTTCCCTTTTGAATCAATTTGAAAGCCAAAAATACCTGAAAAACAATAAAACATATCGGTGATTCCAAAAACATAGATTTGTTAGATAACGATAAAATTATACAAATTCAAATCTACTTATTATATTTAAACGCAACTAAATCACGTAATATTATTGATTTTCAAGCAATAATCACAACCCCCAACTAGCTTTTTGGTAGTCTTTAGCGAAGAAAGTGAAAGACTAAAAAAAACTAAAATAAATACATTAAACTAACCTAAATCATTTCCACAAAATAACACGGTTGAATTTAGTGTATGTAACAAGTCCTTCCCTAAGTTTCCGTAGTGGACAACTTTAAGTCTCGTGAGAGCTTTCAGTGATGATACTCATAAACATCATATTAAATGTAAAACAAAAACAAAAAGTTTACAAATAAAAAAATAAAAAGTAAAATTAAGAATAACTAAGTAAAAACTAAAACAAAAAATAACTAATTAAATAACAAAACTTCTCATGTTTTAGCCTCTTTTAAGTTCATCATCAAAATCTAAAGCATAAGCTAGATTAATGTCCTAAAGATTCATAGTTTATTATAAAAATTAGTTACAAATAACAAATTCATAATTAATATAAAATATATATCAACTTTGACTTACCCAATTTAAGGCTTAGGAATTCGAATTCGTTTTGACTCTAATTCTTAAAAGTCATACTCTCAATATTACACTAATCTTATAGGTTCAGACACTCAATCAAAGATATATGCAAATAGAAGTTATGCAAAGAAATGAACAAATGGAATCCCATATATTTATAGAAGGAAGATTAAAAATAGTGCGTAACATTGATCTCATGAAATGATTTATAAGAAATCACATACTATTTTCATGCATTAATAAACTCATCAAGCGAAAGATATGAATTATATGCCTTTTGGGATGAATGAAGCTGCATTGACTTCAATGGGATTTATTTCATACCTTTCTTTTATAATAGCCATTCTCACAACTTAGAAGAATAAAAGGAGAACATCTAATAATTTGAATAAAGCAATACAAATAAGTACATGATACTTCATCAGTTGTTAAAATTCCTAACATTCAATGCAAAACCTGTAGAGAACATCTAATAATTTGAATTTATAAGAAGAGATTTTAAGGGAGTAGAAAAATATTATCACTCAAAATGAAAAGATTATAGGCACAAAATATTCTCACAAAGAAGTCTCTATTATTTGATTCCTAAACACCACTTTTGGGTTTATCTTAATCTCAAAATTCAATCATGAAACACAAACTATGACTAAAAACTAAATATCACATTATTCCGTGATATGTTCAAAACATTAATCAAATAGTACAAAGACTAAATTATTTTCTTAAAATTAACTAAAAGCACGATAATGTTGTAAAAAATTAAAAATGAACCTAACTATTCCTAAACCAATAAATAAGCTAAATAAAAGCAAATAAATAAAGATAAATGTAAACACATGTTTATTAAAAAAAATTTACTAATGCCTAAATTCATGTAACTTTTCCTCCATCCAAACCTTGAATCTACATTGTTCTCAATATAATAAATGTAAATTAAAGATAAAGATAAAGAAAAGAAAATTTACCCATTTACTTTATGTGATCAAGTTATGATTTAAAAGTTAGGTGCATCCATCATCTCAAACAATTTAACCACATAGATAGATTGATGTGTACTTATCACAGATCTTAACATACAATTATAATTTTAACAATTCTAAATGAAATAAACAAGATTCACATAACAAGAACTAAATAAACTAATATAAAACAAGTAACAGAAAACAAATAAAATTCCAAACAAAAGCAACTAAACTAGAGTTCATAAAAAAATGCATAAAATAATTAAAACTAATAAAACTTGTATAATTCTTCAACAAGGTTGGAGCTTAATCCTTCTTGTCATATGGTCCTTGTTCTTTGCCATGTGATTTTTTGGATGGTGTGAAATTGAAATCATATCCTTGATTTTTAGGTTCCTTCAAATGACTTCAAGTAACTTGGAGACGGTTGAGTGTTAACCATGAATATGATGCTGTCAATTTTTAAACTTAGCATGGTGAGTATTATAGCTTGGAAATATTTTTTTAATGTATGTCACATTTTCATTTAGATGATAAATTTCATCTTCCATTGATGTTTTTGATGAAGAAGCAACCCTACTATCCCTTTGGTTCTATTGGTTGCCAAGGTGAGTTCATTATTGTATGCTAGAGTCAATAACTCACTAGGTTGTATTAACACCTAACCTTTTGGGTAATTCACCCCCACTTTAGCACATAAGTCTATTATAAGCTGGGGAAAGAAGTAACTCAAATGAAGGTTGTTAGCAGTGATTGGACACGAATTATGTGCAATGAATATGCAAGTATACGTATCACAACAAGTAATATAATGATAAGAAAAAATCATTTCCATGGAGATTATGTGATTACAAACTAATTTTAAAACAAAACAATAAAAATGAAATTGCTTTTTTTTGTTTTTATATTTTAAGAAAGAAAAATTAAAACAACTAAATAAATAATTAAATTAGATTTGGTAATTAAGAAGATATATGAGAAAATATATTGGAATACATAATCCCTTAATTTTCTAAACATAAGAATCACTAAAATCCCCCCAATATAATTATCAATTAATTACATGATCAATTGAATCTAACCTAGCATGTATTTCTCTTTCAAGTAAACTAAACACTATATAGTAATTGACATAAGCACACTCTCCTCTCAATTAAATTGCATACTACTCATTAAGTTCATCAATTATGGATCACATACATAAGAATCATACATCTATGTCTTGAAACTATGCATGTTATTTAATCAAGATAAATAATTAAATAATTCTCTCAAATCTATTTAATTTCCTCTACAAATCAATTTTTGGCTAAACAATTAATAGCATAAAAATCATATTAGATAATAAAATTAAATTAAACTCATAATTGGGGAAAAATGTTACATCATCACATGGTGAGTGTTGAGTCCATAAGACCCCTACATTAATAAATTAACTAGACATATTTTTCTTCATAAAACTAATATTTTTCCTAAAGAAAGACAAAAATTGATAAAGAAAGGAGTAGAAGAAGAAATAAAATAAATCTTTTGAATTGTAGTACCAATCTCCTCTTGAATCTCCACCAAAATTGTATCTCCTTTTGAATTGTTTTGTAATTTTCACTGTTCTTAGCTCCAAAAATAGATAAAAATTATGATGATTACAACTCCTTAGGGTTGATGGGGTGATTATGGGATTAAATATGGCTCAAATGGAATTTGGACCATCATATCAGCTTTAAATCAAGAGCTAAGATGAATAGAAGGAAAATTAACAATGCTAGCCAATAGGAATAAGACATATTACACATGGATTCAGTTGGCGAATTAGAGTGTAATGTGTGGCAAGGAAGACTGGTGTCCATCAACGCTCTCTAAGTCAGCATGACCGAGTAAGATAGGATTTGCGGTTATGTATTGCATGGTTGCTGAGGTGGAATGAGGGAATGAATTAGGTGATGATGCTTGGTAGGAGAGTTGACGAAGTGACAAACTCCAAATGAATGCGGTGCTGATATGTGTCGAGATACTAAGTCACTCTATACACATGGGTTTGCATAATTTGCTTGCTCTAACTATATATCATCCACATGGCTTGCTCCATCAACACCCTTTCTTATGTGGCATCTACATGGCAGCTTATGATTGGTTCTGCATTAAAAATCCAAAAAAATATTCCAAAAATTCCAAAAATTATATTTTCATCCCCCTTCACTACAAAATTTATATTTTAATATTTTTAACCTCAAAATACTACTTATTGAATAAAACAAGCAAATATTAAGTAGAAAAGTGCACTGATGACTCTAATTTCATAGAGTCATCACACCTCAAAATGACATGGGAAGTATATTCAAATATATACATTAATACATGCATATTTAATGAAAACTATCTCCCTCAAAAGTTGTACAGTTATATGACAAGAAGGTTCAAATATTTAGTAATCAATTTTCAGCCAATGCAAGGATTTTCAAGGTTTTTGACAAATTAATTTGTTCAGGTGTGTGACACATGATATAATCCAATGCACTCATGAAATCAACCCATATGAGTGTGCTAATCAATTTAGTCTTAGAGTAAGTCTCATAAATATATTTTTCACATCCCTCCACACTAATATAAATATGCACTTAGTTAGAGATCAATTAGGGCTTTTCATGCATGTAATGTAAGGCTTAAGGAGGTGTCGATAAATGAAGACATTTAGGCTCTTTCCACACCTTAGCTTTCTTTTTATTCATCATGCACTTTTTAAATCCAAATAAGCTTTTACTTGTTATTATAGTGCACTCTATCTTATCATTATTTTCATATTCTTTTATTTCACATATTTTTTTAACTTCACATACCCCCAAACATATTTTCAATTTTATTTTTTTCTTTAGAGGGATAATTGTGTTGTGAGTTTTGTTTCTTCTTTTTCTCTCCCTTTTTTCTATAGGGTGCATTACATTTCATCTTACTCTATAGCATAACATATGATATTATTTTTTTTAACAAGCTGAAGGTGCAAGGGTTAAGATAATGCTTATTAGTTAGGAACAAAATATGCCTTAAAGATATGATGGGTTCATTTTTGGGCTCAAATGGATGATTAAAGATATTAATAATTGTTAGCTTTAAAGGCTTAATCAATCCAAATAAGGCCTAAATCAAACTCTCTTGATAAATACTATTTAGGATTTCATAGTGGATATCGAGGTGCTAGTGAAGTTAATGTTCCCAACAAAATAATGCATCGAATGAAGAAGAACCAGTGATAAAAATTGATTTTCAAATCAGTAACTTGAGGAGAAGAGCAAAATCATTAGTAGAATTTTAGTGGAGACATCATGGCATGGAAGATGCAACTTGAAACTTAGGGTTGGAAGTTCATTCGATGTATCCCTACTTGTTTGAAGAATTATAAATTTTGAAAATGAAATTTTCTTCAAGAGGGTAAAATTGTAAAACCTTATAATTTCAACATAATTAATTATAGTATCCAAAAAGAAATTATAAATAATGTTTTACAATGTAGGGATGTAATGGGAAAATTGCGTTTGAAAAATCAAATCAAACGGCAGAAATTGCGTACAACCTTTACACCTCGTCACCACAACTGGCAAGCTTCCTAGGATGCCTTGGCAAGCTCCCTCGGTTGGATATAAAAGGTTGGCCAAACCACCTAATCTTCACACATTTTTCCTTCCCTTTTTTTTCTCTCACACTCTAATACATATTCTTCCTAAGTTGTTTGAACAATGCATGAATTGGGGAGTATGCATCATATGTTATAAAAAAAGTGGAAAATATAATGTTATTATTCAATAATTAATGTTATAATGTCATAAATGTTGTTTAAAATGAGATATCCATCACAAATGTTTTATTGTGCTTACATTGACAAAGTTTTTTATAAATAGACGAGTATAATATGTTGATATGAAATGAATATTGAAAATATAATATGGCATCCTAGAATTTCATACGTGCATCATAAGAATATTTTATTTATGGGGAGTACACTTGTACCTTGTGTTGTAGAGTATGGTACCCATAGGCTACTAGTTGTAGTAGAAAATTTTTGATAGACATAGGTACACATCACATACACATGTATCTTTTGAGATTTATCCGTCTATAGTGTCTATATGTGATCAAATTATTCTAGTTGTACACGAGCCTAAAAGTTAGACTTCTTGTGTGTTTTCCATCTATTGTAGATTCATTGACTAGAATGAGCCTCAAAATTGGACTCCTCAATGTCTTAAGAGCTGACCTACACATAGAGAAGGGCCCATATGATGTGATTTGAAAGATACATGTGCCCAATCTATATTGGTCGTACATGGGGTCAAAGGTGGACCCATATGCATCTTGAAGACCATGTATTTTGATGACCAATAGATATGAGGTTGCATTTCATGCATTGTCTCTATATCATAGCATATTTTACATTAGATGAGCATGCATTAGGATACTGATGAGCATGCAAGTGCACGAATCATTTCATAGAAAATGATAAGTATACTCCCAAGGTCGATCTAAGGAAGGAATATATATGGTTTTTAATTTATTATTCAAACTTTTAAAAACGAAATTAAATCCTAAACATCCTATCACGATATTTTGGGGTTTAGTGTTTTTAATCTAATAAAAATAAACAAAGATTCAATAAGAATTTATGCAAATTTTATGATTTATAATAGTGGAGTATTTATGGATATAATAACTAAGTTAATTATGCTTGCTCATATTATTTAGGTTATTAAAGATATAAATTGATATTTATTGATTCTCTATTTTTTATATGAATACCACCTTTGGTAGGGTTAGATATTATTTGTTAACTAAACAAATCAATTAACACCTATGGGTGGGGTTGATAACTAATTTGGTTAGTTAAATTAATTACTTTTTCTAAGAGATTGAAAATGAACCATTTAAATGCCACCTTTGGTGGGGTTAGAAAACATGTTGTCAATACATTTTTAGATAATAATTCTTATAAAAACTTTTGAAATAGAGTTTCACTCTAACTACCAGGCGATTGTACCAACCAATAAAAGAGCACTACTCTAAATCAGACCGGATAGCTAAACCTTAAAATCTAATATTCAGATTTAAGTTTGTAATGAAAAATAATATATTTCTCTCTAACATTCTTAATATAAAATCTTGAATAAAAACAAAATCAATTTATTTTAGAGATTTTTACCGGTTTAATATTTCGCAAGCAGAACAACGTTATTATTATATCATGTATACAACCAGCAAAGTTAAATTTAATCACAGATAAATTAAATCTAACAAATAAGAATAAAGCATAAAAAATAATTGTAAAGAAAATAAAATCCTTACAGTACTTTGATGTTATTCCTATTGCTGGAAAACCTCCAAACGGATTTTGCACTCCCATTTATTGAATCAAAAAGCAAATAAATTACAAAAACATAATTAGTTCTTCTCAAAAAGAGAAGAACTCTAAAACTAAGAAAAACTAACTAAGAAAAGCTAAAAACTAATAAAAACTAAAAAAAACTAAGAAATGGAGAGAAAGAAAGAGAAGAGAAGATGTTTTTGAGGTGTGATTTGAAGTGAAGAGAATGAGGGTATTTATAGGTTAGGATTGGAAGAAAAAGTGGGTGAAAAAATGATTAAAAATGGTGGAAATGCAGAGTAGTGAATGATGACATCATTGATGACGTGATGCTGATGTAGGCGTGTACTGGTCGTTGTGCTGGCGCGGTGCACGCATTGCTAGGCACGGCTAGGCGTGTTGCACGCATTGGCCAACGTGGCTGGGTGGATACATGCACGATTTCCTCCTTTTTGACCCATTTTGTCCAATTTTTACATCTTTTTTAACTTTTCCTCATTTTATTTATAAATATATTTGTGATGTATTGCCTCCAGTATTTCTCTTGGAGTCTTTAAGTTACAGTTTTAAGCAAAAATACCTGAAAAATAATAAAAATACATGTGATTCCAAAAAGATAGATTTATATAAATATATGATAAAATCATATAAATATATATATTTTTAATTAATTAATGTGCATAAAAACATGGTAATTTTAGTGCTTTTTGAGCACTCATCACAACCCCCAACCAGCTTCTTGCTAGTCCCTTAGCAAGAGAACCGATAAAAACTAAAAATTAAACTATCCTAAATCACTTCCGTGGATTGACACGGTTGCATTTAGCATATGCAACAAGCCTTTAAACCCATAGGTTGCCCTAGTGGACGAGTTTGAGTCTCGTGAGGTTTTTTAGTAATGATACCCACAAACATTGAACTAAATGTAAAAATTAAAAGAAATAATAAAAATAACAACTTAAAAACTAAAATTACAACAAAATCAAAAATTAACTTTTAAGAATAAAATAAAAGAAAACAATATGAAACATAACACAAAAATGTCTCATACTTTTTAATCTCCTTTAAGATCATAATTAAAATATAAAGCATAAGTTATTTTAATCTTGTTAAACAATCATGATTTATTATAATAATTAGTCAAAAATCATTTTCATATTTCATATCAAAAATGTATCAATTTAATTTCACCCAATTTCAGTATCATGAATCCGAATTCGCTTCGACTCTATTCCTCACAAGTCAATACTCTCAAAACACTGAATCCTATAGGTTCACACACTCATACTAATTTATATGCGAAAGAGTTGATGCATAGAAATGAACTAATATGTTCGCCCATGTATAAAGAATAAAGGCTCAAAGTGTTATTTTAACATTGATCTCATGAAAGGAATCAAATGTATAAATTATAAAGATATCATATATAAAAATTATTTCCATGCATAAATCAAACTCATTAAAAAAATATTTCAAGATATATGCCTTTTTATAAATGAAGAAAATGCAATGACTTTTTAGGGAATTACTTCCTATATCTATCTTTTGTAATTAGCCTTTACTCACAACTTTGTAGGCAATGCGGGTTATAGTATGTAGATTATACTATATATTTTTTATCTCTCTATATTTTTCAATATATATCATTTTTTAAAGATTCAACCCATGTACAGATTGTACATTTTTTAGGATTTTGGTGAGTGGTTAATGTGGGTCATAGTATGTAGATTATACTATATATTCTTTATCTCTCTATATTTTTCTGAAGATACTTTTCAATATATATCCTTTTTTTAGAGAGTTAACCCATGTATAGATTGTACATTTTTTAGGATTTTGGTGAGTGGTTAATTTTGTGACTTTTCTGTTTGATTTTGGTTTAGGTAACCCCATATATTGTTTTTTGTAGGAGTCATGCATGAATGAGATAAAAGCATATACTATCAATTTCTACTCAAATCATTTAATCTAAGCAAAAAAAATAATAAAAAATATACGACACTCTATTAAGATGAGAAAAAATTCATACATTCAATGCTAATACCTATAGAGATCATCTAAAAATTTGAAGAAATAAGAAATGTGTTTGGAGTAGAAAAAATATATATTTCACTCTGAATAAAGGGAAATTAGGCTCAAATTATATCTCACAAAGGTAGTCTCCACTAAAAAAAATTCATAAACACCGATTTTGGGTTTAATATAATTTCTACATCTTATCAAGAAATACTAGTTATGACAAAAACTAACTAATTACCAAAAACAATTACAAAATATTTCATGATATGTTTTCAAAAATTAATCTAACAGTACAAAAGACTTAACTATTCACTTAAATTTGATTTAAAGAAATGATAAATTTTTGTGAGAATTATTTTTTTAAATTCCAAAAATTACTAAATCACACAAAGAAAATAAAACCAAACACAATAAAAATGAAAATGTGAACATAAAAAATAATTTTTTTATTTTTTAAAAAATTGTTAAATATTTTTTTTAAATTAAGCATGGTAACTTTTCACCACCCCCAACCTAGAACTTACATTGTCCTCAATGTAACAACTGTAAATTAAAGATAAAGAGAAAAGAAAAGAAATATTACCTATTTCTTGAGAATGTTGCAAGTAGTGATGGAGAAATGCAGGTGCATCCATCATGTTCATTAAAGTACACATAGACAGATTGTTGTGAACTTCTAACATCTCAACAAATATTTTTAGTTTTAACAATTTTAAAACTATTCAAATGTAATTAAACTAAAATAAACATAGAAATGAAGTGAATAAAACAAATAAGAGGAAATTACCTAAAATGATGGGTTGCCTCCCATCTAGCTTAGTTTAATGTCTTAACAAGATGTAACTTGGGGATTTTATTTTAAGTAAACTCAATGTCTCATCATCATTAAGTCAATCAAACCTACAAGTAAGACAAAATTGTCTACCTATACTTTTTCAGTCATATCCTATGAATTTTCACAATTTTCTGTACTTAAAACTAGGGACATGCTTGTGGGTTTTAGATAACCCACGTCTAGGTACAAATCAAATAATTAAAGCCATCAAAACACAATTGTACCTAGATCAAACAAAACAACTAACTCCTTAGATTTTTATTAAAACATTAAAATTTTGGAGATAGTTTCAAAATTTTTTTTGTTTTTTTGTTTTTTTTAAGTATAATATCTAAGTTAAAATAACATAATTAGTATTAACCAAGAGTGCTCCTAGGAAAAAATGGTGGGGCAAAGGCTCCTTAAAAACCATCCTCCTAGATAGAGCAACGTTCCCAGGAAAGACTAGTGGCACAAAGACTTCCAAGAACTAGTCTCCTAGACAGAATTCTCTTAGATCTTTACTTTTCATGCTATTAAAATAAGTTAATTAAGTTTAAGTTAAGTAAAAATTTAAGTAATTAAGTTAATAAAAATGTAGGTTATTTAAGTTAATGAAAATATAAGTTAATTAAGTTAGTAAATTAAGTTACTAAAAACCTAAGTTAATTAACTTCAACGAAAATTTAGTAAAAACCTAACTAAGAAAAGCTAAAAACTAAGAAAAACTAAGAAATGGAGAGAAAGAAAGAGAAGAGAAGATGTGTTTGAGGTGTGATTTGAAGTGAAGAGAATGGGGGTATTTATAGGTGAGGAGGGGAAGAACAAGTGGGTGAAAAAATGATTAAAAATGGTGGAAACATGGAGTAGTGAATGATGACATCATTAATGATGTCATGCTGATGTGGGGCGCGACACGTGTAGAATGGGTGCAGCGGCATGCGCGCAAAATAGGCATGCGGCATGCGTGGACTGGGCGTTGTGCTGGAGCGACGCGCGTGTTGCTAGGCATAGCTGGGCGGCTGTATGCACGATTTCCTCGTTTTTGACATTTTTGACCCAATTTGTCCAATTTTTCCATCTTTTTTTTTTACTTTTCTTCATTTAATTTATGAATATATTTGTGATGTATTGCCTCCAATATTTCACTTTGAGTCTTTAAGTTACGGTTTTATGTGAAAATACCTGAAAAAAAATAAAAATATATGTGATTCCGAAAAGACATATTTATATAAATATATATATTTTTAATCAATTAATGTGCATAAAATCATGGTAATTTTAGTGCTTTTTGAGCACTCATCAGATACCTACATTATACTTTTCCTATATTTCCCCTAAAGAAAGGAGGTACAGATATACCTAGGGATTTGTGATAAAAATCTCCCCACTATGTATGTTTATAATGATTACTATTCAGGAAACTTAATTAGTAAACAATGCATCATGAATGAATATTTGTTGGGAACATATAATAGAGTAGACTCCTACTGAGTTACTTGTAGCTCACCTTATTTTCCATTATCTCTAGATTAAGATTTTAACAACGTGGTACACGGCTCAAAGACGCAGAAGAAGAAGAAGAAGAAGAGAACTTCAGGTTATAAATCTATATTTCATTTTGTAACCTTTATTTGGAGTAAATGATGAGGCATGATGTAAAATGAATCCTATATTTTTATTTTATTGATTTTTAATTTAAATAGTTTTGTTAAACTATATTTTTAACTAAGGATATCCAGAATTATATTAAAGTTTTGTTAAATAAATCTTTTGGACTTCTTCTAATTATACTTTAAAAATTTACCCTATTTTTATAAGGTTTTTTATTTTAAAATATATTGATATTATATATTTTCATAATAGATCTAAAATCTTAAAGTTAGTTTCAATATACTTATATCATTAATCTAATTTTGACACCTACATGAAATTGAAAATTATATGCTTGGCCTTAAGAAATAACTAGATGGTTTACAATTTCTTTAAAAATAAATCATAATTTAATAATTAATCAATTGGTAATCCCAACCTTGGGTATATATATATATATATCTTTAATAACCTAATTAATATTGAGCAAGCATGATTAACTAATCAATCTATCACATAAATTCTTCATTGAGTGTAAATATTATTTGCATGGTGTGTTTGACAATATGATAACATTTCATAACTATACATGTATGAGTTGGAGTAATTAACTAATTTACTACACATGTATGTTTAATACTAGTTTAAGATGTTACTAGATTATCCAGGAAATATAAATATTTGTACTTATTTTATCAGTTACGATATTTGCTAACATACTTATTCGAAGTGGTAAGTTGTTGTTTTATGATAGTGTCATAAGTATAGTTGACAACTTCGTTAAAGGTTGCTAAGAATTGTGACCTTAGGAAGTTTAGTTATCCATTTTTTAGTATCTAATACGATCAATGAATTTTATTTAACCACTATGACTAGGTTTACATTCTAATTTAGGATTGATTTACAATGGTATTCTACTTCAACTAAAAGTGAGAAAATATGGGCTGGAAGTTATTATTGATTAGTGCATAAATTTTCCAAGTTATTGTTGTTAATTCAAGGATAGTTCTAATATTGATTTAAGATAAAATTGGTTAAATTGTAGGCTAGTGTGAAGAATAAAAGTTTCTTTTATTTAGTTATGGATCTAATTAGCAGAATATCCTTGGAAGTATGAAAAATTACAAATTCATATAATGGCAAGATAGAATAATGAGAAAAATAATGATCAACACTTCAGATTTTTAGTTATTAATAACCCAAGCCAAACTAATGATCTAAGAGGAAAACCACCAGTCCATTAGACTACTAACTATCCAATATGGAAAATAAGTATCTAATTAGAAGGTTAGGACTTAAACTACCCACCCAAGTAAAGCCCTAAAGTAACCTACCAACAAGCCAATGCTTTTTTTATAGTCTCTATAAGAAAGGCATTCAAATCTGGACTATTGTTTTGCAAAACTTGAGTCCCATGAGCTAAATTAACTCGTACCATTATTACCTAAATAGTTAGCACATAAACACCAGTATAAGTGTGAGTCCTATAGCAGATTCAATAATAAACAACAATAACTATGATGTGGATCATTTAAGGGGAGTAACCAAGGAACACACTAATTCAAAGGAATATAAACAATTGATTTGCTATGAATGTGTTGAAGATGATCATATTAGAAACCTAAGGAAACAAAGTCCTTAAAACCCAAACCTTGAGATGCCACAAAGGATGATCACTCCCTTTGATAAGTCGGATTCAAGTATTCAATCAAGAACATAAGAAGGCAAAGCAAGAAGCTTTATGAAATTTTCTTTTAATTAATGATATTTATCTTTCTTCCAAATTACATAGCTCTTCTTATTAATAAGCAAGAAACCCTAAAAGAAAAATCCCTAGATGGAATGGGCCTATTTATTTATGAATTGGGCCTAATCCAACTCTAAAAAAATAAAATACTAAAAGACTTCAAATAAAAAGCCCACAATTAACTAAAACAAAAATTGCTAAACATAAAAGGCCCACAACTAAATAAAAGACTAAGATTTAAAATAAAAATCCCACAAATAACTAAACATAAAAAGCCCATAATTAACTAAAACAAAAAAATTCCTTCCTAATTTATTCCTTGCATCCAATTTGACATTCCAAATTTATCCTTTGTGTAGGATCTTGAGAATATTTGTAGGATATTGAGATTCTCTAGAATATTGGTAAACATTAACTTGGTTAGCACCTCAATCTATATTATTCCCCTCTTCAAAAACATTCTTTCTCAAATCTTAGCTTTGTAAGTAGGTCAATTTAGTATAACAGATCTAGGTATGAAGTCTATTTGTTGCTGCATGCCTCGCAAAAGATGTAATCCATGGGGAATCTTTTAAGGAAGTTGATCCTCAAATTATTACAATAAAGATACAATGACACTAGGAAAAGATGAGTTAAGATTATTAGTAGAAAGATAAACATCCTTGTACATAAGTACAAGTACTTGTTGCTTTTCCATCATTGCACTCTTAATCTCATGCTTTCTCCCCTTTTTTCTCACTTTTCTCTTCTCTTTTCTCACTCTTTTTTCCTTTGTGCTCACTTTTTCCTCCATTTTTTCCACTTTTCTCTCCCTACCTCACTTACTCTTTTTTTTATTTTCCTCTTGCTCACACTTTTTTCATTCCAACATCTTGCACTCTCCTACCATCCTTCACCAGTGGTATCTCTTCATCGCATGAACTGACACTTTTGATTTTTCCATTTGTCTATACAACCACGATCTTTTTGTCCCATTTACAATTTGCTCTCTCTTCAATTATGGAATCAGCTTCTTGTTCCATGAACTCATATTTCCTATGTCTTCTTTTATTTAATTTAGAATGAAAAGCGGATTCTAAATTATCCAACCTTGCATTCAGCTTCTTAAATTGGTTATTAAAAGTATTGAAGATGACTTTTAAGTCAACCTCTTGTGGTTCTCTTCCTTCCTTACTCATGTTTTCAAACTGTAGAATAAAATGAGATAATTCTCGCACACCCTCACATGTTTTATCTTAAATAAGATTGTTAATACTCCTTTTTTTCACACCATTTTTGCTCCCTTTTTTGCAGTAATTCTCTTTTTTTACGACTTAAAGCTAACGCTAACCTCCTTTGTGTTCTTAACAAAATAAAAAAATCCATATAATCTCAAGAAGTAACCATTTATGAGTAACAATCTCAAAATTTAGAATTTTGAAAGAACTTAATGGCAAAGTATCACAAAACGAAAGTCCACAAAGGATTGTACAGAAAGACTTTTGACGAAATATGTGTCTAAAGAAAGACTCTTGACCAAAGATATCTCTAAAGAAAGACTCTTGAATAAGGAGGACTCTATAGAAAGACTAGATAAAAGAGGACTCTAAAGAAAATCTGTTGAACAAAGAGGACTCTAAAGAAAGAATCTTGGGCAGCAAGAACAAAATAAAGGAAACCCAATTTTAAAAAGAACAAGAAAACTTAGCAATAAAACAAGAATTAGATTCTTGAACAGTCAACTACTATGTTTTTATTTTCTGCTTCTTCCTTTTTTTGCTTTTTTTACTGCTGCTACTGCTATTGTGAATAGAAAATTCACAAAAACAAATTCATAACCCAAATGAGCAAGAACCAAAAACAACACAAAAGGTTATGGCAAATCTTTATCCCCTTGGTAAAATGAAGCAATTTGGAGTCAAAAATGGTACAAAATGCTGGAGACATTTCAACAAACTTGAGTCCCATGAGTTAATTGAACCCACACTGTTGTCACTTGAAAATTTAGCACATAAACACAAGTTCAAGTGTCTTTCCTAAAGCAAATTCAATAATGAGCAACACTAACTAGTTGATCTAAACAATATATCATATAAAACAAAAAATATAGTAACTCTAGAATATTCAATTAAAAGCATAATAACATAATTATTATTGTATACTTGTTAATCCATCAAATGCAGTAACAAATATTTGATAAATTAACTTAATGAAAATGCCATCTTGAAACCTTTTAGCAAAATAAGAAAGATAATAAAAGATGAAGAGAATACGCACAATTAAGCTCTTGTATGGTTAGATTCAATTGTGTGCTTACACTTATATTTATAAAATATTTTGAAACACTTTAGATCAAAGTAAAATTACCATTTTGTCCATAAAATAAGTTACATGAGTTTTAAGGAATACAGATAATATAGTAAAAGGCCAATCCAATGCATATTAAAATTAGGTTTTAAAAATCAAACCTTTATTGCTCGATTGAATACATAGTTCGACCAATCAAATGTCCTCTTAATCGATCTAGTATTGCAATTAATTAATTACCAAAATATGGATCGATCTATTCATTAATCTAGATCAATCCAATGCTTAATCAATCGAGTATTAATTCCTTAATCTGTGTGCTCTTGTATCTTATTTATTATTTTGTTTTATTTTTAGTTTGAAAACTATTTTCAAAACCCCTTTGTTAATTTATTAATAAGCTAATAATTAGTGATATTTCATGGGTTTGACAACCTTTGTTTTTAAAATACTTATCATTTTATAATTTAATCATATATACTTGTGTATTTTCAAGAATATTAAGTTATTGGCAGCATTATTGAGGATTGTCTTAGTATTATCGACTTGATAGTTTAGCATTATCAAGTTATTGGCGCCATTGTTGAGGATTTTTTTCAATTTTGTCATTAATTATTTGTTTATAAAAATATCAAAAAAATTAATTTTTTTAATTTTTTATTATTTAGTTTATAATTATTAGCTTTATTTTTTATTTACCTATTATTAACTTCCTTTTCACTTACCGTAAGATTAAATTTTATTTTTATTTTCTCTAATTTTTTTATTTATAGATTTTTATTTCACAAACTTAACTTTCTTTTTTATTTTGATTTTTAGGTTTTTTTATTTTAATTTAACTTCTTTATAGATTTTTGTTTACAATTTAGTTTACTAATTTTTTCTTTCTTTTATTTATTTTTATTTTAGTTTAACTTCTTTATAGATATTTGTAGTTTACTAACTTCTAATTTTTTTCTTTTAATTTCTAGGATCTAATGCAACAAGGAGATTCCTACAATCTAAAGTCAAAAGGTTTCCATATACAACATAATCCACTTTTCAAGTGAATCGAAAACTGAACACAAAGAACTGTAGAAATAGATCCAACACTAAAGGAATTAGTTGCACCTAACTTGAAGTAGCAACCCTTATGCATTGTGTATCGAACTTGGAGGTAGGATTTTAACTTAGATCTAGACTAATTCATCTTTTACCTACTTTTAGTGTCTTACAAGGCGAAGACACAAATAAGCACTAAAAGAGTTTTATGTAGTCTCATCTACCATGAAATTAGTTGAGGTCACTATAGAGCAAATTAAACTTAGAGCATTCCCCTTCTCACTTGTTGATAGTGCAAAGGAATAGCTCTATTATCTCCCTTCATGTACTATCCCCACATGCTCTAACATGAGAAAATTATTTTTGGAGAGGACTCACTACTACAAAAATGGGTATTTAAGTCGATACGTAAAGTCGGTTTTTTCCAAAAACTGACTTTAAATTGGTTTAAAGTCGGTTCGGTGTAGAACTGACGCTATCCATGTAGGATGTAGCGTCGATTGACGTGTCGAGCTAACGCTATGCGTGGATATAGCATCGGTTCTAGGTGTCAACTGATGCTATGCTACATGGATAGCGTTAGTTCCAGGTGTCAACTGATGCTACGCTACGTGGATAAATTCTTTTCTCTTATTTCTTCCCCAGACAGAAACTATTCCAAGCGTTGCATAACTCTCAAAAACCCAAAACCTCCTCCACTCTTTCTCATTTTCCGGCCACCTATGACTACCAATTCCAGTGTCGGTTAGTGGGTTTTCTTCCTCTCTAACTAATCTTTTAGATGCCCTATTTTTTGAGCAAAATACTCAAAATATTTATACCCATTTCTCACTTACAAAACACCATTTTTTCTTCCTTTCCTTCATTTTATCACTTCATTTAATTTGGTAAGTATTTCTATTAATTTTACGCACTTATTATTCATATTGTTTTTTGTTATTATGTGTTATTATTTATGTGTATAAATTTTTGTATTATATTATAACATGAGAAGAAGAATATGATGATCTTGAATAAAATAGAACAAAACCATGGTAGTTTTTCTATTATTAATTAATATTTTATTTTTTAAATATTTTTATTATTTGAACTATTTGTTAAACTGATTTTGGTTTTTTCTGTTCGAATACAGGTTTTTATTTGAGTATAATAGAAAATGAGTAAATTTTTTTTAAAATTAAAGTTGGTTCACTGCGTGAACCAACTTTAAACATAAAGTCGGTTCATCGCATGAACCGACTTTAAACGTAAAGTCGGTTCATCGTGTGAACCGACTTTACATTTTAAGTCATTTCATTTAAAGTTGGTTCAACGAACCGACTTTAATACCCCTTTTGTAGTAGTGACTTTCCATCTTCTAAGGCCATACAAATTACAAAAAGAATTTGTGGCATAAGGTAAATTAATGAGAAACCCAATATGAATATTGGGAGAATTTTAAAATGTTATGTGCAAGTTGTCCTCACTACTAAGTTAGTGAGCAATTGCTAGTGGTGGAGCCTTAGTGAACATAACTTCACTTGAGGCAAGAAATTAAATTGCAACTATGGTAGTTATCTCTCAACAATTTGGCATCCGTAGTAACTCACGATAAAATGTTAATGAGGTAAGCACTAACCATACTCCTAAGGTTCAAGTTAATAATTTAACTACTTTGGTGTAATAGTTAACTATGGATATGTTAAAGCTTATGGCATAAAATCATCAATGGGATATCTCACTAACATATGTCCTACTCGTTAAGATAATAATTTTGAACAAGACAATATTATTGGGGCTTTCAACCACAAAGACCCAAGTATGATCCTACTCAACAATGTTTACCTAACTTCCTCAATTCTAAGCCACTTTAGCAATACCAACCTCAACAAACATCTGAAGGTAAGTCTCTAGAGGATATGGTTTTTGCTTTAGCAAATCATAATGGTACATTTCAGTAGGTACTAAGGATTCAATTCACAACTTAGAGACTGATATATGTGCCAATTAATCACAATTGTAGGAAAGATTGAACCACAAATATTTGGAAAATTGTGATTGATCCTAAAGAGATTGTCATTTCTACTGCTGTAAAGATTAGCAAGTAATAAGAAAGTCACAATCAAGACCTTTCATAATGGAGATCAAGGTGTTGATCAAGTTGATTTTCCCAAATATTGTCAAGATCCTTTGCAAGAAATTAGCGATCCAATGACTAGCGCAAAGACTAAAAGGAAGAAGGAAGCTTTGCAAGGCTTGATCATGGAAGTGCAATACAAAGAGGTTGTGCTAGAAGAATAAAAAACTAAATTTGAAGATTCTGAAGCTTTACCAAGGATGGGCTATTACCTTTTTAGGTGAGGGATAATTTGGAAAAGTTTGGTGCAAAGATTGATTTAGGAAGTAATATTTGGTTTAGCTAATTATGGGCTTTTTATGTTTAGTAATTTTTATTTTACTGAATTGTGGGCTTTTTATATTAATTCTTTTAGTCTTTTATTTTTTAAGGATGGATTAGGCCCAACCCACAAATAAATAGGCCCATTAGGCTCATTTCATCTAGGGTTTTTCCTTTTAGGGTTTCTTGCTTATTAATAAGAAGAGCAATGCAATGTGGACGCAATAATGAATATCATTAATGAAAAGTATATTTCATAAAGATTTTTCTTTGCCTTTTTGTGTTCTTGAGTGAATGCTTAAATTCGACTCATCAAAAGAAGTGGTCATCCTTTGTGGCTTCTAAATATTGGTGTTTTAAAGACATTGTTTTCTTAGGGTTCTAATCTAATCATCTTCAACACGTTCTTAGCAAATCAATTGTTTCTATTCCTTTGAGTTCGTGGGTTCATATAAAGGGTTTGTATCATTCAGTTTCAGAGCTTTAGTTGGTAAAAATAGGTTATCTATTTTGACCTATCTTTGTTTTGAATTTTAGATTTCAAAAAAAAAAAGAATTCATCTTTTGATTGTTTTCTGCATTCTTGAGTCACAAATCACAAAATAGGAGAAATTTTGTCCTTTTGAGTCTTGTGTTTTCTTTCAATTTCATTGTCGTTGTTTTAATATTTGGATTTTGTTTTGTAGTTTTCTTTGAACTCTTTGTATCTTTTTTCTTTCAAAAGAGGGATACTGTTCAATTTCAAATTTTGTTTTTGATAAAACGGAGTTCAACTTTAAATGGCCATAACTTTTGACTTGGGTAATGAAACAACTATTATAATATATCAAATCAAAGCTCGTTTGTATTTCTACAAGAAATATTAGGCTTAGCCTCTGTTCTTGTAATTTTAGAGTTCAAATTCAATAGTTTACACCACATACCAAAGAGTTAAAGATTTGTTGCATCTTTATGCGTTGTTTTCGATTCTTGTTCATTAGGGTTGCGAATGGTTTTTATGAATTTTCTATTCACAACAACAGTAGTAAAAAAAAGGAAAAAGGAAAGAAAAGGATAACATAGTAGTAGATTGTTCAAGGATCTAATTGTTGTTTTCTTGCTGATTTTTCTTGTTCTTGTTGAAATATGGTTTCCTTTATTTTGTTCTTACTGCCGAAGATTGGGTTAAAAAAAGGGAATCATAGTTGATCAAAAGTCCTCTTTGGTCAAGAGTCTTTCTTTAGAGTCCTCATTGGTCAACAATCAATTTTTAGAGTACTCTTTGGTCAAGAGTCTTTCTTTAGAGTTCTCCTTGGTCAAGAGTATTTCTTTAGAGTCCTCCTTGGTCAAGAATCTTTCTTTAGAGTCTCTTTTTGACTTTCCTTTTGTCATAGTTTTCCATTAAGTTATTTCAAAATTCTGAATTTTGAGATTGTTACCCATAAAACGGTTACTTCTAGATATTAGTTGCATTATTTGATTTTGTTAAGAACACAGAGGAGGTTAGTGTGAGCGTTGAGTTGCAAAAAATATCGAAAATAGTTTTAAAAAGAGAGAGCAAAAATAGTGTGAAAAGGAGTATTAACAATCTTATTTGAGATCAAACATGTGAGAGTGTGTGTGGATTATCTCATTTTATTTTACAGGTTGGCAACATGAGTAAGGAAGGAAGGGAACAAAAAGACTAACTACAAAGAAGATATCAATATAGGCAGTATAAAGATGAAAAATTCGCCTTTTAAAGGAAAGAATGATCCTGAGTTATACTTGGAGTGGGAAAGAAAGGTTGAGCAAGTGCTTAATTGTCATAATTACTCCAAGGAGAAGAAAGTAAACCTGGCAACCGTATAATTTATAGATTATATTGGTATATGGCGGGATCAATTGATGGTCAATAGGGGAAGAAATGGTGAGAGACCTATTTGGTCATAGGAAGAGATGAAATAGGTGATGCATAAAAGGTTCATACTTAGCCATTACTATAAGGATCTATATAGAAAGTTGTGAGAACTGGTTCAAGGTTCCATGAGTGTAGAAGATTATTATAAGGAGATGGAAGTCTCCATGATTAGAGGAAACATAGAAGAAGATAGAGAAGTGACATGGCAAGATTCATTACTAGTTAAATAGGGAAATTGTTGATATGGTTGAATTACAATATTACATAGAAATGAAAGAACTACTACACAAAGCCATTAAAATGGAGAGGAAAATCAAGTCCAAAAGGTTCAGATCTAATTCGTCCTCTAATTCTCCATGGAAATCAACTTGGAAGAACAACAAAGTTGCCCTTAGAACAAAAGGTGAAGCGAAGTCAAACAATTCACGTGTTGTTCCTAAAGGTAAACCTAAAAGAACTCCTACTAAGTCATGCGATATTAAGTGTTTAGGTGCCAAGGACTTGGACATATTACTTCTGAATGCCTAAACAAAAGGGTTATGGTTGTATGTGGTAACAGAGAAATTGAGAGTGCTAGCTCAAGTGATGATGAAATGCTACCATTGGAGGATTGCTCTAATGTAGAATAGGAAGAACCTATGCAAGGGGAATTACTTGTCACAAGGATATCCCTCAATATACCCTTTAAGAGCGAAGGAAATGAGAAGCAATGTAAGCATATTTTTCACTTAAGATGCCATGTGAAGGATAAGGTATGCATGGTTATTATTGATAGCCAGAGCTACACTAATGTAGCAAGTATTTTGTTCATAGAAAAGTTGAATTTGAAGTGGAAAAAGCATCCCAAACCATACAAGCTACAATGGCTGAATGATTGTGGAGACATGAATGTCAACAAACAAGTTTGGGTTCCTTTTTCAATTGGAAAGTATGAGGATGAGTTCTTTGTGATGTGGCACCAATGTATGTTGCTCATATTTTGCTTAGGTGACCAGGGAAATTTGATAGGACGGTGATGCATGATCAGTATAAAAATAGAAATTCTTTTTAAATGAACAAGTGAAAAGTTGTATTAGCTTCTCTCAAACCTTTGCAAGCTCATGAGGACCAGATTATGATAGCAAGAGGCTGCAAGTTATGAGAAAAACAAAAATGTGAGCAAGAGAAAAATAAAAAAGAATAGAATAGTGAGCACAAAAGAGAGAAAAGTGAGCTCAAAGGAGAGAAAAGTGAGAAAAAAAGAGAGAAGAGTGAGCAAGGGGAGAAAAATAGAAGAATGAGTGCAGTTGCTGAAAAATATGAGATTAAGACGCAAGGAAACAAATACTTCTACTTATATACAAGGATATTTATCATTCTACTAATGATCTTAACTCAACTTTGTCTAGTGTTGTTCTGTCTTTATTGTAGGACTTTGAGGATCTATTTCCTGAAGAAATTCCCCATGGATTATGATGCGGACCCTTTAGGCAAACAACCTAGAAACCCATGAACTCAAGGGAATTGAAACGATTGATTTGCTAAGAACATGTTTAAGATGATCAAATTAGAACCTTAAGGAAACAAAGTCCTTAAAACCCAAATCTTGAGAAGCCATAAAGGATGATCACTTCCTTTGATAACTCAAATTCAAGCATTCAATGAAGAACACAAGAAGGCAAAGCAAGAAGCTTTCTGAAATTTTATTTGCATTAATAAATATTTGTTCTTGCCTCCATTACATAGCTCTTCTTATTAATAAGCAAGAAACCCTAAAAGAAAAGAAAAACCTAGATGGAATGGGCCTATTTAGTTATGGATTAGGCCTAATCCAACCTTAAAAGACTAAAATACTTAACATAAAAAACCCACAATTTAATAAAATAAAAATAACTAAACATAAAAGCCCATAATTAGCTAAAATAGAAATATTACTTCCTAAATTAATCTTTGCTCCTAACTTGATCTTCCAAATCTATCCCTTGCATAGAAAGGTAATAGACCATCCTTGGTGAAGCTTTAGAATCTTCGAATTTAGTTTTTGATTCTTCTAACACAACCTCTTGTATTGTACTTCCATGATCAAGCCTTGCAAAGCTTCCTTCATCCTCTTAGTCTTTTCCCTAGTCATTGGGCCTCCAATCCCTTGTAAAGGATCTCAAGAATATTTGGGAACATCAACTTGATAAACACCTTGATCTCCATTATTCCCCTCCTCTTTGAAAAGATTCATCCTCAAATCACATACATCAAACAAAGATAAATCGGTGACATTAAAATTTGGGCTAACATTACCATAGTCACTTGGAAAATCTATCTTGTAGGCGTTATCATTGATCTATTCTAAGACTTGAAAAGGTCCATCTCCTCGTGGCTACAATTTTGATTTATGTTGTGTGAGAAACCTCTACTAAAGCATGTGCACCCAAACCCATTCTCTAGGTTGGAAAACAACCTTCAAACGCCCCTTATTGGCTTGCTTAGCATATTTCTCACTCTTCCTTTCAATGTTGGCCTAAACTCTAGCATGTAAATCCTTCAAAAAAGTTTCCTTTTTCTTACCATCAAGATTAGCATGCTCATTATAGGATTAAAGCCATAAGCAACTTCAAAAGGAGAAAATGAAGAAGTAGGATGAATAGTCCTATTATATGCAAACTCAATGTGTGGAAAACACTTCTGTCACTACCTTATATTCTTTTGAATGATAGCTCGCAGCAAAGTAGTGAGTGTTGATGAGTGCTCAAAAAACACTAAAATTACCATGATTTTATTCACTTTAATTGATTAAAGACTCAAATAAAAATACTGGAGGTAATACATCACAAATATATTCATAAAGTAAAAGAGGAAAATTCAAAATAAGATGGAAAAATTGGACAAAATGGGTCACAAAGGTCAAAATGTCAAAAGGAGAAAATCGCGCATGCAGCCGCCCAGCCGCGCCAACCAATCCGTGCACATCGCCAAGTCTGTGCGCACCCGTGCCCATCAACACCCGGTCCGCATGCACCTTATCTCCCTATCCGCGCACGCCAATTCTCCCTTCCATGAGCACCTATGTGCGCCCCTGCTCCAGTCCGCACGTGCCACCGCCTATCTACACCCCATTCCGCACGCGTCGTTGTGCCCCACCTAACTACACCCTATTCCGCATGCACTGCATCTCCCTATCTACACCCCATTCCGCACGTGTCGTCGTGCCCCACGTTTCCTACATTTTTAATCATTTTTCCACCATTTTTTCTTCCTCTCCTCACCTATAAGTACCCTTATTCTGTTCATATCAAACCACACCTCAAATACATCTTCTTCTCTCTTTCTTTCTCTCTATTTCTTAGTTTTTAGTTTTTTCTTAGTTTTAGAGTTATTATCTTTTTGAGAAGAACTAATTATGTTTTTGTAATTTATTTGCTTTTTGATTCAATAAATAGAAGTACAAATTTCATTTGGAGGTTTTCCAGCAACATGAATAACATCAAAGTACTGTAAGGATTTTATTTTCTTTACAGTTAATTTTTATGCTTTATTCTTACATGTTATATTTAATTTGTTTGTGATTAAATTTAACTTTGCTGGCTATTTGTAAACATGATATAATAATAATGTTGTTATGCTTACGAAATATTAAATAGGTAAAAATCTCTAAAATGAATTGATTTTATTTTTATTCAATATTTTATATTAAGAATGTTAGTGAGAAATATATTATTTTTCGTTACAAACTTAAATCTAAAAATTAGATTTTAAAGTTTAGTTATCCGGTCTAATTTAGAGTAGTTCTCTTTTATTTCTTGGTACAATCGCCCAGTAGTTAGAGTGAACCTCTATTTCAAAAGTTTTTATAAGAATTATTATCTGAAAATGTATTGACAACATGTTTTCAGTAGTGGTTTTAAAACATGAAAGTTAGTACTCGGATAATTAAATTCTTAGGTTTAATTTGAACACCTTGAATAAAGTTTAAACTGTCTTTCCCTACCAAAGGTGGCATTTAAATGGTTCATTTTCAATCTCTTAGAAAAAATAATTAATTTAATTAACCAAATTAGTTATCAACCCCACCCATAGGTGTTAATTGATTTGTTTAGTTAACAAGGAATATCTAACCATACCAAAGGTGGTATTCATATAAAAAAGAGAGAATCAATAAATATCAATTCATATCTTTAATTACCTAAATAATATGAGCAAGCATAATTAACTTAGTTATTATATCCATAAATACTCCACTATTATAAATGATAAAATTTGCATCAATATTTGTTGAATCTGTATCTATGTTTATTTTTATTTATTAGATTAGAAACAACAAAACCCAAATATCATGAAAAGATGTTTAGGATTTAATTTTGTTTTTAAAAGTTTAAATAATAAATTAAAAACCACATATATTCCTTCCTTAGATCAACCTTGGGAGTATACTTATCATTTTCTATGAAATGATTCGTGCACTTGCGAGAGTTTTATAAATATAAAACCAAAGTACTAGCAGGATCGACGATGCCGATTTTGCTCATCAAGTGTCCTATTAACTACTTCAGTTTGACCATCCATTTGAGGATGTGCAACAGTGGAAAATAATAGTTTAGTTCCTAGTTTATTTCATAAAGTGTGCCAAAAATGACCTAGGAACTTAACATCTCTATCACTAACAATTGGCTTTGGCAACCCATGCAAATGAACCACTTCTTTAAAGAACAAATCAGGAATATGTGTTGGATCATTGGTTTTAGAACATGCAATAAAATAAGTCATTTTACTAAACCTATCAACAACAACACATATGTTATCCTTGCCACTTTGAGACCTTGGTAATCCTAAAACAAAATCCATAGATATATCAATCCATGGTTGATTAGGTACAGGGTAAAGGGGTTTACAAGCCATATGGTTTAACTTTAGATTTTTCTTCCCTACATATAATGCATTTTTCATAAATAGATTGCACATCATGCTTCATATTAGGCCAATAAAAATTCTCATGTAAAATATCTAAAATCTTTAGAACACCAAAGTGACCCATCAAAATTCCCCCATGACTTTCCCTAACAAGCAACTCACAAACATAACAAATAGGTACACATAATTTATCTTTCTTGAATAGAAATCCTTCATGCCTATAAAAATCACCAGAAGTAAACTTATCACATGCATTCCATACTTGGCAAAAATCAGAATCATTAGCATACAAGTCCTTAAGCAATTCAAAACCAAGTAATATAGTTTGTAATGAAGTAAGTAATATGTACCTCCTAGATAATGCATCAACCACATCGTTGTCCTTCCCATGCTTGTATTTGATTACATAAGGAAACATTTCTATAAACTCCAACCCCTTAGCATGCATTTTATTAAGCTTACCTTGGGTCTTCAAAAACTTCAGACTCTTATGATCATAATGAATGATAAATTCCCTTGGCCATAAGTAATGCTACTATGTTTGAAGAGTTCTCACTAATGCATAAAGCTCCTTGTCATAAGTAGGATAATTCAACACTGCTCCACTTAGCTTTTTGCTAAAATATGAAATTGGTTTGGAATCCTACCATAAAACAGCTCATATGCCAATCCCCGATGCATCACATTCTATCTCAAAAGATTTATAAAAGTTAGGCAAACAAAACAAAAGTGCATTTTTTAGGTTATCTTTTAAAGTGTTAAATGCTCGATCATGCACATCATCCCACTTTAAAATAACATATTTTTAACAAGTTCATTCAAAGGTACAACAGTAGAACTAAAATCTTTAATAAACCTTAGATGAAAACTTGTTAAACCATGGAAAATTCTTACCTCATTTTCACTCCTAGGTGTAGGCCAATCCCTTATTTCCCTTACCTTTTCTTCATCAACACTAACACCCTATGAACTAACAACAAATCCAAGAAACACAATAGATTCCATGCAAATTGTGCACCTTTTAAGATTAGCATACAACTTGTTCTCTCTCAACACACTAAAAACTGCATGCAAGTGTTCCACATGTTCCTCTAGATTTTTCCTATAGACTAAAATATCATCAAAGTAAACGACCATAAATTTCCCCATGAAAGCATGCAAAACATGGTTCATTAACCTCATGAATGTACTAGGTGCATTTGTTAAACCAAACGGCATTACTAACCATTCATCTAATCCATATTTTGTCTTAAATGCAGTTTTCCATTCACCCCCTTCTTTCATGCTAATTTGATAATATACATTCTTTAAGTCAATGATGGAAAACGAATGAGAGCCATACAACTCATTAAGCATATCATCTGCCCTGGGGATAGGATGTCTACACTTTACCATTATCTTGTTAATAGCATGGAAATAAACAGACATGCGCCATGTTCCATCTTTCTTTGGGACTAAGATGATAGGAACCAAACATGGGATGAGACTCTCCCTTACAAATCCCTTTTGCAGCAACTTATCCACTTGCCTTTGTATCTCCTTCATTTCCTCAAGATTAGCTCTATAAGCAGGTTGGTTTGGTATTGCAGATCTGGGTGTGAATTACATTTGATACTCAATTCCTCTCAAAAGAGGTAATCCATGGGGAATTTCTTCAGGAAATAGATCCTCAAAGTCCTGTAATAAAGCTACAACAACACTAGACAAAGATGAGTTAAGATCATTAGTAGAAAGATAAGTATCCTTGTACATAAGTACAAGTACTTGTTGCCTTGCCACTATTACACTCTTAGGTTGTATATTGAGGGCTTTCCTTATGACAAGTAATACCCCATGCATAGGTTCTTCTAATTCTACATTTGAACAATCCTCCAATGGTGGCATTTCATCATCACTTGAACTAGCACTCCCGATTTCTCCATTATCATGAACAACCATAACCCTTTTATTTGGACATTTAGAAGAAATATGTCCTAATCCTTTTCACCTAAAACACTTAATATCATGAGACTTAGTAGGATTTTTTGTTTCAGATTTACTTTTAGGAAGAACAACTGAATTGTTTGACTTCGCTTCACTTTTTTTTCTAAAGGTAGCTTTGTTGTCCTTCCATGTTGATTTCCATAGAGAACTAGAGGACGAACTAGATCTAAACCTTTTGGACTTGATTTTCTTCTCCACTTTAATGGATTTGTGTAGTAGTTTTTCCAGTTCTACATAATTTTGCAATTCAACCACATTATCAATTTCCCTATTTAACCCAACAATGTATGTGGCCATTTTCACTTCTTTATCTTCCTTTATGTTTCCTATAATCATAGCGACTTCCATCTCCTTATAATAATATTCTACACTCATGGAAACTTGGACCAGCCCTTGCAACTTTCTATAGATATCCCTATAGTAATGGCAAGGTATGAAACTCTTATGCATCACCATCTTCCCATAACCGAATAGGTCTCACCATTTCTTCGCCTATTGACCACCAGCTAATCCCACCATATACCAGCATAATATGTACATTCTACGTCTGCTAGCTTTACTCTCTTCTCCTTAGAGTAATTATGACAATCAAATTACATAACTCTTCTTCTTTATAAGCAAGAAACTCTAAAAAAACAAACCTATATGAAATGGGCCTAATGGACTTATTTAGTTATGGATTGGTCCTAATCTAACCTTAAAAATAAAACAATAAAAGACTTAAAATAAAAAGCCCACAATTCACTAAAATAAAAATTGCTAAACATAAAAGGCCCACAATTAAAAAAAAGACTAAGACTTAAAATAAAAATCCCATAATTAACTAAAATAAAAATTACTAAACATTAAAAGCCATAATTAACTACAACAAAAAATTCCTTCCTAATTTATTCCTGCATCCAATTTGACATTCCAAATCTATACCTTAGGTAAGATCTGGAGAATATTTGTAGCAACTTGAGAATTTTTAGAATATTTGTAAGCATCAACTGGTTCGCACATCAATCTCCATTATTCCCCTCCACTTCGAAAATATTCGTTCTTGAATCTTAGCTTTGTAAGCAAGTCAATTTAGCATTGCAGATTTAGGTATGAAGTTTATTTTATGTTCAATTCCTCTCAAATGAGGTAATATAATGGAGATCAAGGTGCTGATCAAGTTGACGTTCCCAAATATTCTCTAGATCCTTTACAAAGGATTGGGGGTCCAATGACTAGGGCAAAGACTTAGAGTATGAAGGAAGCTTTGCAAGGCTTGGTCATAGAAGTACAATACAAAGAGGCCGTGTTAGAAGAATCAAAAACTAAATTCGAAGATTATAAACCTTTACCAAGGATGGTCTATTACCTTTCTATGTAAGGGATAGATTTGGAAGATCAAGTTGGGAGTAAAGATTAATTTAGGAAGTAATATTTTTAATTTAGCTAATTATGGGCTTTTATGTTTAGTAATTTTTATTTTATTAAATTGTGGAATTTTTTATGTTAAGTCTTTTAGTCTTTTATTTGCCCATTCCATCTAGGTTTTTTTCCTTTTAGAGATTTGTTGCTTATTAATAAGAAGAGCTATGTAATGGAGGCAAGAACGAATATTCATTAATGAAAAGAAAACTTTAGAAGCTTCTTATTTTCCCTTCTTGTGTTCTTGATTGAATGCTTGAATTCGACTTATTAAAGGGAGTGATCATCCTTTGTGGCGTCTTAAGACTTGGGTTTTAAGGACTTTGTTTCCTTAGGGTTCTAATCTGATCATCTTCAACACGTTCTTAGCAAATCAATCATTTCAATTCCCTTGAGTTCGTGGGTTCCTAGGTTTTTTGCTAAAGGGTCCGTATCATTTGGTATCAAAGCCTTAATTGCTGAAAACAGGTAATCTATCTACATCTATTTTGTTTTAAATTTTAGATTTTAAAAAAATTGTCCTTCGATTTTTTCCTACATTATTGAGTCACAAATCATAAAAAAAAGGATAAAATTTGTCCTTTTGAGTCTTATGTTTTCTTTCAATCTTGTCGTCGTTGTTTTCGTATTTGGATTTTGTTTCATAGTTTTCTTTGAATTCTTCAAATATTTTTCTTGATTCTTTATTTTTTTTATGTTCAATCATCTTGGTTCTTCAAAAAAAACAAAAATAAAAGGAGAAGAGGGTTGCTATTCACAGTTTCCTAGAGCAGATTCAATAATGAACAACCCTAGTTGATTTAAACAATATATCATACAAATTGAAAACAACTAGCAACTCTAGAACAATCAATTTAAGAACAAGTTCAATAAAGATAGCTTCTTTAGAGATTAATGATTGAACCAAATAATTATTTGACACACAATTATTTGATCCAACAAATCAAGAACAAAAAATGAAGAATAAGTTATAAGAACATATGATCAAAATTCATAAACTAGTTAAGCTTATTAATCAATCAAATATAACTACCAATGTTTGATAGATTAAACTAAATATATAAGCCTAAAGAATCAAGAATTCTCTTTTGTGATTAGTTTCAATTTGTGCTAAGGTTTGTATTTACAGAATATTTTGAAGTACATTAGGTTTAAGTGGAATTACCATATTGTCCATAAAATCCACTAAAAAACTTAAGAAATAAGGACAATATAGTAAAAATCCAATTGAAATTTTAATAGAAGTATGTTTTAAAATCAAATAGGTCTAACCAAGTGCTCAATCAATTCAATACATTGGTTGATCAATTGAACATCCTCTAATTTTCTCCAATGATCATTTAATTAATATTCAAAAATCATTGGATTAATCCAGTGATTTAATTTTCTATTCCTCAATTGATCAAGGAAATCCCTCAATTGATCTAGTTATGTATTAAGATTAATTCAATCTTATTATATTGCTTGATCTAGTCACCACTCGATCGATCGATGAGCCTATTTTTACATTGTTTCAATTGTATCTAATATGCAATTTAAGGTGTACAAGAGCATTTTTTTAGAATATTTGTAAACTTACTCTTGCTCTGCACCTCAATCTCCATTATTTCTCTATTGAATAAAATCGAAAACAAGCAAAATGAAAAAGGTGCAAAAATAATTTAAACCCTTGGTAAGTAATGTAAACGATGGAATTTAGGTTCAGAAATTCAGGTTGATTAGGAAGGCATGCTCATATTATGGGAATCGATACGAGCTTTGATTTGATATATTGTAGTAGTCATTTCGATATACAAATCAAAAGTTATGTTGTTTAAAGTTGCGATTTCGATTTATCAAATGTTTAAGTTTTTATGAATCTGTGAACAATAACATTTTTCTATTTTTTTCTTCCCATTTCTTTTTTGAAGAACAAAGATTGATTGAACATAGAAATAAAAGAATAACAAAAAGATATGAAGATTTCATAGGGAACTAGGAAACGAAATCCAAACACAAAAACAACAACAACAAGTCCATAAAACCCCAACCTTGAGACGTCACAAAGAATGACCACCCCTTTGATAATTTGAATTGAAGCATTCAATCAAGAACTCCAGAAGGCAAAGCAAAAATATTTTTTAAATAAATTTTCATTAATGATATCATTTCTCCCCCCAATAAAGGCTGCTATTTTAGTTTTTAAGCAACAAAACGATAGAAGAAATTTATCTTGAAAAAAGGAACCCTAGACGTAATTCAACCCTAGAAGGCATATTTAGTTGTGGATTATGCCTAATTAATCCATAAAGAATAAAGGACTAAAACTTCTTAAGATAAAGAAGCAATATAAAATAACTCAATTCACTAAAAAAAATCGCTAACCATAAAATGCCCATAATTAACAAAACCAAAAAAAATTGATTCTGAAATTAATCCTTGCATTTGATAATCCAAATCTATCCCCCCTGTAGGACCATGAAAATATTTGTATGATCTTGAGAATATTTGTAGAATATTGAGAATCTTTAGAATATTTGTAAACTTACTCTTGCTCAGCACCTCAATCTCCATTACTGCTCTATTGAATAAAATCAAAAACAAACAAAATGGAAAAGGTTCGAAAAAAATTTTAAACCCTCGGTAAATGATGTAAACGATGGAATTTAGGTTCAGAAATGAGGTTCATTAGGAAGGCATGCTCATATTATGGGAATCAATAGAAGTTTCAATTTGATATATTTTAGTAGTCATTTTGATACCCGAATCAAAAGTTATGACTTTTTAAAGTTATAACTCCAATTTATCAAATATTTAATTTTTTTAATCTATGAACAACAACACTTTTCTTTGTTTTTTTCCTTCTCAATTTTTTTTGAAGAACAAAGATTGATTGAACACAAAATTAAAGAACAAAAAAAAAAGATACGAAGATTTCAAAGCGAACTAGGAAACAAAATCTAAACACGAAAACAACAACAAGAAGTCCATAAAACCCTAACCTTGAGACGTCACGAAGGATGATCACCCCTTTGATAATTCGAATTCAAGCATTCAATCAAGAACACCAGAAGGCAAAACAAAAATATTTCTAAAATAAATTAACATTAATGATTTCAGTTCTCCCTCTAATACATGGCTATTGTTTTATTTTTTAAGAGACAAAACCCAAGAAGAAATTTATCTTAAAGAAAGGAACCCTAGATGTAATTCAACCCTAGTAGGCCTATCTAGTTGTGGATTGTTCCTAATCCATCCGTAAAGAATAAAAGACTAAAAATTCTTATGATAAATAAGAAATGTAAAATTCCTCAATTCACTAAAAATAAAATTGCTAACCATAAAAGGCCCATAATTAACAAAACCAAAAAACATTGATCCAAAATTAATCCTTGCATTTGATATTCCAAATCTATCCCCCATGTAGGACCATGAAAATATTTGTATGATCTTGAGAATATTCGTATGATATTGAGAATCTTAAGAATGTTTGTAAACTTACTCTTTCTCGGCACCTAAATCTCCATTACGGCTCTATCGAATAAAATCGAAAGCAAACAAAACGGAAAAGGTGCGAAAAAAACTTTAAACCCTCTATAAGTGATGTAAACGATGGAATTTAGGTTCAAAAATTGAGGTTCTTTGGCAAGGCATGCTCATATTATAGGAATTGATATAAGCTTCGATTTGATATATTGTAGTAGTCGTTTCGATACCTGAATAAAAAGTTATGACTTTTCAAAGTTATAACTCCAATTTATCAAATATTTAATTTTTTATGAATCTATGAACAACAACACTTTTCTTTTTTTTTTCCTTCTCAAATTTTTTTGAAGAATAAAGATTGATTGAACACAGTAATAAAAGAACAACAAAAATATACGAAGATTTCAAAGAGAATTAAGAAATGAAATCCAAACATGAAAACAACAAGTCCATAAGATCCCAACCTTGAGACGTCACAAAGGATGATCCCCCCTTTGATAATTCGAATTCAAGCATTCAATCAAGAACACCAGAAGACAAAGAAAAAATATTTCTCAAATATTTGTGGGTGCGAAAAAAACTTTAAACTCTTGACAAGTGATGTAAACGATGGAATTTAGGTTCAAAAATTAAGGTTCTTTAGCAAGGCATGCTCATATTATAAGAATCGATATGAGTTTTGATTTGATATATTGTAGTAGTCGTTTCAATAGTCGAATAAAAAGTTATGACCATTTAAAGTTATAACTCCGATTTATCAAATGTTTAATTTTTTTTTGAATCTATGAACAACACTTTTCTTTTCTCTTTTTCATCTCAATTTGTTTTTGAAGAATAAAGATTGATTGAACTTAGAAATAAAAGAATAACAAAAAGATACAAAGATTTTAAAGAGAACTTGGAAACGAAATCCAAACACAAAAATAACAATAACAAGTCTGTAAAACCCTAACCTTGAGATGTCACGAAGAATGATCACCCCTTTGATAATTTGAATTCAAGCATTCAATCAAGAACACCATATGGGAAAGAAAAAATCTTTCTAAAATAAATTTTCATTAATGATATAAGTTCTCCCTCTAATACAAGGCTGTTGTTTTATTTTTTAAGTAACAAAAGCTAGAAGATATCTAGTTATGGATTGTATCTAATCCTTCCATAAAGAATAAAAGACTAAAAATTCTTATGATAAACAAGAAATATAAAATTCCTCAATTCACTAAAAAAATTGCTAAACATAAATGGCCCATAATTAACTAAATAAAAACAAATTGCTCCAAGAATTAATCCTTGCATTTGATATTCCAAATCTATCCCCCTCTAGGATCATGAAAATATTTGTATGTTATTAAGAGTATTTGTAGGATATTGAGAATCTTTAGAATATTTGTAAACTTATCTTGCTCGGCACCTCAATCTCCATTACTACTCTATTGAATAAAATCGAAAACAAGCAAAATGGAAATGGTGCAAAAAAAACTTTATACCCTCGCTAAGTGATGTAAACGATAAAATTTAGGTTCAAAAATTGAGGTTCTTAAGCAAGGCATGCTCATATTATAGGAATCAATATGAGCTTTGATTTGATATATTGTAGTATTCATTTCAATACCCAAATCAAAAGTTATGACCGTTTATAGTTATAACTCTGTTTTATCAAATGTTTAAATTTATTTTAATCTGTAAATAGCAGCACTTTTCTTTTTTTTTCTTTCTCAATTTTTTTTGAAGAACAAAGATTAATTGTACACAGAAATAAAATAACAAAAAAAAGTTATGAAGATTCAAAAGAGAAGTAGGAAACAAAATCCAAACACGAAAACAACAACATGTCCATAAAACCAAAACCTTGAAACGTCACAAAGGATGATTACCCCTTTGATAATTCGAATTCAAGCATTCAATCAAGAACACCAGAAGGCATAACAAAAATCTTTCTGAAATAAATTTTCATTAATGATATTAGTTCTCTGTCCAATTCAAGGCTACTATTTTATTTTTTACGCATCGAAACCCTAGATGATATTTACAATAAAGAAAGGAACCCTAGACGTAATTTAACCCTAGTAGGCCTATTTAGTTATGGATTATGCCTAATCCATCCACAAATAATAAAAGACTAAAGCTTCTTATGATAAATAAGCAATATAAAATTTCCCAATTCACTAAAAAGATAATTGCTAACCATATAAGGTCCACAATTAACTAAACCAAAAAATATTGCTTCCAAAATTAATCCTTGCATTTGATATTACAAATCTATCCCCTCTATAGGATCATGAATATATTTGTTTAATCTTGAGAATATTTGTAGGATATTGAGAATGTTTAGAATATTTGTAAACATACTCTTGTTCGGCACCTCCATTTCCATTACTACTCTATTGAATACAATCAAAAACAAGCAAAATAGAAAAGGTGTGAAACAAACTTTAAACCCTCGGTTAGTGATGTAAATGATGGAATTTGGGTTCCAAATTTGATGTTATTTGGTAAGATATGCTCATATTATGGGAATTGATACGAGCTTTAATTTGATATATTATAGTAGTCCTTTCGATGCCAGAACCAAAAGTTATGACCGTTTAAAGTTGCAACTCCGATTTATCAAATGTTTAATTTTTTTTAATCTATGAACATCATCACATTTCCTTTTTTTGCTTCTCAATTTTTTTGAAGGACAAAGATTGATTGAACACAGAAATAAAGAGAACAACAAAAATTTATGAAGATTTCAAAGATAACTAGGAAACGAAATCCAAACATGAAAGAAACAACAAGTCCATAAAACCCCAACCTTTAGACATCACAAAGGATGATCACCCCTTTTGAAAATTCGAATTCAAGCATTCAATTAAGAACACCAACAGGCAAAGCAAAAATATTTCTAAAATAAATTTTCATTAATGATATCCATTCTCCCTCCAATACAAGGCTACTATTTAATTTTTAAGCAACAAAACCCTAGAAGAAATTTGTGACGTCTCAAGGTTAGGGTTTTATTGACTTGTTGTTGTTGTTTTCGTGTTTGGATTTCATTTCCTAGTTGTCTTTGAAATCTTCATATCTTTTTATTGTTCTTTTATTTCTGTGCTAAATCAATCTTTGTTCTTTAAAAAAAGTTGAGAAGAAAAAAAAAAGAAAAAATGTTATTGTTCACAGATTAAAAAAAATTAAACATTTGATAATTTAGGGTTGCAACTTTAAATGGTGATAACTTTTAATTCTCGTATCAAAACGACTAGTACAATATATAAAATCGAAGCTCATATCGATTCTCATAATATGAGCATGCCTTACTTAAGAACCTCAATTTTTGAACCCAAATTTCATCGTTTACAAATATTCTAAAGATTCTCAATATCCTACATATATTCTCAAGATCATACAAATATTCTCATGATCCTATAGAGGGGATAGATTTGGAATATTAAATGAAAGGATTAATTTTGGAAGCATTTTTTTTGTTTAGTTAATTATGGGCCTTTTATGGTTAGTAATTTTCTTTTTATTGAATTGAGGAGTTTTATATTACTTATTTATCATAAGAAATTTTAGTCTTTTATTCTATACGAATTAATTAGGCACAATCCATAACTAAATAGGCCTACTAGGGTTGAATTATGTCTCAGGTTCCTTTCTTTAAGACGCTACATGTTGCTAAGGATTATATATATTATCCTTAGTGAGATGTTGCTTGGGGGATTTAATCTTTTTTAAAACTCAATATCTCCACGCTATTGAGTTTCATTTTCTTGCTGACCTTGTAGCTATTCCTTGCCTTGCTTCTGTAAGTTTTCAGTTAGTTGCTCCACTTGTACTTCTACTTCTACCTTTTTAATGGAAACCTCTACAGATTCCAACCTATAATTTGTTTTGAATTGGTTATCTCTACTATATTGAATGATTGCATTCAAATTCCCCTCCAAAGTTGGCTTATTATGAGGATTCCTAAGCATTTATTGGTGGTATTGGCCTAGTTGGTTTGAATTGTAGGTAAATGAAGGTTTTCTTGACTCTAGGAGAAATTGAGATGATTCCTCCACCCTGGATTGTAGGTATTAGCATTGGGTTCATACCTTCGTTTTGGTTGGTACCCTCTAATACATTCACTTGCTCAGGTCGACCACTAGCTTCTTCTTAGTAGGGATAGGTTTCAGCACCACGTCCTAAAGTACTGCACATACCATATTGTATTTATTTATTGTGGCATGTGTTGCAAAAATTGCAAATTTCTTAGTTGATTGAGCAAGCTACATTTGAAATTTGGTACCATAGTCAACATTATGGACTCCAACTCTCTTCGCTCGGGAGCTCTTTTGCTAAGAATTAGCACCTAACATCTCAAAGAGATTATAAGTCTCTAAGGTATTCTTTTCTTCCATCACTCCTCTAGTAACATTATCAATGATGAACTAATATTATTATGTCAATCCATTGTAGAAAAACTAGTTATACAAGTCTAATGGATAGTTGTGATTGACATATTAATTGAGAAGGAGTCTGAACCTATCCCATGCTTTATGGCAAGATTTTCCCCCATATGAGAGAAAGTTACAATATTAGCTCTCAACTCTGATGTTTTCTAATGGGAGTGAAATTTTCCCATAAACCTATTGTAAACATCCTCCCAGGTTACAAGGAACTTAGGGAAAGTGACATTAGCAAAGCCTTTTCTCCTTCCCTTGAGGATGGAAAGGAAGTATTGAATTTTGAGTTGATCCTCAATGAGCACAAAGAAGGGAAATGTTTAGACTATTGAGTAAAATTCCCTAATAAAAGATAGTGATTCTTCATTAGATAGCCCATTGAAGGAAGGTAATATGAAAAATGAATGTTTCTAATTTCATAGTTTCGAGTAGCCTCACCCAATTGGATTGAGGCAATAATAGTGCCATTTTGGTTTCTCTTTGTGGTGGATTTTCCCCCATATTTAATGGTTCAAGTGAGGGGTCAAGGTATGGTTCACAAATTTGTTCAACAAAAGGCTATAGGACCTCATAGTCCAGCCTTCGTAACACTCTATTGGTTCTAAGAATATTATTTTTATGTGGTGTGAGAGGGTGCATAAGGATCTTATAGCTTGCATAAAACTTTTAAAACCGAAATCAAATTCACATGTCAAGTATAAAAATAAAAAGATAAAATAAATATACAAGTCCATAACACATTATATGTTTGTACACATAAATACTAAATGTGTAGAAATTAAAAGAATAAAATGATACAATGATACATATGTTAGTAAAAGAAAATAAATTATACAAGAAATAATTTATTACACAAAAACACTAAACATAAAGAAAGAAATAAAATAAAAAAAGATTTAATAAATAAAGAAAAGGAAAAAAAAATATTTTTTAAGAAAAGAAAAGTAAATTAAAAATAAAAGAAAAAAAGTTAAATTTTTAAACTTTTAATTTAATTTAATTTTATATAAATTAAATTTTTGAAAATTTCTAAGATTTTTAAATTTTATTATTATTATTAAATAAGATAATTTATTTTATTTTAAAAAAAAATTATAAGAAAAAAAAGTTTAAAAATAATCTTTTTATTTTATTTTCATAATAATAGAAAATTTAAAATTTAAAATATCTAGAATTAATTAATAACCTATATATTTTAAAATTTTAAATAAAAATCACAATATTCACAACACAATGTTTAAAAATTTTATAATAAAAATTAAAAATTCTTTTCCATTCTCGTAATAGCGTAAAAAACTTGTTGAGAGTCAACATTATCTAATGTTTAGTTCTATTATCGGTATACTTGAAAGTGACGAATAAAACTTGATTTTCTAAAATTAGGTGTACAAATTTTGTATGATTTATAAAATAGCTAGCAAGTGTAAGAATCATTCATAGAAAATAATAAGTATTGTTCCAAGGTCGAACTAAAGAGTAATCATGTGATTTTTAAATAATTCAATAAATTCTTGAGATCAAAAATAAACCTAAACATCCTAGCATGATAGTTTTTGCTTGAGAAATCTAATCTAATTACATAAAAGTAAAGATACATTCAATAAACATTAGACAATTAAATATTTATCATAAATGAGAGAATTTATGGGATATATTAGCTAGTTAATTATACTTTCATAATATTAATTATGTTACTAAAAATATAAATTAAGATTATTGATTCTTCCTTTTTTATAGGAAATTATTCTAAGATGGGGATCAATTTTGTTATTAATCAATTATCAATCAAAGTTTTTTGATGAGAGTTAGTAATTAATAGCTAACTAAATATGTTTTATTTTTAAGGAATTAATAAACCATTTAATTGATACTTCTAACGGGGTTATCATTTTAAACTCTCATCAAGGTGTCTAAGTTACGTTAATGATTTAAGTATCTACAAACTAACTTTTACATTTTAAATCTATTATGAAACATATGTCATCAATATATTTTTCAATAATAAAAATCTTTGACATAGAGTTTGCTAACTCAGATCTAGAATATTTCATCTAAAAAAAATGAAAACTTTCTAGAGAGAGAAATTGCTTAGAAAATTGTGTGTTTTGGAATGGGGGAAGAAGGTCCTTTTATAGGTAAGGAAAAGGCCAAAAAAGGGGGGTGGAATATTTCAAAATTTCAATTTGGATGTGTTTTGACATTTTGGCACGCGTAAGGGGCACGAAGATATTGGTAGACGGGCAGTTGGAGTGGGAAACGGGTAGTTAGAGCACGTTGGACACAACGAGGAGTGTACTGGCGCACACATAAGTTAGCCTGGTATGTACCAAGTGATGAGTGCTCAAAAAGCACTAAAATAACCATGATTTTATGCACATTAATTGATTAAAAATATATATATTTATATGTTTTATCATATATTTATATAAATTTGTCTTTTTCGGAATCACGGGTATTTTTATTGTTTTTCAGGTATTTTGGCTTAAAAACGCAATTTAAAGACTCAAAGAAGAATACTTGAAGCAATACATCACAAATAAATTAATAAATAAGTGGAAAAAGGTCAACAAACATGGAAAAATTGGACAAAATGGGTCGAAAAGGTCAAAAATGTCAAAAAGCGAGAAAACGCCGTCGCGCGCGCCAGCCGCCGCGCCCAGCACCCAGCTCCGCCCAAAACTGCGCGCGGGGTACTGTTCATGCGCGCAGCACTGCGCGCGGGTTACTGTTCACGCGCGCGCGCAGCGCCCAGCAGCCGCCCAGCCGCGCGCCCAACGCGTTTTTGACCCATTTTTCACGTGCAGCCGCCCCCATGACGTCATGCTGACGTCATTGATGACCTCAGCAGGTCCAAAACACGTTTTTTATTTTTTTTAACATTTTTTTAATCATTTTTTCTCTCCATCCTCACCTATAAATACCCCCCTTCCATTCACTTCAAAACACACCTCAAAACCTCACTTCTCTCTTCTTTCTTTCTCTCATTTCTTAGTTTTTGAGTTTTCTTTAGTTTCTTTCTTAGTTTCTAAGCTTTTCTTAGTTTTTCTCTTAGTTTTTAGTTCAATTGTCTTAGGTTTAGAGTTCTTCTCTTTTTGAGAGGAACTTGTAATGTTTTTGTAATAATTTAGATTTTTGATTCAATAAATGGAAGTGCAAATTCCGCTTGGAGGTTTTCTAGCAACGGGAATAGCATCGAAGTTCGTAAGGATTTTATTTTCTTTGATTATTTTTATGCTTTATTCTTACATGTTATATTTAATTTGTCGTGATTAAATTTAACTGTGCTAGTTTATAATCATGATATAATAATAACGTTGTTATGCTTGCGAAATATTAAATAGGTGAAAATTTCTAAAATGAATTGATTTTATTTTTATTCAAGATTTTATATTAAGGATGTTAGAGAGAATTATATTATTTTTCATTACAAACTTAAATCTGAAAGTTAGACTTTAAGGTTTAGTTATCCGTCTAATTTAGAGTAGTGCTCTTTTATTTGTTGGTACAATCGTAGGTAGTTAGAGTGAAGCTCTATTTCAAAAGTTTTTATAAGAATTATTATGTGGAAATGTATTGACAACATGTTTTCAATAGTGATTTTAAAACTTGAAAGTTAGTACTCGGATAACTAAATTCTTAGGTTTAATTTTGACACCTTGAATAAAGTTTAAACTGTCTAACCCCACCAAAGGTGGCATTTAAATGGTTCATTTTCAATCTCTTAGAAAAAGGAATTAATTTAATTAATCAAATTAGTTATCAACCCCACCCATAGGTGTTAATTGATTTGTTTAGTTAACAAAGAATATCTAACCCCACCAAAGGTGGTATTCATATAAAAAAGAGAGAATCAATAAATATCAATTCATATCTTTAATAACCTAAATAATATGAGCAAGCATAATTAACTTAGTTATTATATCCATAAATACTCCGCTAATATAAATGATAAAAATTTGCATGAATATTTATTGAATCTGTATATATGTTTATTATTTATTGAATTTGTATATATGTTTATTAATTATTGAATTTGTATATATGTTTATTTATTTTATGTTATTAGATTAAAAACACAAAACCCCAAAATATCGTGACAGGATGTTTAGGATTTAATTTCGTTTTTAAAAGTTTGAATAATAAATTAAAAACCACATACATTCCTTCCTTAGATCGACCTTGGGAGTATACTTATCATTTTCTACGAAATGATTCGTGCACTTGCGAGAGTTTTATAAATAGATAAAACCAAAGTATCGGGCAGGATCGGCGATGTCGGTTCTGCCCCGATCACCAAGCGCATGTCAAGTGTGTATTGATTGTATGTGCTGGCTAGGCATGTGCTGACCCTGTGCGTTTGGGTGCCGACGTATGTTGGGAGTCCACGTGTGCTATTGCGCCCGGGACTCGGCATAGATGGTATGTTGGGTGCACTGATGCACACGGGACTCAGTTGCAATGGATGATTGCGCATGCAACTTGATACAGTTGGGCTTCTACACGCACGACTCAACCTATATGGGCTTCTCTGCATGCGACTAGGCACATATAGGCTGTTGCACGTGCGATTTAGGCCTTTTTGACATTTTTGTCCAATTTTTTCATATTTTTTACTCTTCCTCATTTCTTTTATCAACATATTTTTTATGTATTGCCTCCAGTATTTTTGAATGAAAATACCTATAAAACAATAAAAATACCTATGATTCTGAAAAGAAAGATTTATATAAAACTATGATAAAATCATAAAAATACTTAGTGCTTTTTTTAGCACTTATCAAGAAACACTAGAAAAAGTTGTAGACTTTTAGAAGATTTCCTAGACAACACTAGTATTCACAAAAGCTGATCTACATAACCTAATGAATGAGGTTGCTATTCTCGCAGACAAACGTGACCTTAAAGAAATTAGCAAAGAAGATATATCTGATGCTCTTGAGTACATAATAGCAAACTAGAGAAGAAAAATGTTGTCATCTCAAATAAAAATAAGAAATTAGTTTCTTACCATGGTAAGTAATATGTAGTAGTTTATTCTTGAAATTATATCTAAGCTTTTTTGTGATCTCTTGCATACCCTTACTTGTTATACAATGCTTACACTACTATAAAAAGGGTATTTAAGTCGATATGTAAAGTCGATTTTTGGAAAAAACTAACTTTTAATGAATTTAAAGTCGGTTCGTTGTAGAACCAACGTTATCCATGTAGGACGTAGCAATGTTTGATGTGTCGAATCGATGCTACACATGGACGTAGCATTAGTTGACACTTGGAACCAATGCTACGTCCACGTGTAGCGTTGGTTTGACATGTGAACCGACGCTACACACATGGATAAATTATTTTCTCTTCTTTCTTCCACAGACAAAAACTATTCCGAGTGCTGCATACCTCTCAAAAACCCAAAACCTTTTCCACTTCTCCTCCACTCTTTCTCATTTTCCGGCCACCTACGACCACCAATTCTAGCGCCGGTTACTCGGTTTCTTCTTCTCTAACTAATCTTTTAGATCCCCTATTTCTTTGAGCAAAATACTCAAATATTTAATACTCATTTCTCCCTTACAAAACACCATTATTTTTCTTCATTTTCTTCATTTTGTCACTTCATTTACTCTTGTAAGTATTTATATTAATTCTACGCACTTATTATTCATATTTTTTCTGTTATTATGTGTTATTATTTATGTTTATTATGTGTTATTATTTATGTATATAAATTTTTGTATTATATATGTAACATATTATAACATCGGGAGAAGAATATGATGATCTTAAATAACATAGAACAACACCATGGTAATTTTTCAATTATTTGTATTATTTAAACTATTTGTTAAACAAATTTTATTTTTTTCTGCTATTATTTAGTGATCGAATATAGGTTTTAATTTAAGTATAATAGAAAATGAGTAAATTTTGTAAAAAAATTAAAATTAAAATGTAAAGTTGGTTCACGTATTGAACTAACTTTAAATTTTAAGTTATTTCATTTAGAGTCGGTTCAGCGGACCAATTTTAAATTGGTTTAAAGTCAGTTTTTAACCAACTTTAATACCTTTTTTGTAGTAATATTAGTAATTTTTATGCCTTTCAACTGTAGAGGCTGGACATGCTCTAGTTGGTGCATTGATGCCAAAATATGATCTTGTGATGGACATACCCATAAACAAATGAATCAAAGTGAAGCCAATATGGGTCCTAAAATTTTCTTTCACCAAAGACAATATAGTATGACTACTCCAGTTGCTCCTCTGCTATATAATTAGCAGAATAACCTAATTTGTCCACTAAAGCTTGAATAAAAGTGTCCACTTGTACTTTACTAGAAACTCTATTTTCAAGCTCCACCTACTCTTGACGTTGAGAGTTTCATAGGTAGGAACAATTTCCCATAGGTCAATTGTCCTTCAAACCCAAATAGGCATCTAAGACCTAAATAAGGGGTGGAAATGCCAACAATGGAATCTTTTTGCAAGCTCTGTGACAGTACAAAAAAATTCTTTAACATACAACAAAAAAAAACAAGTAGATATAAAAGAAAATCTATGACAAACACACTTGCACGACACTTGATCCAAGTAGATCCAAGTTTATCCTCAGAGTTTCATCTCTAAGTGATGTGATAGATTATTGATGATTTACCATCTAAAATGAATAAATGTTGTGACCTTGCAACACCCAGTAAAAACACAACTCACCACCACATAGGATCTTTACCTATACTCAACGTTCTAACTTCACAACACCTAGTCGACACACAACTAACCACCACATAGGCTCTTCACCTATGTTAACTATTGCATCCTCATAACTACTAGCTGACACACGACTCAACAATGAACAATAGTGTATGAAATAAGGTACCTACCTCAACAACAAGCCCACCAGCAAACACATCTTAGGAACTCACAGAAATAACTTAGCCCAACCTGAAAACACATTTTTCTCATATAAACATGATTCACAAATACTGAAAAAACTCTCAAGGTAGTTGTGAAATAGAATTAGGTACCTACCTCAATACTTTTAGTAACTTGTGGATATTCACTAGCCAACTATATCTTTTATCTCTCATTAAAACCTCATTCAATCTCAGAATTTTTACACTCAACCCACTATTTTAGAAATATGAAAGATATTAATTCTTTGATGTCCTAAATCACACAGATGCTAACTATTTTATAAACCCAACACTCGAAAGGAAAATAGACAATGAAAAAACTTGGGAAGTTAGGTGCCAAAAGGGTAGAGCTTTTGTCCAATTTTTTCCAAGAAAACAAGAAAGGAGGGAAGGGAATTTATAGAAAAATTCAATCTCTTGGAACATTACCGACCCCTTTAGTCAACCACTTGCCTACCTTCTATAGACCCTATCGACAAGGGGATGGTGAACACACTAGTGAGGCAATGAAAATTCAATGGAGAAAAAGTTGTTAAGTAAGTCAAAAATGATAACGAATGGTATTTCTAACAAAGAGAAACATCTAGTCTCCAGTGGAACAACTCAACACAAACAAAGTCCCCAGTAGGACACCACGACTACAAGCACCCAATAATACAAACTACTAAGAAACTGAGTATGTGTAATAGGCAAACATAAAATTGTATCCTAAGTGATACTGAGCCACCAATAAACAACCATAGAGAGGAAAAACATAAACATCAAATAAAATACAAACACTATATTTTGCACACAAAAATGCCAACAACAAATCGATAGGACTTACAGACACTATTTTCTTTAACTACCAAAACATAATCTTTTTTTCTCAAATGAAGTGTTCAACATAAATGATTCGATAAAGACCAATTCAAATGTATTATAAGATTGAATCTAAAAGGATATACCCAGTCTTACTATGCCACTTCTTTGACAAAACTCTTTCTTCGTCTTGAAAATATTCTTCTAAGACACATCTAGAAACTAAGATTATAATTATGTTTTGTTCATAAATATCACCAACACTCACATAAACCTTAAAATACCTTTCGCATATTTATGAGACAAAACTTCTCTCTCACTACATCATGCTCACAGGAAAATTTAATTTTTTACATAATGGTACTATCATATGATCCAATGAACCATCTTCGCTTATATCTTCATAGCTCTTGTTTACACTGGAAAACAAAAAAAAAACAAGCAAACAACTTGTACCAAATGACTCATTGTTCATAATAGTTCAATGCATCTAATAATATAAAAAAGCAAAGAATATTCATAAAAGTGAGTAATCAAAAAATCGAAATTGAAAACATAACTCCCCTATCTTAAATATCTAAAAAATTCAAAGCAATTCAAAAATAAAAATCTCCCCCTAAATTAACTATCCCCCTTTTTCAAAGTTCAAAATTTTTGATACTGATTTTTTCCCCTTTTATCATACGAATAAACAAGATAATCATGAAGCAATGACAATAGGTTCAGAAAATAAGTAGCGTAGTTAATTATTGAAAAGAGAGTATATATTCTGAAATAAAAATATAATTTTTCTTCCCCCTTTTTATCATACGAATAAAAAATATAATCTTGAAGCAATGACAATAGGTTGTTGAGCAGGCAAGTAGCATATTTAACGATTAAAAAAAGTACATATTCTCAAAAGCTGAGAACAATCAAAACATAGAGCAAAAAATAATATATTTTCCAAAATAATAAAATTACCATGATTTAATGTACTTTAATTGATTAAATAGATTTATATTTGAATGTTTTTATCATAATTTTATATAAATTTGTATTTTTGGAATCCCTGGTATTTTTTATTATTTTTCAGGTATTTTAGTTCAAAAATAACTTAAAGACTCGAAGAAAAAAACTACTAGAGGAAATATATCACAAATATATTGAGAAAATAAATAAGGAAAACTCAAAAAGATGGAAAAATTGGACAAAATGGGTTAAAAATATCAAAAATTCCAAAATCGTTTGCATAACTACGTAGAGAAATGTGCAGAACGCACCCATTTGCACCCAGTCCCGCATGCGCCGATGCGCACAACCGCCCATCGTGCCAAGTTCTGCATGCACCATCCACCCGCATCGTGCCACGCGTGCGCCAGTACATAGCCACCCATCATGCCAAATTCCACGCGCATTCCAGTCCTCACACGCCGTGTCGCGTATGTGCCTTCTCACTACTTGCCGTGTCCTGCGCCCCCAGTCACCGTCTACTGCACCGATTGCCCATCTAGCAAGATTTTTTCACCCCATACACGTGGAAACCTATTCAAACTCAAATTTTGAAATATTTTCCCCCCGTTTTTGGCCTTTTTCTCATCTATAAAAGGCCCCTCTTCTCCCATTCCAAAACACATAATTTTCTAAGTTTTTCTCTCTCTAGAAAGTTTTATTTTTTTTTTTAGCTTTTATTTTTAAAGTTCTTCTCTTTTTGAGAGGAACTAATTTTGTTTTTATAAATTTTTAGTTTTTGATTCAATAAGCAGATATGAAAATCTGTTTGGAGATTTTCTAGTAACAAAATTAACATCAAACTTTTGTAAGGATTCTTTTAAGGCATTATTTTAATGGATTCTTTACCGTTATCATTTTATGTTTTATTCTTTTATGTTATATTTAATTTATCTGTGATTAAATTTAACATGGTTGGCTGTTTATAAATATGATATAATTATAACGTTATTATGCTTACGAAATATTAAATAGGTAAAACACTTTCATAAAATAAATTGATTTTGTTTTTATTCAAGATTTTATATTAAGGATGTTAGAGAGAAATACATTATTTTTCAATACAAACTTAAATCTGAAAATTAGATTTAAAGGTTTAATTATTTGGTCTAATTTAGAGTAGTGCTCTTTTATTTGTTGGTACAATCGCCTCGTAATTAGAGTGAAACTCTATTTCAAAATCTTTTTTTATAAGAACTATTATTCGAAAATTTATTGACTACATATTTTCAATATTGGTTTTAAAACTTGAAAGTTAGTACTTGAAAAATTAAATTTTTAGGTTTAATTTAGATAACTTGAATAAAGTCTAATTATTTGACTCTACCTAAAGCTGTGATTAGATGGTTTGATATTTTCTTACAAATAAAGTTGAAATTTAATATTTAATTAATAGGCCCTGATGAGCAAAAACCGGCTTTGCCAATTCTTGCCAATACTTTTGTTTTATATTTATAAAACTCTCGCAAGTGCACGAATCATTTCGGAGAAAATGATAAGTATACTCCCAAGGTCGATCTAAGGAAGGAATGTATGTGGTTTTTAATTTATTATTCAAACTTTTAAAAACGAAATTAAATCCTAAACATCATGTCACGATATTTTGGGGTTTTGTGTTTTTAATATATTAACATAAAAATAAACATAGATTCAATAAACATTTATGCAAATTTTATCATTTATAATAGTGGAGTATTTATGGATATAATAACTAAGTTAATTATGCTTGCTCATATTATTTAGGTTATTAAAGATATGAATTGATAGTTATTGATTCTCTCTTTTTATATATGAATACCACCTTTGGTGGGGTTAGATATTCTTTGTTAACTAAACAAATCAATTAACACCTATGGGTGGGGTTGATAACTAATTTGGTTAATTAAATTAATTCCTTTTTCTAAGAGATTGAAAATGAACCATTTAAATGCCACCTTTGGTGGGTTAGACAGTTTAAACTTTATTCAAGGTGTCCAAACTAAACCTAAGAATTTAATTATCCGAGTACTCACTTTCAAGTTTTAAAACTACTACTGAAAACATGTTGTCAATACATTTTCAGATAATAATTCTTATAAAAACTTTTGAAATAGAGCTTCACTCTAACTACCGGGCGATTGTACCAACAAATAAAAGAGCACTACTCTAAATTAGACCGGATAACTAAACCTTAAAATCTAATTTTCAGATTTAAGTTTGTAATGAAAAATAATATATTTCTCTCTAACATTCTTAATATAAAATCTTGAATAAAAATAAAATCAATTCATTTTATAGATTTTTACCTATTTAATATTTCACAAGTATAACAACATTATTATTATATCATGTTTACAAATAGCCAGCACAGTTAAATTTAATCACAGACAAATTAAATATAACATGTAAGAATAAATCATAAAAAATAACTACAAAGAAAATAAAATCCTTACAATACTTCGATGTTATTCCCGCTGCTGGAGAGAAAAAGTGGGTGAAAAAATGGTGAAAACGCAGAGTGGTGATTGCTGACGTCATTAATGACGTCAGCATGACATGGGAGAGGCGGCTACGGGCGAAAATGGGGCAAAAAGGCAGCGACGTGCAGGACAGCTGGGGCGCGCGGAAGGCAGGAGAGGTGCTCTGCGGCGCGCACGGAACTGGGGCAAGGCACGTGCGGGCTGGGCGGCTCTGTGCGTGTTTTTCCTCCGTTTTGACATTTTTAACCCATTTTGTCCAATTTTTCCATATTTGTTGACCTTTCCCCATTTATTTATTAATATATTTGTGATGTATTGCTTCCAGTATTCTTCTTTGAGTCTTTAAGTTATGTTTTTAAGCAAAAATACCAGAAAAATAATAAAAATTCCCGTGATTCCGAAAAGGAAAAATTTATATAAATATATGATAAAACATATATATATATATATATATATATATATATTTAATCAATTAATGTGCATAAAATCATGGTAATTTTTAGTGCTTTTTGAGCACTCATTAGGCCACACCTAAGGATATTAGTTAGTTAATATTAAACAAAATAATTTGAGCCTTGCCTAATGACACTTTCATACCAAAAAGAGAAATAAATAAATATTAATTTATATCTTCAATAACCTAAATAATATGAGCAAGCATAATTAACTTAATTATTATATCATTAAATACTCCACTGTTATGAATGATAAAATTTGCATTATTGTTTATTGAATTTATATCTATGTGTAAATTTATTTTCATGTTATTAGATTAGAAAACAAACAAACCAAAATATTATGACAGAATGTTTAAGATTTAATTTTGTTTTTAAGATATTGAATAATAAATTAAAAACCACATAAATTCCTTCCTTAGATCGACTTTGGGAGTATACTTATCATTATCTATAAAATGATTCGTACACTTACGAGAGTTTTACAAATAATAAAACTATAAAAGGGTAATTTTCGTAAGATCGGTATTTGCAATACCGGTCTTGCGATTTCATTATCATCCATTAGTTAGCCATAATTTTCATAGTCAAGGTTATCTCATGACCTAAAATATCACATATTTAATTATAAAATTTTAGTATGACATCGATCACCAAATGTGAAAAATATGTAAATGCATAAGTTATAATATCCATTTGCACAATGAACAATCGAAACAATAAATATAAGTGGAATCGGTCTCCTCTACTATACGTCCCATTTTGATTTGCCTACTGGATTTTGTGTGTCACGTGTCACACTATGATTGGATAGTGCTAGTTTTGATCTCATCCCTTACTCTAAAGTTGATCTAATGGTCGAGATCATACCTGACCTATACCTAGTCATTGGATTGCCAATATTTTGAAAAGGATTTAGAGAATAATTGGGAACAAAAACTTGATCAACACTTGGGAATAACAAATTGATCAGTAATTTTGAACATCAACTTGAGGGGCACTTGGGAACATTAACTTCATCAGCACCTCGATCTCCATTATCTTCTAGTTGGGCTTTGAAGCTCGGTCATTGTAGAGAATTTTTTTTGGCTAAGTCATGCTTTGTTATTTCTCCAGTTAGGTATCTAAATCTTCCTTTACCATTGATAACAACCTTAATGGAATGAGTCCATTCATGGCAGTTTTTACCATTGATAACGTATATGTTCTTGTTGAAAATTTCATAAGCTATTTTTGATTCGTGTTTGAATTTTGTTTTTGATTCGTGTTTGAATTTTGTTTTTGATTCGTGTTTGAATTTAGATTCAGCTATAGCAAGTTAGGTTAGGATAAACCTTGATTTGATGCCATATGGACTTTATATGGTCTTTAATAGTTGTCTTCATAGTGTAGAATATGTTTTGCTATATATGCAAGTATTTTCAACTTCAACAGTATGCTGGTACTAGTACACATGTTATGCCCATAATCACAATCCCTTTTGGAGGTTCTTTATCTATCGTTTAAAAAAATTTTGTATTTATGTTTTCCCTTCACTTTTAATTGCATATCTACATGTCTTTCACTATTAAATTATACCTTTTATTCGAAGGATTTTTTATGATAATGAGAATGATAATAATATTTTTGTGAGGAAAGTTTTTTTGGGGTGTCTTTATAGGCTCCAATTTATAAAGAATTGAGAGAATATTCTTTATTTTGTTTGGGGAGATTATATATTAGGTGTTGTAACTTTGAAAGGGATGTGGTATATAACTATAACTCAATATAGTTTGGTGCTTAAGGGAATTACTGGTTCACTTTATAATTTTATAAATATTATATATTAATATAATATAATATAATTTTCTTAAGAAACAACTTTCTTTATAATGTAGAATATTATTTTTTTTCGAGAAAAATGCTACATAAGTCTCTTAGACTAGGTCATTTGTCCTATTGAGTCACTTGGATTAGAAATGGTATCGTTTAGTTTCTTAACACTGAGACTTTTGTTTTGGAATGTTTAAATACTCCATATAACCATCATATTGGCAACCTCCCCTAACACTACCAGGATTCACGCGTCTGAATGCCTGATATAAAGCATTTCTCCCATGCTCTTCGATTATTTTACCTCTGGATATTTTTTCTTGAACAGCTCTCTACAAATAATGAAGCACACAAACATATCATTCATTATTACATCAATTATTAAAAATCATTAATAATTTTTATCAACCGAAATTACTAACCAACTTATTTAGTTGTTCTTCTCCTTGCTTAGTCATCGGTCTTGAATTCTTCGTTTTGGGAGTCTTTGTTTCTATGTACAATTCATCTTCCTACATAAATTATGAAAAATTTATTAACAATGACATGAAATTAAATTGAGGAAAATAAATATAAAAATATTTATAAATTAAGACAAATTAATAATATCATTCTATATCTAACTTCAGGATTTGAAGACCTCCCAGTACGGTCAGGAAGAATGTTATGCATTTGTATATTTTGATGTTCTTCCCTAATAATTTGAAATTTATCTCAACGTCTATAATCGACAAAGTCTTTCCAAACTTGAGGTCTAATTTCTTAACATGTTACTATATCATAATTAAAAAGTAATATTAATTATACGTATATAACATTCTATAGAAGTAGGGGCTACTATAGTAACATATTTAACATTTTAACACATACGTAGCCAATATCCTTGTTAGAATAGGGTAAATAAAAAAGAAAAATATAGGAAGTACTTCCCAAAGAAGTCACTTGTATTTTATTAATATCTAAAAAGTATCTTGAAAAATTTATTTGATAAATTTAATTGATGAATAAAAGTAATATTTTATTTCTTTATAAAATCCTTTAATTTGATTCCTTTTTATGAGATTAATATTATTCACTATTTTTGGGCTTTTTCATTTTAACCATAAGCGAAACTATTAGATAATTTCTATACAAAAGCTCTATTCTTATATAAATTTAAATTAATATTTGAACCAGTAGGATTATTGTATTTGAGTGTATTCTTTGTGAGATTATAGTCTAAGCGAATTCAAATTTAGTTTACTAATATTGGAAAACTTTTATATTGATACTTTTTTTATAAAAATATTAAAGTAATTTTCACCTAATTATTATATTAAATCCTAAATATTTATAATATTAAAATAATGTATTTATAGACTTGAATTATATTCTTAAATGAGATTAAAAGAATGAGGAATTTTAGATTTTTTATATCTTATCTTTTTCATTCTAATTTTACTTTTTCTTAAAATTTTATTTGTTGTTTATATGTGTTAACTTTTTGCATTTTAAATTGTTAAATTATCACTATAGGCCTTTGCTTTGAATTACAACTAAAATAGTGTTAAATGTTTATTTTTATTACTCGACTTGAATAAGTTAAGTACAAATTTAAACTATATGCCTATCTCTTCAAGCATTCATGACTTGTAAAAAAGACACATGTATAGGGTTACCAAAACCAATACAAAGACAAAACATATAATAATCACTCATGTTATTATCTAATATATGTAAAATTTATACATTGGTCCTTTTCTTTAAAAATTATATATCTCAAAAACAAAGAGTAGAGATAAATAAAATAAAGAAAAAAAATAAATAATACAAACTTTATAGTATGACCCAATATCCTTGTTAGAATAGGGTAAATAAAAAAGAAAAATATAGGAAGTACTTCCCCAAGAAGTCACTTGTATTTTATTAATATCTAAAAAGTATCTTGAAAAATTTATTTGATAAATTTAATTGATGAATAAAAGTAATATTTTATTTCTTTATAAAATCCTTTAATTTGATTCCTTTTTATGAGATTAATATTATTCACTATTTTTGGGCTTTTTCATTTTAACCATAAGCGAAACTATTAGATAATTTCTATACAAAAGCTCTATTCTTATATAAATTTAAATTAATATTTGAACCAGTAGGATTATTGTATTTGAGTGTATTCTTTGTGAGATTATAGTCTAAGCGAATTCAAATTTTGTTTACTAAGATTGGAAAACTTTTATATTGATACTTTTTTTTATAAAAATATGAAAGTAATTTTCAACTAATTATTATATTAAATCCTAAATATTTAAAATATTAAAATAACTTATTTTAAAGACTTGAATTATATTCTTAAATGAGATTAAAAGAATGAGAAATTTTAGATTTTTTATATCTTATCTTTTTCATTCTAATTTTACTTTTTCTTAAAATTTTATTTGTTGTTTATATGTGTTAACTTTTTGCATTTTAAATTGTTAAATTATCACTATAGGCCTTTGCTTGGAATTACAACTAAAATAGTGTTAAATGTTTATTTTTATTACTCGACTTGAATAAGTTAAGCACAAATTTAAACTATATGCCTATCTCTTGACGCATTCATGACTTGTAAAAAAGACACATGTATAGGGTTACCAAAACCAATACAAAGACAAAACATATAATAATCACTCATGTTATTATCTAATATATGTAAAATTTATACATTGGTCCTTTTCTTTAAAAATTATATATCTCAAAAATAAAGAGTAGAGATAAATAAAATAAAGAAAAAAAATAAATAATACAAACTTTATAGTATGACCCAATATCCTTGTCAGAATAGGCTAAATAAAAAAGAAAAATATAGGAAGTACTTCCCCAAGAAGTCACTTGTATTTTATCAATATCTAAAAAGTATCTTGAAAAATTTATTTGATAAATTTAATTGATGAATAAAAGTAATATTTTATTTCTTTATAAAATCCTTTAATTTGATTCCTTTTTATGAGATTAATATTATTCACTATTTTTGGGCTTTTTCATTTTAACCATAAGCGAAACTATTAGATAATTTCTATACAAAAGCTCTATTCTTATATAAATTTAAATTAATATTTGAACCAGTAGGATTATTGTATTTGAGTGTATTCTTTGTGAGATTATAGTCTAAGCGAATTCAAATTTTGTTTACTAAGATTGGAAAACTTTTATATTGATACTTTTTTTTATAAAAATATGAAAGTAATTTTCAACTAATTATTATATTAAATCCTAAATATTTAAAATATTAAAATAACTTATTTTAAAGACTTGAATTATATTCTTAAATGAGATTAAAAGAATGAGAAATTTTAGATTTTTTATATCTTATCTTTTTCATTCTAATTTTACTTTTTCTTAAAATTTTATTTGTTGTTTATTTGTGTTAACTTTTTGCATTTTAAATTGTTAAATTATCACTATAGGCCTTTGCTTTGAATTACAACTAAAATAGTGTTAAATGTTTATTTTTATTACTCGACTTGAATAAGTTAAGCACAAATATAAACTATATGCCTATCTCTTGACGCATTCATGACTTGTAAAAAAGACACATGTATAGGGTTACCAAAACCAATACAAAGACAAAACATATAATAATCACTCATGTTATTATCTAATATATGTAAAATTTATACATTGGTCCTTTTCTTTAAAAATTATATATCTCAAAAATAAAGAGTAGAGATATATAAAATAAAGAAAAAAATAAATAATACAAACTTTATAGTATGACCCAATATCCTTGTCAGAATAGACTAAATAAAAAAGAAAAATATAGGAAGTACTTCCCCAAGAAGTCACTTGTATTTTATTCATCTCTAAAAAGTATCTTGAAAAATTTATTTGATAAATTTAATTGATGAATAAAAGTACTATTTTATATCTTTATAAAATCCTTTAATTTGATTCCTTTTTATGAGATTAATATTATTCACTATTTTTGGGCTTTTTCATTTGAAACATATGCGAAACTATTAGATAATTTCTATACAAAAGCTCTATTCTTATATAAATTTAAATTAATATTTGAACCAATAGGATTATTGTATTTTAGTGTATTCTTTGTGAGATTAGAGTCTAAACGAATTCAAATTTTGGTTACTAAGATTGGAAAACTTTTATATTGACACTTTTTTTATAAAAATATGAAAGTAATTTTCAACTAATTATTATATTAAATCCTAAATATTTAGAATATTAAAATAGCTTATATTATAGACTTCAATTATATTCTTAAATGAGATTAAAAGAATGAGAAATTTTAGATTTTTTATATCTTATCTTTTTCATTCTAATTTTACTTTTTCTTAAAATTTTATTTGTTGTTTATTTGTGTTAACTTTTTGCATTTTAAATTGTTAGATTATCACTATAGGCCTTTGCTTTGAATTACAACTAAAATAGTGTTAAATGTTTATTTTTATTACTTGACTTGAATAAGTTAAGTAGAAATTTAAACTATATGCCTATCTCTTCACGCATTCATGACTTGTAAAAAAGACACATGTATAGGGTTACCAAAACCAATACAAAGACAAAACATATAATAATCACTCATGTTATTATTTAATATATGTAAAATTTATACATTGGTCCTTTTCTTTAAAAATTATATATCTCGAAAATAAAAAGTAGAGATAAATAAAATAAAGAAAAAAAATAAATAGTACAAACTTTATACTATGACCCAATATCCTTGTCAGAATAGGCTAAATACAAAAGAAAACTATAAGCAGTACTTCCCCAAGAAGTCACTTGTATTTTATTCATCTCTAAAAAGTATCTTGAAAAATTTATTTGATAAATTTAATTGATGAATAAAAGTACTATTTTATATCTTTATAAAATCCTTTAATTTGATTCCTTTTTATGAGATTAATATTATTCACTATTTTTGGGCTTTTTCATTTGAAACATATGCGAAACTATTAGATAATTTCTAATAAAAAGCTCTATTCTTATATAACTTTAAATTAATATTTGAACCAATAGGATTATTGTATTTGAGTGTATTCTTTGTGAGATTAGAGTCTAAGCGAATTCAAATTCTGTTTACTAAAATTGGAAAACTTTTATATTGATACTTTTTTTATTAAAATATGAAAGTGATTTTCAACTAATTATTATATTAAATCCTAAATATTTAGAATATTAAAATAACTTATTTTATAGACTTCAATTATATTCTTAAATGAGATTAAAAGAATGAGAAATTTTAGATTTTTTATATCTTATCTTTTTCATTCTAATTTTACTTTTTCTTAAAATTTCATTTGTTGTTTATTTGTGTTAACCTTTTGTATTTTAAATTGTTAAATTATCACTATAGGCCTTTGCTTTGAATTACAACTAAAATAGTGTTAAATGTTTACTTTAATTACTTGACTTGAATAAGTTAAGTAGAAATTTAAACTATATGCCTCTCTATTCACGCTTTCATGACTTGTAAAAAAGACACATGTATAGGGTTACCAAAGCCAATACAAAGACAAAACATATAATAATCACTCATGTTATTATCTAATATATGTAAAATTTATACATTGGTCCTTTTCTTTAAAAATTATATATCTCAAAAATAAAGAGTTGAGATAAATAAAAATAAATAAATAAATAAATAATACAAACTTTATAGTATGACCCAATATCTATGTCAGAATAAGCTAAATAAAAAAGAAAAATATAGGAAGTACTTCCCAATGAAGTCACTTGTATTTTATTCATCTCTAAACAGTATCTTGAAAAATGTATTTGATAAATTTAATTGATGAATAAAAGTACTATTTTATATCTTTATAAAATCCTTTAATTTGATTCCTTTTTTTGAGATTAATATTATTCACTATTTTTGGGCTTTTTCATTTGAAACATATGCGAAACTATTAGATAATTTCTATACAAAAGCTCTCCTCTCATATAAATTTAAATTAATATTTGAACCAATAGGATTATTGTATTTGAGTGTATTCTTTGTGAGATTAGAGTCTAAGCGAATTCAAATTTTGTTTACTAAGATTGGAAAACTTTTATATTGATACTTTTTTTATAAAAATATGAAAGTGATTTTCAACTAATTATTATAGTAAATCCTAAATATTTAGAATATTAAAATAACTTATTTTATAGACTTGAATTATAATCTTAAATGAGATTAAAAGAATGAGAAATTTTAGATTTTTTATATCTTATCTTTCTCATTCTTATTTTACTTTATCTTAAAAGTTTATTTGTTGTTTACTTGTGTTAACTTTTTGCATTTTAAATTGTTAGATTATCTCTATAGGCCTTTGCTTTGAATTACAACTAATAGAGTGTTAAATGTTTATTTTTATTACTTGAGTTGAATAAGTTAAGTAGAAATTTAAACTATATGTCTTTCTCTTCACGCATTAATGACTTGTAAAAAAGGGACATATATGGGGTTATCTAAACCAATACAAAGACAAAACACATAATAATCACTCATGTTATTATTTAATATATGTAAAATTTATACATTGGTCCTTTTCTTTAAAAATTATATATCTCGAAAATAAAAAGTAGAGATAAATAAAATAAAGAAAAAAAATAAATAGTACAAACTTTATACTATGACCCAATATCCTTGTCAGAATAGGCTAAATAAAAAAGAAAAATATAGGAAGTACTTCCCCAAGAAGTCACTTGTATTTTATTCATCTCTAAAAAGTATCTTGAAAAATTTATTTGATAAATTTAATTGATGAATAAAAGTACTATTTTATATCTTTATAAAATCCTTTAATTTGATTCCTTTTTATGAGATTAATATTATTCACTATTTTTGGGCTTTTTCATTTGAAACATATGCAAAACTATTAGATAATTTCTATACAAAAACTCTATTCTTTTATAAATTTAAATTAATATTTGAACCAGTTGGATTATTGTATTTGAGTGTATTCTTTGTGAGATTATAGTCTAAGGGAATTCAAATTTTGTTTACTAAGATTGGAAAACTTTTATATTGATACTTTTTTTATAAAAATATAAAAGTGATTTTCAACTAATTATTATAGTAAATCCTAAGCATTTAGAATATTAAAATAACTTATTTTATAGACTTCAATTATATTCTTAAATGAGATTAAAAGAATGAGAAATTTTAGATTTTTTATATCTTATCTTTTTCATTCTTATTTTACTTTTTCTTAAAATTTTATTTGTTGTTTATTTGAGTTAACATTTTTGCATTTTAAATTGCTAGATTATCACTATAGGCCTTTGCTTTGAATTACAACTAAAATAGTGTTAAATGCTTATTTTTATTACTTGACTTGAATAAGTTAAGTAGAAATTTAAACTATATGTCTCTGTATTCACGCATTAATGACTTGTAAAGAAGACACATATATGGGGTTATCTAAACCAATACAAAGACAAAACACATAATAATCACTCATCTTATTATTTAATATATGTAAAATTTATACATTGGTCCTTTTCTTTAAAAATTATATATCTCGAAAATAAAAAGTAGAGATAAATAAAATAAAGAAAAAAAATAAATAGTACAAACTTTATACTATGACCCAATATCCTTGTCAGAATAGGCTAAATAAAAAAGAAAAATATAGGAAGTACTTCCCCAAGAAGTCACTTGTATTTTATTCATCTCTAAAAAGTATCTTGAAAAATTTATTTGATAAATTTAATTGATGAATAAAAGTACTATTTTATATCTTTATAAAATCCTTTAATTTGATTCCTTTTTATGAGATTAATATTATTCACTATTTTTGGGCTTTTTCATTTGAAACATATGCGAAACTATTAGATAATTTCTAATAAAAAGCTCTATTCTTATATAACTTTAAATTAATATTTGAACCAATAGGATTATTGTATTTGAGTGTATTCTTTGTGAGATTAGAGTCTAAGCGAATTCAAATTCTGTTTACTAAAATTGGAAAACTTTTATATTGATACTTTTTTTATTAAAATATGAAAGTGATTTTCAACTAATTATTATAGTAAATCCTAAATATTTAGAATATTAAAATAACTTATTTTATAGACTTCAATTATATTCTTAAATGACATTAAAAGCATGAGAAATTTTAGATTTTTTATATCTTATCTTTTTCATTGTAATTTTACTTTTTCTTAAAATTTTATTTGTTGTTTATTTGTGTTAACTTTTTGCATTTTAAATTGTTAGATTATCACTATAGGCCTTTGCTTTGAATTACAAGTAAAATTGTGTTAAATGTTTATTTTTATTACTTGACTTGAATAAGTTAAGTAGAAATTTAAACAATATGTCTTTCTCTTCACGCATTAATGACTTGTAAAAAAGAGACATATATGGGGTTATCTAAACCAATACAAAGACAAAACACATAATAATCACTCATCTTATTATTTAATATATGTAAAATTTATACATTGGTCCTTTTCTTTAAAAATTATATATCTCAAAAATAAAAAGTAGAGATAAATAAAATAAAGAAAAAAAATAAATAGTACAAACTTTATACTATGACCCAATATCCTTGTCAGAATAGGCTAAATAAAAAAGAAAAATATAGGAAGTACTTCCCCAAGAAGTCACTTGTATTTTATTCATCTCTAAAAAGTATCTTGAAAAATTTATTTGATAAATTTAATTGATGAATAAAAGTACTATTTTATATCTTTATAAAATCCTTTAATTTGATTCCTTTTTATGAGATTAATATTATTCACTATTTTTGGGCTTTTTCATTTGAAACATATGCGAAACTATTAGATAATTTCTATACAAAAGCTCTATTCTTATATAAATTTAAATTAATATTTGAACCAATAGGATTATTGTATTTGAGTGTATTCTTTGTGAGATTAGAGTCTAAACGAATTCAAATTTTGGTTACTACGATTGGAAAACTTTTATATTTATACTTTTTTTATAAAAATATGATACTGATTTTCAACTAATTATTATAGTAAATCCTAAGCATTTAGAATATTAAAATAACTTATTTTTTAGACTTCAATTATATTCTTAAATGAGATTAAAAGAATGAGAAATTTTAGATTTTTTATATCTTATCTTTTTCATTCTTATTTTACTTTTTCTTAAAATGTTATTTGTTGTTTATTTGTATTAACTTTTTGCATTTTAAATTGTTAGATTATCTCTACATGCCTTTGCTTTCAATTACAACAAATAGAGTGTGAAATGTTTATTTTTATTACTTGAGTTGAATAAGTTAAGTAGAAATTTAAACTATATGTCTTTCCCTTCACGCATTAATGACTTGTAAAAAGGGGACATATATGGGGTTATCTAAACCAATACAAAGACAAAACACATAATAATCACTCATGTTATTATTTAATATATGTAAAATTTATACATGGGTCCTTTTCTTTAAAATTTATATATCTCAAAAATAAAAAGTAGAGATAAATAAAATAAAGAAAAAAAATAAATGTGACAAACTTTATACTATGTCCCAATATCCTTGTCAGAATAGGCAAAGTAAAAAAGAAAAATGTAGGAATACTTCCCCAAAAAGTCACTTGAATTTTAGTCATCTCCAAAAAGTATCGTGGAAAATTTATTTGATAAATTTAATTGATGTATAAAAGTAATATTTTATTTCATTATAAAATCCTTTAATTTGATTCCTTTTTATGAGATTAATATTATTCACTATTTTTGGGCTTTTTCATTTGAAACATATGCGAAACTATTAGATAATTTCTATACAAAAGCTCTATTCTTATATAAATTTAAATTAATATTTGAACCAGTAGGATTATTGTATTTGAGTGTATTCTTTATGAGATTAGAGTCTAAGCGAATTCAAATTTTGTTTACTAAGATTGGAAAACTTTTATATTGATACTTTTTTTTATAAAAATATGAAAGTGATTTTCAACTAATTATTATAGTAAATCCTAAATATTTAGAATATTAAAATAACATATTTTATAGACTTCAATTATATTCTTAAATGAGATTAAAAGAATGAGAAATTTTAGATTTTTTATATCTTATCTTCTTCATTCTAATTTTACTTTTTCTTAAAATTTTATTTGTTGTTTATTTGTGTTAACTTTTTGCATTTGAAATTGTTAGATTATCACTATAGGCCTTTGCTTTGAATTACAAGTAAAATAGTGTTAAATGTTTATTTTTATTACTTGACTTGAATAAGTTAAGTAGAAATTTAAACAATATGTCTTTCTCTTCACGCATTAATGACTTGTAAAAAAGAGACATATATGGGGTTATCTAAACCAATACAAAGACAAAACACATAATAATCACTCATCTTATTATTTAATATATGTAAAATTTATACATTGGTCCTTTTCTTTAAAAATTATATATCTCGAAAATAAAGAGTAGAGATAAATAAAATAAAGAAAAAAATAAATAGTACAATAATTATACTATGACGCAATATCCTTGTTAGAATAGGCTAAATAAAAAAGAAAAATATAGGAAGTACTTCCCGAGGAAGTCACTTGTATTTTATTCATCTCTAAAAAGTGTCTACAAAAATTTATAGGATAAATTTAATTGATGTATTAAAATAATATTTTATTTCTTTATAAAATCCTTTAATTTGATTCCTTTTTATGAGATTAATATTATTCACTATTTTTGGGCTTTTTCATTTGAAGCATATGCGAAACTATTAGATAATTTCTATACAAAAGCTCTATTCTTATATAAATTTAAATTAATATTTGAACCAATAGGATTATTGTATTTGGGTGTATTCTTTGTGAGATTAGAGTCTAAACGAATTCAAATTTTGGTTACTACGATTGGAAAACTTTTATATTTATACTTTTTTTATAAAAATATGAAAGTGATTTTCAACTAATTATTATAGTAAATCCTAAATATTTAGAATATTAAAATAACTTATTTTATAGACTTCAATTATATTCTTAAATGAGATTAAAAGCATGAGAAATTTTAGATTTTTTATATCTTATCTTTTTCATTGTAATTTTACTTTTTCTTAAAATTTTATTTGTTGTTTATTTGTGTTAACTTTTTGCATTTTAAATTGTTAGATTATCACTATTGGCCTTTGCTTTGAATTACAATTAAAATAATGTTAAATGTTTATTTTTATTACTTGACTTAAATAAGTTAAGTAGAAATTTAAACTATATGTCTTTCTCTTCACGCATTAATGACTTGTAAAAAAGAGACATATACAGGGTTATTTAAACCAATACAAAGAAAAAACACATAATAATCACTCATCTTATTATTTAATATTTGTAAAATTTATACATTGGTCCTTTTCTTTAAAAATTATATATCTCGAAAATAAAAAAGTAGAGATAAATAAAATAAAGAAAAAAATGAATAGTACAAACTTTATACTATGACCCAATATCCTTGTCAGAATAGGCTAAATAAAAAAGAAAAATATAGGAAGTACTTCCCCAAGAAGTCACTTGTATTTTATTCATCTCTAAAAAGTATCTTCAAAAATTTATTTGATAAATTTAGTTGATGTATTAAAATAATATTTTATTTCTTTATAAAATCCTTTAATTTGATTCCTTTTTATGAGATTAATATTATTCACTAATTTTGGGCTTTTTCATTTGAAACATATGCGAAACTATTAGATAATTTCTATACAAAAGCTCTATTCTTATATAAATTTAAATTAATATTTGAACCTGTAGGATTATTGTATTTGAGTGTATTCTTTATGAGATTAGATTCTAAGCGAATTCAAATTTTGGTTACTAAGATTGGAAAACTTTTATATTGATACTTTTTTTTATAAAAATATGAAAGTGATTTTCAACTAATTATTATAGTAAATCCTAAATATTTAGAATATTAAAATAATGTATTTATAGACTTCAATTATATTCTTAAATGAGATTAAAAGAATGAGAAATTTTTGATTTTTTACAACTTATCTTTTTCATTCTTATTTTACTTTTTTCCTAAAATTTTATTTGTTGTTTATTTGTGTTAACTTTTTGCATTTTAAATTGTCAGATTATCACTATTGGCCTTTGCTTTGAATTACAATTAAAATAATGTTAAATGTTTATTTTTATTACTTGACTTGAATAAGTTAAGTAGAAATTTATACTATATGTCTTTCTCTTCACGCATTAATGACTTGTAAAAAAGAGACATATATGGGGTTATCTAAACCAATACAAAGAAAAAACACATAATAATCACTCATCTTATTATTTAATATTTGTAAAATTTATACATTGGTCCTTTTCTTTAAAAATTATAAACCTCGAAAATAAAAAGTAGAGATAAATAAAATAAAGAAAAAAATGAATAGTACAAACTTTATACTATGACCCAATATCCTTGTCAGAATAGGCTAAATAAAAAAGAAAAATATAGGAAGTACTTCCCCAAGAAGTCACTTGTATTTTATTCATCTCTAAAAAGTATCTTCAAAAATTTATTTGATAAATTTAGTTGATGTATTAAAATAATATTTTATTTCTTTATAAAATCCTTTAATTTGATTCCTTTTTATGAGATTAATATTATTCACTAATTTTGGGCTTTTTCATTTGAAACATATGCGAAACTATTAGATAATTTCTATACAAAAGCTCTATTCTTATATAAATTTAAATTAATATTTGAACCTGTAGGATTATTGTATTTGAGTGTATTCTTTATGAGATTAGATTCTAAGCGAATTCAAATTTTGGTTACTAAGATTGGAAAACTTTTATATTGATACTTTTTTTTATAAAAATATGAAAGTGATTTTCAACTAATTATTATAGTAAATCCTAAATATTTAGAATATTAAAATAACTTATTTTTTAGACTTCAATTATATTCTTAAATGAGATTAAAAGAATGAGAAATTTTAGATTTTTTATAACTTATCTTTTTCATTCTTATTTTACTTTTTTCCTAAAATTTTATTTGTTAATCATTTGTGTTAACTTTTTGCATTTTAAATTGTCAGATTATCACTATTGGCCTTTGCTTTGAATTACAATTAAAATAATGTTAAATGTTTATTTTTATTACTTGACTTGAATAAGTTAAGTAGAAATTTATACTATATGTCTTTCTCATCACGCATTAATGACTTGTAAAAAAGAGACAAATATGGGGTTATCTAAACCAATACAAAGTCATTAGAATTTATTATTACTCATCTTTTTATTTAGTATTTATAGAATTTATACATTGGTCCTTTTCCTTAAAAAAGATATATCTTGAAAATAAAGGGTAGAGATAAATAAAAAAAGAAACAAATGAATAGTAAAAACTTTATAATATGACCCAATATCCTTGTCAGAATAGGCTAAATAAAAAAGAAAAATATAGGAAGTACGTCCCCAAGAAGTCACTTGTATTTTATTCATCTCTAAAAAGTATCTTCAAAAATTTATTTGATAAATTTAGTTGATGTATTAAAATAATATTTTATTTCTTTATAAAATCCTTTAATTTGATTCCTTTTTATGAGATTAATATTATTCACTAATTTTGGGCTTTTTCATTTGAAACATATGCGAAACTATTAGATAATTTCTATACAAAAGCTCTATTCTTATATAAATTTAAATTAATATTTGAACCTGTAGGATTATTGTATTTGAGTGTATTCTTTATGAGATTAGATTCTAAGCAAATTCAAATTTTGGTTACTATGATTGGAAAACTTTTATATTGATACTTTTTTTTATAAAAATATGAAAGTGATTTTCAACTAATTATTATAGTAAATCCTAAATATTTAGAATATTAAAATAACTTATTTTTTAGACTTCAATTATATTCTTAAATGAGATTAAAAGAATGAGAAATTTTAGATTTTTTATATCTTATCTTTTTCATTTTATTTTACTTTTTCTTAAAATTTTATTTGTTGTTTATTTGTGTTAACTTTTTGCATTTTAAATTGTCAGATTATCACTATTGGCCTTTGCTTTGAATTACAATTAAAATAATGTTAAATGTTTATTTTTATTACTTGACTTAAATAAGTTAAGTAGAAATTTAAACTATATGTCTTTCTCTTCACGCATTAATGACTTGTAAAAAAGAGACATATGGGGTTATCTAAACCAATACAAAGACAAAACACATAATAATCACTCATCTTATTATTTAATATATGTAAAATTTATACATTGGTCCTTTTCTTTAAAAATTATATATCTCAAAAATAAAAAGTAGAGATAAATAAAATAAAGAAAAAAATGAATAGTACAAACTTTATACTATGACCCAATATCCTTGTTAGAGTAGGCTAAATAAAAAAGAAAAATATACGAAGTACTTTCCTTAGAAGTCACTTGTATTTTATTCATCTCTAAAAAGTATCTTCAAAAATTTATTTGATAAATTTAGTTGATGTATTAAAATAATATTTTATTTCTTTATAAAATCCTTTAATTTGATTCCTTTTTATGAGATTAATATTATTCACTAATTTTGGGCCTTTTCATTTGAAACATATGCGAAACTATTAGATAATTTCTATACAAAAGCTCTATTCTTATATAAATTTAAATTAATATTTGAACCAGTAGGATTATTGTATTTGAGTGTATTCTTTATGAGATTAGATTCTAAGCAAATTCAAATTTTGGTTACTAAGATTGGAAAACTTTTATATTGATACTTTTTTTATAAAAATATGAAAGTGATTTTCAACTAATTATTATAGTAAATCCTAAATATTTAGAATATAAAAATAACTTATTTTTTAGACTTCAATTATATTCTTAAATGAGATTAAAAGAATGAGAAATTTTAGATTTTTTATATCTTATCTTTTTCATTTTATTTTACTTTTTCTTAAAATTTTATTTGTTGTTTATTTGTGTTAACTTTTTGCATTTTAAATTGTTAGATTATCAGTATTGGCCTTTGCTTTGAATTACAATTAAAATAATGTTAAATGTTTATTTTTATTACTTGACTTAAATAAGTGAAGTAGAAATTTAAACTATAGGTCTTTCTCTTCACGCATTAATGACTTGTAAAAAAGAGACATATATGGGGCTATCTAAACCAATACAAAGAAAAAAGACATAATAATGACTCATCTTATTATTTATTAAATGTGAAATTTATAAATTGGTCCTTTTCCTTAAAAATTATATATTTCAAAAAAAACAAATACAAATAAATAAAATAAAGAAAAAAATGAATAGTACAAACTTTATACTATGACCCAATATCCTTCTCACAATTGGCTAAATAAAAAGAAAAATATAGGAAGTACTTCCCCATGAAGTCACTTGTATTTTATTCATCTCTAAAAAGTATCTTCAAAAATTTATTTGATAAATTTAGTTGATGTATTAATATAATATTTTATTTCTTTATAAAATCCTTTAATTTGATTCCTTTTTATGAGATTAATATTATTCACTAATTTTGGGCTTTTTCATTTGAAACATATGCGAAACTATTAGATAATTTCTATACAAAAGCTCTATTCTTATATAAATTTAAATTAATATTTGAACCAGAAGGATTATTGTATTTGAGTGTATTCTTTATGAGATTAGATTCTAAGCGAATTCAAATTTTGGTTACTAAGATTGGAAAACTTTTATATTGATACTTTTTTTTATAAAAATATGAAAGTGATTTTCAACTAATTATTATAGTAAATCCTAAATATTTAGAATATTAAAATAACTTATTTTTTAGACTTCAATTATATTCTTAAATGAGATTAAAAGAATGAGAAATTTTAGATTTTTTATATCTTATCTTTTTCATTTTATTTTACTTTTTCTTAAAATTTTATTTGTTGTTTATTTGTGTTAACTTTTTGCATTTTAAATTGTCAGATTATCACTATTGGCCTTTGCTTTGAATTACAATTAAAATAATGTTAAATGTTTATTTTTATTACTTGACTTAAATAAGTTAAGTAGAAATTTAAACTATATGTCTTTCTCTTCACGCATTAATGACTTGTAAAAAAGAGACATATATGGGGTTATCTAAACCAATACAAAGAAAAAACACATAATAATGACTCATCTTATTATTTAATATTTGTAAAATTTATACATTGGTCCTTTTCTTTAAAAATTATAAACCTCAAAAATAAAAAGTAGAGATAAATAAAATAAAGAAAAAAATGAATAGTACCAACTTTATACTATGACCCATTATCCTTGTTAGAATAGGCTAAATAAAAAAGAAAAATATAGGAAGTACGTCCCCAAGAAGTCACTTGTATTTTATTCATCTCTAAAAAGTATCTTCAAAAATTTATTTGATAAATTTAGTTGATGTATTAAAATAATATTTTATTTCTTTATAAAATCCTTTAATTTGATTCCTTTTTATGAGATTAATATTATTCACTAATTTTGGGCTTTTTCATTTGAAACATATGCGAAACTATTAGATAATTTCTATACAAAAGCTCTATTCTTATATAAATTTAAATTAATATTTGAACCAGAAGGATTATTGTATTTGAGTGTATTCTTTATGAGATTAGATTCTAAGCGAATTCAAATTTTGGTTACTAAGATTGGAAAACTTTTATATGGATACATTTTTTATAAAAATATGAAAGTGATTTTCAACTAATTATTATAGTAAATCCTAAATATTTAGAATATTAAAATAACTTATTTTTTAGACTTCAATTATATTCTTAAATGAGATTAAAAGAATGAGAAATTTTAGATTTTTTATAACTTATCTTTTTCATTCTTATTTTACTTTTTTCCTAAAATTTTATTTGTTAATCATTTGTGTTAACTTTTTGCATTTTAAATTGTTAGATTATCTCTATATGCCTTTGCTTTGAATTACAATTAAAATAATGTTAAATGTTTATTTTTATTACTTGACTTAAATAAGTTAAGTAGAAATTTAAACTATATGTCTTTCTCTTCACGCATTAATGACTTGTAAAAAAGAGACATATATGGGGTTATCTAAACCAATACAAAGAAAAAACACATAATAATCACTCATCTTATTATTTAATATTTGTAAAATTTATACATTGGTCCTTTTCTTTAAAAATTATATATCTCAAAAATAAAAGTAGATATAAATAAAATAAAGAAAAAATGAATAGTACAAACTTTATACTATGACCCAATATCCTTGTGAGAATAGGCTAAATAAAAAAGAAAAATATAGGAAGTACTTCCCCAAGAAGTCACTTGTATTTTATTCATCTCTAAAAAGTATCTTCAAAAATTTATTTGATAAATTTAGTTGATGTATTAAAATAATATTTTATTTCTTTATAAAATCCTTTAATTTGATTCCTTTTTATGAGATTAATATTATTCACTAATTTTGGGCTTTTTCATTTGAAACATATGCGAAACTATTAGATAATTTCTATACAAAAGCTCTATTCTTATATAAATTTAAATTAATATTTGAACCAGAAGGATTATTGTATTTGAGTGTATTCTTTATGAGATTAGATTCTAAGCGAATTCAAATTTTGGTTACTAAGATTGGAAAACTTTTATATTGATACTTTTTTTTATAAAAATATGAAAGTGATTTTCAACTAATTATTATAGTAAATCCTAAATATTTAGAATATTAAAATAATGTATTTATAGACTTCAATTATATTCTTAAATGAGATTAAAAGAATGAGAAATTTTAGATTTTTTATATCTTATCTTTTTCATTTTATTTTACTTTTTCTTAAAATTTTATTTGTTGTTTATTTGTGTTAACTTTTTGCATTTTAAATTGTCAGATTATCACTATTGGCCTTTGCTTTGAATTACAATTAAAATAATGTTAAATGTTTATTTTTATTACTTGACTTAAATAAGTTAAGTAGAAATTTAAACTATATGTCTTTCTCTTCCGCATTAATGACTTGAAAGAAAGAGACATATATGGGGTTATCTAAACCAATACAAAGATAAAACACATAATAATCACTCATCTTATTATTTAATATTTGTAAAATTTATACATTGTCCTTTTCTTTAAAAATTATATATCTCGAAAATTAAAAGTAGAGATAAATAAAATAAAGAAAAAAATGAATAGTACAAACTTTATACTATGACCCAATATCCTTGTCAGAATAGGCTAAATAAAAAAGAAAAATATAGGAAGTACTTCCCCAAGAAGTCACTTGTATTTTATTCATCTCTAAAAAGTATCTTCAAAAATTTATTTGATAAATTTAGTTGATGTATTAAAATAATATTTTATTTCTTTATAAAATCCTTTAATTTGATTCCTTTTTATGAGATTAATATTATTCACTAATTTTGGGCTTTTTCATTTGAAACATATGCGAAACTATTAGATAATTTCTATACAAAAGCTCTATTCTTATATAAATTTAAATTAATATTTGAACCTGTAGGATTATTGTATTTGAGTGTATTCTTTATGAGATTAGATTCTAAGCGAATTCAAATTTTGGTTACTAAGATTGGAAAACTTTTATATTGATACTTTTTTTTATAAAAATATGAAAGTGATTTTCAACTAATTATTATAGTAAATCCTAAATATTTAGAATATTAAAATAACTTATTTTTTAGACTTCAATTATATTCTTAAATGAGATTAAAAGAATGAGAAATTTTAGATTTTTTATATCTTATCTTTTTCATTTTATTTTACTTTTTCTTAAAATTTTATTTGTTGTTTATTTGTGTTAACTTTTTGCATTTTAAATTGTCAGATTATCACTATTGGCCTTTGCTTTGAATTACAATTAAAATAATGTTAAATGTTTATTTTTATTACTTGACTTAAATAAGTTAAGTAGAAATTTAAACTATATGTCTTTCTCTTCACGCATTAATGACTTGTAAAAAAGAGACATATATGGGGTTATCTAAACCAATACAAAGAAAAAACACATAATAATCACTCATCTTATTATTTAATATTTGTAAAATTTATACATTGGTCCTTTTCTTTAAAAATTATATATCTCGAAAATAAAAAGTAGAGATAAATAAAATAAAGAAAAAAATGAATAGTACAAACTTTATACTATGACCCAATATCCTTGTCAGAATAGGCTAAATAAAAAAGAAAAATATAGGAAGTACTTCCCTAAGAAGTCACTTGTATTTTATTCATCTCTAAAAAGTATCTTCAAAAATTTATTTGATAAATTTAGTTGATGTATTAAAATAATATTTTATTTCTTTATAAAATCCTTTAATTTGATTCCTTTTTATGAGATTAATATTATTCACTAATTTTGGGCCTTTTCATTTGAAACATATGCGAAACTATTAGATAATTTCTATACAAAAGCTCTATTCTTATATAAATTTAAATTAATATTTGAACCAGTAGGATTATTGTATTTGAGTGTATTCTTTATGAGATTAGATTCTAAGCAAATTCAAATTTTGGTTACTAAGATTGGAAAACTTTTATATTGATACTTTTTTTTATAAAAATATGAAAGTGATTTTCAACTAATTATTATAGTAATCCTAAATATTTAGAATATTAAAATAACTTATTTTTTAGACTTCAATTATATTCTTAAATGAGATTAAAAGAATGAGAAATTTTAGATTTTTTATATCTTATCTTTTTCATTTTATTTTACTTTTTCTTAAAATTTTATTTGTTGTTTATTTGTGTTAACTTTTTGCATTTTAAATTGTTAGATTATCACTATTGGCCTTTGCTTTGAATTACAATTAAAATAATGTTAAATGTTTATTTTTATTACTTGACTTAAATAAGTTAAGTAGAAATTTAAACTATATGTCTTTCTCTTCACGCATTAATGACTTGTAAAAAAGAGACATATATGGGGTTATCTAAACCAATACAAAGAAAAAACACATAATAATCACTCATCTTATTATTTAATATTTGTAAAATTTATACATTGGTCCTTTTCTTTAAAAATTATATATCTCGAAAATCAAAAGTAGAGATAAATAAAATAAAGAAAAAAATGAATAGTACAAACTTTATACTATGACCCAATATCCTTGTCAGAATAGGCTAAATAAAAAAGAAAAATATAGGAAGTACTTCCCCAAGAAGTCACTTGTATTTTATTCATCTCTAAAAAGTATCTTCAAAAATTTATTTGATAAATTTAGTTGATGTATTAAAATAATATTTTATTTCTTTATAAAATCCTTTAATTTGATTCCTTTTTATGAGATTAATATTATTCACTAATTTTGGGCTTTTTCATTTGAAACATATGCGAAACTATTAGATAATTTCTATACAAAAGCTCTATTCTTATATAAATTTAAATTAATATTTGAACCAGAAGGATTATTGTATTTGAGTGTATTCTTTATGAGATTAGATTCTAAGCGAATTCAAATTTTGGTTACTAAGATTGGAAAACTTTTATATTGATACTTTTTTTTATAAAAATATGAAAGTGATTTTCAACTAATTATTATAGTAAATCCTAAATATTTAGAATATTAAAATAACTTATTTTTTAGACTTCAATTATATTCTTAAATGAGATTAAAAGAATGAGAAATTTTAGATTTTTTATATCTTATCTTTTTCATTTTATTTTACTTTTTCTTAAAATTTTATTTGTTGTTTATTTGTGTTAACTTTTTGCATTTTAAATTGTCAGATTATCACTATTGGCCTTTGCTTTGAATTACAATTAAAATAATGTTAAATGTTTATTTTTATTACTTGACTTAAATAAGTTAAGTAGAAATTTAAACTATTTGTCTTTCTCTTCACGCATTAATGACTTTTAAAAAAGAGACATATATGGGGTTATCTAAACCAATACAAAAAAAAAACACATAATAATCACTCATCTTATTATTTAATATTTGTAAAATTTATACATTGGTCCTTTTCTTTAAAAATTATATATCTCGAAAATAAAAAGTAGATATAAATAAAATAAAGAAAAAAATGAATGGTACAAACTTTATACTATGACCCAATATCCTCATCAGAATAGGCTAAATAAAAATGAAAAATATAGGAAGTACTTCCCAAGAAGTCACTTGTATTTTATTCATCTCTAAAACGTTTCTTCAAAACTTTATTTGATAAATTTAATTGATGTATTAAAATAATATTTTATTTCTTTATAAAATCCTTTAATTTGATTCCTTTTTATGAGATTAATATTATTCACTAATTTTGGGCTTTTTCATTTGAAACATATGCGAAACTATTAGATAATTTCTATACAAAAGCTCTATTCTTATATAAATTTAAATTAATATTTGAACCAGTAGGATTATTGTATTTGAGTGTATTCTTTATGAGATTAGATTCTAAGCAAATTCAAATTTTGGTTACTAAGATTGGAAAACTTTTATATTGATACTTTTTTTTATAAAAATATGAAAGTGATTTTCAACTAATTATTATAGTAAATCCTAAATATTTAGAATATTAAAATAACTTATTTTTTAGACTTCAATTATATTCTTAAATGAGATTAAAAGAATGAGAAATTTTAGATTTTTTATATCTTATCTTTTTCATTCTTATTTTACTTTTTCTTAAAATGTTATTTGTTGTTTATTTGTATTAACTTTTTGCATTTTAAATTGTTAGATTATCTCTACATGCCTTTGCTTTCAATTACAACTAAAATAGTGTTAAATGTTTATTTTTATTACTTGACTTGAATAAGTAGAAATTTAAACTATATATATCTTTCTCTTCACGCATTAAGACTTGTAAAAAAGAGACATATATGGGGTTATCTAAACCAATAAAAAGAAAAAAAATATAATAATAACTTATCTTATTATTTAATATATGTAAAATTTATACATTGGTCCTTTTCTTTAAAAATTATATATCTCGAAAATAAAAAGTAGAGATAAATAAAATAAAGAAAAAAATAAATAGTACAATAATTATACTATGACGCAATATCCTTGTTAGAATAGGCTAAATAAAAAAGAAAAATATAGGAAGTACTTCCCGAGGAAGTCACTTGTATTTTATTCATCTCTAAAAAGTATCTTCAAAAATTTATTTGATAAATTTAGTTGATGTATTAAAATAATATTTTATTTCTTTATAAAATCCTTTAATTTGATTCCTTTTTATGAGATTAATATTATTCACTAATTTTGGGCCTTTTCATTTGAAACATATGCGAAACTATTAGATAATTTCTATACAAAAGCTCTATTCTTATATAAATTTAAATTAATATTTGAACCAGTAGGATTATTGTATTTGAGTGTATTCTTTATGAGATTAGATTCTAAGCAAATTCAAATTTTGGTTACTAAGATTGGAAAACTTTTATATTGATACTTTTTTTTATAAAAATATGAAAGTGATTTTCAACTAATTATTATAGTAATCCTAAATATTTAGAATATTAAAATAACTTATTTTTTAGACTTCAATTATATTCTTAAATGAGATTAAAAGAATGAGAAATTTTAGATTTTTTATATCTTATCTTTTTCATTTTATTTTACTTTTTCTTAAAATTTTATTTGTTGTTTATTTGTGTTAACTTTTTGCATTTTAAATTGTCGATTATCACTATTGGCCTTTGCTTTGAATTACAATTAAAATAATGTTAAATGTTTATTTTTATTACTTGACTTAAATAAGTTAAGTAGAAATTTAAACTATATGTCTTTCTCTTCACGCATTAATGACTTGTAAAAAAGAGACATATATGGGGTTATCTAAACCAATACAAAGAAAAAACACATAATAATCACTCATCTTATTATTTAATATTTGTAAAATTTATACATTGGTCCTTTTCTTTAAAAATTATATATCTCGAAAATAAAAAGTAGAGAAAAATAAAATAAAGAAAAAAATGAATAGTACAAACTTTATACTATGACCCAATATCCTTTTCAAAATAGGCTAAATAAAAAAGAAAAATATAGGAAGTACATCCCCAAGAAGTCACTTGTATTTTATTCATCTCTAAAAAGTATCTTCAAAAATTTATTTGATAAATTTAGTTGATGTATTAAAATAATATTTTATTTCTTTATAAAATCCTTTAATTTGATTCCTTTTTATGAGATTAATATTATTCACTAATTTTGGGCTTTTTCATTTGAAACATATGCGAAACTATTAGATAATTTCTATACAAAAGCTCTATTCTTATATAAATTTAAATTAATATTTGAACCAGTAGGATTATTGTATTTGAGTGTATTCTTTATGAGATTAGATTCTAAGCAAATTCAAATTTTGGTTACTAAGATTGGAAAACTTTTATATTGATACTTTTTTTTATAAAAATATGAAAGTGATTTTCAACTAATTATTATAGTAATCCTAAATATTTAGAATATTAAAATAACTTATTTTTTAGACTTCAATTATATTCTTAAATGAGATTAAAAGAATGAGAAATTTTAGATTTTTTATATCTTATCTTTTTCATTTTATTTTACTTTTTCTTAAAATTTTATTTGTTGTTTATTTGTGTTAACTTTTTGCATTTTAAATTTTCAGATTATCACTATTGGCCTTTGCTTTGAATTACAATTAAAATAATGTTAAATGTTTATTTTTATTACTTGACTTGAATAAGTTAAGTAGAAATTTAAACTATATGTCTTTCTCTTCACGCATTAATGACTTGTAAAAAAGAGACATATATGGGGTTATCTAAACCAATACAAAGAAAAAACACATAATAATCACTCATCTTATTATTTAATATTTGTAAAATTTATACATTGGTCCTTTTCTTTAAAAATTATATATCTCGAAAATAAAAAGTAGAGATAAATAAAATAAAGAAAAAATGAATAGTACAAACTTTATACTATGACCCAATATCCTTGTCAGAATAGGCTAAATAAAAAAGAAAAATATAGGAAGTACTTCCCCAAGAAGTCACTTGTATTTTATTCATCTCTAAAAAGTATCTTCAAAAATTTATTTGATAAATTTAGTTGATGTATTAAAATAATATTTTATTTCTTTATAAAATCCTTTAATTTGATTCCTTTTTATGAGATTAATATTATTCACTAATTTTGGGCTTTTTCATTTGAAACATATGCGAAACTATTAGATAATTTCTATACAAAAGCTCTATTCTTATATAAATTTAAATTAATATTTGAACCAGTAGGATTATTGTATTTGAGTGTATTCTTTATGAGATTAGATTCTAAGCAAATTCAAATTTTGGTTACTAAGATTGGAAAACTTTTATATTGATACTTTTTTTTATAAAAATATGAAAGTGATTTTCAACTAATTATTATAGTAATCCTAAATATTTAGAATATTAAAATAACTTATTTTTTAGACTTCAATTATATTCTTAAATGAGATTAAAAGAATGAGAAATTTTAGATTTTTTATATCTTATCTTTTTCATTTTATTTTACTTTTTCTTAAAATTTTATTTGTTGTTTATTTGTGTTAACTTTTTGCATTTTAAATTGTCAGATTATCACTATTGGCCTTTGCTTTGAATTACAATTAAAATAATGTTAAATGTTTATTTTTATTACTTGACTTGAATAAGTTAAGTAGAAATTTAAACTATATATCTTTCTCTTCACGCATTAAGACTTGTAAAAAAGAGACATATATGGGGTTATCTAAACCAATAAAAAGAAAAAAAATATAATAATAACTTATCTTATTATTTAATATATGTAAAATTTATACATTGGTCCTTTTCTTTAAAAATTATATATCTCGAAAATAAAAAGTAGAGATAAATAAAATAAAGAAAAAATAAATAGTACAATAATTATACTATGACGCAATATCCTTGTTAGAATAGGCTAAATAAAAAAGAAAAATATAGGAAGTACTTCCCGAGGAAGTCACTTGTATTTTATTCATCTCTAAAAAGTGTCTACAAAAATTTATTTGATAAATTTAATTGATGTATTAAAATAATATTTTATTTCTTTATAAAATCCTTTAATTTGATTCCTTTTTATGAGATTAATATTATTCACTATTTTTGGGCTTTTTCATTTGAAACGTACGCGAAACTATTAGATAATTTCTATACAAAAGCTCTATTCTTATATAAATTTAAATTAATATTTGAACCAATAGGATTATTGTATTTGAGTGTATTCTTTATGAGATTAGAGTCTAAGCGAATTCAAATTTTGGTTACTAACATTGGAAAACTTTTATATTGATACTTTTTTTATAAAAATATGAAAGTGATTTTCAACTAATTATTATAGTAAATCCTAAATATTTAGAATATTAAAATAACTTATTTTTTAGACTTCAATTATATTCTTAAATGAGATTAAAAGAATGAGAAATTTTAGATTTTTTATATCTTATCTTTTTCATTTTATTTTACTTTTTCTTAAAATTTTATTTGTTGTTTATTTGTGTTAACTTTTTGCATTTTAAATTGTCAGATTATCACTATTGGCCTTTGCTTTGAATTACAATTAAAATAATGTTAAATGTTTATTTTTATTACTTGACTTAAATAAGTTAAGTAGAAATTTAAACTATATGTCTTTCTCTTCACGCATTAATGACTTGTAAAAAAGAGACATATATGGGGTTATCTAAACCAATACAAAGAAAAAACACATAATAATCACTCATCTTATTATTTAATATTTGTAAAATTTATACATTGGTCCTTTTCTTTAAAAATTATATATCTCGAAAATAAAAAGTAGATATAAATAAAATAAAGAAAAAATGAATAGTACAAACTTTATACTATGACCCAATATCCTTATCTGAATAGGCTAAATAAAAAAGAAAAATATAGGAAGTACTTCCCTAAGAAGTCACTTGTATTTTATTCATCTCTAAAAAGTATCTTCAAAAATTTATTTGATAAATTTAGTTGATGTATTAAAATAATATTTTATTTCTTTATAAAATCCTTTAATTTGATTCCTTTTTATGAGATTAATATTATTCACTAATTTTGGGCTTTTTCATTTGAAACATATGCGAAACTATTAGATAATTTCTATACAAAAGCTCTATTCTTATATAAATTTAAATTAATATTTGAACCAGTAGGATTATTGTATTTGAGTGTATTCTTTATGAGATTAGATTCTAAGCAAATTCAAATTTTGGTTACTAAGATTGGAAAACTTTTATATTGATACTTTTTTTTATAAAAATATGAAAGTGATTTTCAACTAATTATTATAGTAATCCTAAATATTTAGAATATTAAAATAACTTATTTTTTAGACTTCAATTATATTCTTAAATGAGATTAAAAGAATGAGAAATTTTAGATTTTTTATATCTTATCTTTTTCATTTTATTTTACTTTTTCTTAAAATTTTATTTGTTGTTTATTTGTGTTAACTTTTTGCATTTTAAATTGTCAGATTATCACTATTGGCCTTTGCTTTGAATTACAATTAAAATAATGTTAAATGTTTATTTTTATTACTTGACTTAAATAAGTTAAGTAGAAATTTAAACTATTTGTCTTTCTCTTCACGCATTAATGACTTTTAAAAAAGAGACATATATGGGGTTATCTAAACCAATACAAAAAAAAACACATAATAATCACTCATCTTATTATTTAATATTTGTAAAATTTATACATTGGTCCTTTTCTTTAAAAATTATATATCTCGAAAATCAAAAGTAGAGATAAATAAAATAAAGAAAAAAATGAATAGTACAAACTTTATACTATGACCCAATATCCTTGTCAGAATAGGCTAAATAAAAAAGAAAAATATAGGAAGTACTTCCCTAAGAAGTCACTTGTATTTTATTCATCTCTAAAAAGTATCTTCAAAAATTTATTTGATAAATTTAGTTGATGTATTAAAATAATATTTTATTTCTTTATAAAATCCTTTAATTTGATTCCTTTTTATGAGATTAATATTATTCACTAATTTTGGGCCTTTTCATTTGAAACATATGCGAAACTATTAGATAATTTCTATACAAAAGCTCTATTCTTATATAAATTTAAATTAATATTTGAACCAGTAGGATTATTGTATTTGAGTGTATTCTTTATGAGATTAGATTCTAAGCAAATTCAAATTTTGGTTACTAAGATTGGAAAACTTTTATATTGATACTTTTTTTTATAAAAATATGAAAGTGATTTTCAACTAATTATTATAGTAATCCTAAATATTTAGAATATTAAAATAACTTATTTTTTAGACTTCAATTATATTCTTAAATGAGATTAAAAGAATGAGAAATTTTAGATTTTTTATATCTTATCTTTTTCATTTTATTTTACTTTTTCTTAAAATTTTATTTGTTGTTTATTTGTGTTAACTTTTTGCATTTTAAATTGTCGATTATCACTATTGGCCTTTGCTTTGAATTACAATTAAAATAATGTTAAATGTTTATTTTTATTACTTGACTTGAATAAGTTAAGTAGAAATTTAAACTATATGTCTTTCTCTTCACGCATTAATGACTTGTAAAAAAGAGACATATATGGGGTTATCTAAACCAATACAAAGAAAAAACACATAATAATCACTCATCTTATTATTTAATATTTGTAAAATTTATACATTGGTCCTTTTCTTTAAAAATTATATATCTCGAAAATCAAAAGTAGAGATAAATAAAATAAAGAAAAAAATGAATAGTACAAACTTTATACTATGACCCAATATCCTTGTCAGAATAGGCTAAATAAAAAAGAAAAATATAGGAAGTACTTCCCCAAGAAGTCACTTGTATTTTATTCATCTCTAAAAAGTATCTTCAAAAATATATTTGATAAATTTAGTTGATGTATTAAAATAATATTTTATTTCTTTATAAAATCCTTTAATTTGATTCCTTTTTATGAGATTAATATTATTCACTAATTTTGGGCTTTTTCATTTGAAACATATGGGAAACTATTAGATAATTTCTATACAAAAGCTCTATTCTTATATAAATTTAAATTAATATTTGAACCAGTAGGATTATTGTATTTGAGTGTATTCTTTATGAGATTAGATTCTAAGCAAATTCAAATTTTGGTTACTAAGATTGGAAAACTTTTATATTGATACTTTTTTTTATAAAAATATGAAAGTGATTTTCAACTAATTATTATAGTAATCCTAAATATTTAGAATATTAAAATAACTTATTTTTTAGACTTCAATTATATTCTTAAATGAGATTAAAAGAATGAGAAATTTTAGATTTTTTATATCTTATCTTTTTCATTTTATTTTACTTTTTCTTAAAATTTTATTTGTTGTTTATTTGTGTTAACTTTTTGCATTTTAAATTGTCAGATTATCACTATTGGCCTTTGCTTTGAATTACAATTAAAATAATGTTAAATATTTATTTTTATTACTTGAGTTAAATAAGTTAAGTAGAAATTTAAACTATATGTCTTTCTCTTCACGCATTAATGACTTGTTAAAAATAGACATATATGGGGTTATCTAAACCAATACAAAGATAAAACACATAATAATCACTCATCTTATTATTTAATATTTGTAAAATTTATACATTGGTCCTTTTCTTTAAAAATTATATATCTCGAAAATCAAAAGTAGAGATAAAAAAAATAAAGAAAAAAAATGAATAGTATAAACTTTATTCTATGACCCAATATCCTTGTTAGAATAGGCTAAATAAAAAGAAAAATATAGGAAGTACTTCCCTAATAAGTCACTTGTATTTTATTCATCTCTAAAACGTTTTTGCAAAAGTTTATTTGATAAATTTAATTGATTTATTAAAATAATATTTTATTTCTTTATAAAATCCTTTAATTTGATTCCTTTTTATGAGATTAATATTATTCACTATTTTTGGGCTATTTCATTTGAAATATATGCGAAACTATTAGATAATTTCTATACAAAAGCTCTATTCTTATATAAATTTAAATTAATATTTGAACCAGTAGGATTATTGTATTTGAGTGTATTCTTTATGAGATTAGATTCTAAGCAAATTCAAATTTTGGTTACTAAGATTGGAAAACTTTTATATTGATACTTTTTTTTATAAAAATATGAAAGTGATTTTCAACTAATTATTATAGTAATCCTAAATATTTAGAATATTAAAATAACTTATTTTTTAGACTTCAATTATATTCTTAAATGAGATTAAAAGAATGAGAAATTTTAGATTTTTTATATCTTATCTTTTTCATTTTATTTTACTTTTTCTTAAAATTTTATTTGTTGTTTATTTGTGTTAACTTTTTGCATTTTAAATTGTCAGATTATCACTATTGGCCTTTGCTTTGAATTACAATTAAAATAATGTTAAATGTTTATTTTTATTACTTGACTTAAATAAGTTAAGTAGAAATTTAAACTATATGTCTTTCTCTTCACGCATTAAGGACTTTTAAAAAAGAGACATATATGGGGTTATCTAAACCAATAAAAAGAAAAAACACATAATAATCACTCATCTTATTATTTAATATTTGTAAAATTTATACATTGGTCCTTTTCTTTAAAAATTATATATCTCGAAAATAAAAAGTAGAGATAAATAAAATAAAGAAAAAAATGAATAGTACAAACTTTATACTATGACCCAATATCCTTGTCAGAATAGGCTAAATAAAAAAGAAAAATATAGGAAGTACTTCCCTAAGAAGTCACTTGTATTTTATTCATCTCTAAAAAGTATCTTCAAAAATTTATTTGATAAATTTAGTTGATGTATTAAAATAATATTTTATTTCTTTATAAAATCCTTTAATTTGATTCCTTTTTATGAGATTAATATTATTCACTAATTTTGGGCTTTTTCATTTGAAACATATGCGAAACTATTAGATAATTTCTATACAAAAGCTCTATTCTTATATAAATTTAAATTAATATTTGAACCAGTAGGATTATTGTATTTGAGTGTATTCTTTATGAGATTAGATTCTAAGCAAATTCAAATTTTGGTTACTAAGATTGGAAAACTTTTATATTGATACTTTTTTTTATAAAAATATGAAAGTGATTTTCAACTAATTATTATAGTAATCCTAAATATTTAGAATATTAAAATAACTTATTTTTTAGACTTCAATTATATTCTTAAATGAGATTAAAAGAATGAGAAATTTTAGATTTTTTATATCTTATCTTTTTCATTTTATTTTACTTTTTCTTAAAATTTTATTTGTTGTTTATTTGTGTTAACTTTTTGCATTTTAAATTGTCAGATTATCACTATTGGCCTTTGCTTTGAATTACAATTAAAATAATGTTAAATGTTTATTTTTATTACTTGACTTAAATAAGTTAAGTAGAAATTTAAACTATATGTCTTTCTCTTCACGCATTAATGACTTTTAAAAAAGAGACATATATGGGGTTATCTAAACCAATACAAAAAAAACACATAATAATCACTCATCTTATTATTTAATATTTGTAAAATTTATACATTGGTCCTTTTCTTTAAAAATTATATATCTCAAAAATCAAAAGTAGAGATAAATAAAATAAAGAAAAAAATGAATAGTACAAACTTTATACTATGACCCAATATCCTTGTCAGAATAGGCTAAATAAAAAAGAAAAATATAGGAAGTACTTCCCTAAGAAGTCACTTGTATTTTATTCATCTCTAAAAAGTATCTTCAAAAATTTATTTGATAAATTTAGTTGATGTATTAAAATAATATTTTATTTCTTTATAAAATCCTTTAATTTGATTCCTTTTTATGAGATTAATATTATTCACTAATTTTGGGCCTTTTCATTTGAAACATATGCGAAACTATTAGATAATTTCTATACAAAAGCTCTATTCTTATATAAATTTAAATTAATATTTGAACCAGTAGGATTATTGTATTTGAGTGTATTCTTTATGAGATTAGATTCTAAGCAAATTCAAATTTTGGTTACTAAGATTGGAAAACTTTTATATTGATACTTTTTTTTATAAAAATATGAAAGTGATTTTCAACTAATTATTATAGTAATCCTAAATATTTAGAATATTAAAATAACTTATTTTTTAGACTTCAATTATATTCTTAAATGAGATTAAAAGAATGAGAAATTTTAGATTTTTTATATCTTATCTTTTTCATTTTATTTTACTTTTTCTTAAAATTTTATTTGTTGTTTATTTGTGTTAACTTTTTGCATTTTAAATTGTCGATTATCACTATTGGCCTTTGCTTTGAATTACAATTAAAATAATGTTAAATGTTTATTTTTATTACTTGACTTAAATAAGTTAAGTAGAAATTTAAACTATATGTCTTTCTCTTCACGCATTAATGACTTGAAAGAAAGAGACATATATGGGGTTATCTAAACCAATACAAAAAAAAACACATAATAATCACTCATCTTATTATTTAATATTTGTAAAATTTATACATTGGTCCTTTTCTTTAAAAATTATATATCTCGAAAATCAAAAGTAGAGATAAATAAAATAAAGAAAAAAATGAATAGTACAAACTTTATACTATGACCCAATATCCTTGTCAGAATAGGCTAAATAAAAGAAAAATATAGGAAGTACTTCCCTAAGAAGTCACTTGTATTTTATTCATCTCTAAAAAGTATCTTCAAAAATTTATTTGATAAATTTAGTTGATGTATTAAAATAATATTTTATTTCTTTATAAAATCCTTTAATTTGATTCCTTTTTATGAGATTAATATTATTCACTAATTTTGGGCTTTTTCATTTGAAACATATGGGAAACTATTAGATAATTTCTATACAAAAGCTCTATTCTTATATAAATTTAAATTAATATTTGAACCAGTAGGATTATTGTATTTGAGTGTATTCTTTATGAGATTAGATTCTAAGCAAATTCAAATTTTGGTTACTAAGATTGGAAAACTTTTATATTGATACTTTTTTTTATAAAAATATGAAAGTGATTTTCAACTAATTATTATAGTAATCCTAAATATTTAGAATATTAAAATAACTTATTTTTTAGACTTCAATTATATTCTTAAATGAGATTAAAAGAATGAGAAATTTTAGATTTTTTATATCTTATCTTTTTCATTTTATTTTACTTTTTCTTAAAATTTTATTTGTTGTTTATTTGTGTTAACTTTTTGCATTTTAAATTGTCGATAATCACTATTGGCCTTTGCTTTGAATTACAATTAAAATAATGTTAAATGTTTATTTTTATTACTTGACTTAAATAAGTTAAGTAGAAATTTAAACTATAGGCCTTTCTCTTCACGCATTAATGACTTGTAAAAAAGAGACATATATGGGGTTATCTAAACCAATACAAAGAAAAAACACATAATAATCACTCATCTTATTATTTAATATTTGTAAAATTTATACATTGGTCCTTTTCTTTAAAAATTATATATCTCAAAAATAAAAAGTAGAGATAAATAAAATAAAGAAAAAAATGAATAGTACAAACTTTATACTATGACCCAATATCCTATTTAGAATAGGCTAAATAAAAAAGAAAAATATAGGAAGTACTTCCCTAAGAAGTCACTTGTATTTTATTCATCTCTAAAAAGTATCTTCAAAAATTTATTTGATAAATTTAGTTGATGTATTAAAATAATATTTTATTTCTTTATAAAATCCTTTAATTTGATTCCTTTTTATGAGATTAATATTATTCACTAATTTTGGGCTTTTTCATTTGAAACATATGCGAAACTATTAGATAATTTCTATACAAAAGCTCTATTCTTATATAAATTTAAATTAATATTTGAACCAGTAGGATTATTGTATTTGAGTGTATTCTTTATGAGATTAGATTCTAAGCAAATTCAAATTTTGGTTACTAAGATTGGAAAACTTTTATATTGATACTTTTTTTTATAAAAATATGAAAGTGATTTTCAACTAATTATTATAGTAATCCTAAATATTTAGAATATTAAAATAACTTATTTTTTAGACTTCAATTATATTCTTAAATGAGATTAAAAGAATGAGAAATTTTAGATTTTTTATATCTTATCTTTTTCATTTTATTTTACTTTTTCTTAAAATTTTATTTGTTGTTTATTTGTGTTAACTTTTTGCATTTTAAATTGTCAGATTATCACTATTGTCTTTTTTTTTGAATTACAATTAAAATAATGTTAAATGTTTATTTTTATTACTTGACTTAAATAAGTTAAGTAGAAATTTAAACTATATGTCTTTCTCTTCACGCATTAATGACTTGTAAAAAAGAGACATATATGGGGTTATCTAAACCAATACAAAGAAAAAACACATAATAATCACTCATCTTATTATTTAATATTTGTAAAATTTATACATTGGTCCTTTTCTTTAAAAATTATATATCTCAAAAATAAAAAGTAGAGATAAATAAAATAAAGAAAAAAATGAATAGTACAAACTTTATACTATGACCCAATATCCTTGTCAGAATAGGCTAAATAAAAAAGAAAAATATAGGAAGTACTTCCCTAAGAAGTCACTTGTATTTTATTCATCTCTAAAAAGTATCTTCAAAAATTTATTTGATAAATTTAGTTGATGTATTAAAATAATATTTTATTTCTTTATAAAATCCTTTAATTTGATTCCTTTTTATGAGATTAATATTATTCACTAATTTTGGGCCTTTTCATTTGAAACATATGCGAAACTATTAGATAATTTCTATACAAAAGCTCTATTCTTATATAAATTTAAATTAATATTTGAACCAGTAGGATTATTGTATTTGAGTGTATTCTTTATGAGATTAGATTCTAAGCAAATTCAAATTTTGGTTACTAAGATTGGAAAACTTTTATATTGATACTTTTTTTTATAAAAATATGAAAGTGATTTTCAACTAATTATTATAGTAATCCTAAATATTTAGAATATTAAAATAACTTATTTTTAGACTTCAATTATATTCTTAAATGAGATTAAAAGAATGAGAAATTTTAGATTTTTTATATCTTATCTTTTTCATTTTATTTTACTTTTTCTTAAAATTTTATTTGTTGTTTATTTGTGTTAACTTTTTGCATTTTAAATTGTCAGATTATCACTATTGGCCTTTGCTTTGAATTACAATTAAAATAATGTTAAATGTTTATTTTTATTACTTGACTTAAATAAGTTAAGTAGAAATTTAAACTATATGTCTTTCTCTTCACGCATTAATGACTTGTAAAAAAGAGACATATACAGGGTTATTTAAACCAATACAAAGAAAAAACACATAATAATCACTCATCTTATTATTTAATATTTGTAAAATTTATACATTGGTCCTTTTCTTTAAAAATTATATATCTCGAAAATAAAAAGTAGAGATAAATAAAATAAAGAAAAAAATAAATAGTACAATAATTATACTATGACGCAATATCCTTGTTAGAATAGGCTAAATAAAAAAGAAAAATATAGGAAGTACTTCCCGAGGAAGTCACTTGTATTTTATTCATCTCTAAAAAGTGTCTACAAAAATTTATTTGATAAATTTAGTTGATGTATTAAAATAATATTTTATTTCTTTATAAAATCCTTTAATTTGATTCCTTTTTATGAGATTAATATTATTCACTATTTTTGGGCTTTTTCATTTGAAACATATGCGAAACTATTAGATAATTTCTATACAAAAGCTCTATTCTTATATAAATTTAAATTAATATTTGAACCAGTAGGATTATTGTATTTGAGTGTATTCTTTATGAGATTAGATTCTAAGCAAATTCAAATTTTGGTTACTAAGATTGGAAAACTTTTATATTGATACTTTTTTTTATAAAAATATGAAAGTGATTTTCAACTAATTATTATAGTAATCCTAAATATTTAGAATATTAAAATAACTTATTTTTTAGACTTCAATTATATTCTTAAATGAGATTAAAAGAATGAGAAATTTTAGATTTTTTATATCTTATCTTTTTCATTTTATTTTACTTTTTCTTAAAATTTTATTTGTTGTTTATTTGTGTTAACTTTTTGCATTTTAAATTGTCAGATTATCACTATTGGCCTTTGCTTTGAATTACAATTAAAATAATGTTAAATGTTTATTTTTATTACTTGACTTGAATAAGTTAAGTAGAAATTTATACTATATGTCCTTCTCTTCACGCATTAATGACTTGTTAAAAAGAGACATATACAGGGTTATTTAAACCAATACAAAGAAAAAACACATAATAATCACTCATCTTATCATTTAATATTTGTAAAATTTATAAATTGGTCCTTTTCTTTAAAAATTATAAATTTCGAAAATAAAAATTAGAGATAAATAAAATAAAGAAAAAATGAATAGTACAAATTTTATACTATGACCCAATATCCTTGTCAGAATAGGCTAAATAAAAAAGAAAAATATAGGAAGTACTTCCCTAAGAAGTCACTTGTATTTTATTCATCTCTAAAAAGTATCTTCAAAAATTTATTTGATAAATTTAGTTGATGTATTAAAATAATATTTTATTTCTTTATAAAATCCTTTAATTTGATTCCTTTTTATGAGATTAATATTATTCACTAATTTTGGGCCTTTTCATTTGAAACATATGCGAAACTATTAGATAATTTCTATACAAAAGCTCTATTCTTATATAAATTTAAATTAATATTTGAACCAGTAGGATTATTGTATTTGAGTGTATTCTTTATGAGATTAGATTCTAAGCAAATTCAAATTTTGGTTACTAAGATTGGAAAACTTTTATATTGATACTTTTTTTTATAAAAATATGAAAGTGATTTTCAACTAATTATTATAGTAATCCTAAATATTTAGAATATTAAAATAACTTATTTTTTAGACTTCAATTATATTCTTAAATGAGATTAAAAGAATGAGAAATTTTAGATTTTTTATATCTTATCTTTTTCATTTTATTTTACTTTTTCTTAAAATTTTATTTGTTGTTTATTTGTGTTAACTTTTTGCATTTTAAATTGTCAGATTATCACTATTGGCCTTTGCTTTGAATTACAATTAAAATAATGTTAAATGTTTATTTTTATTACTTGACTTAAATAAGTTAAGTAGAAATTTAAACTATATGTCTTTCTCTTCACGCATTAATGACTTGTAAAAAAGAGACATATATGGGGTTATCTAAACCAATACAAAGAAAAAACACATAATAATCACTCATCTTATTATTTAATATTTGTAAAATTTATACATTGGTCCTTTTCTTTAAAAATTATATATCTCGAAAATAAAAAAGTAGAGATAAATAAAATAAAGAAAAAAATGAATAGTACCAACTTTATACTATGACCCAATATCCTTGTCAGAATAGGCTAAATAAAAAAGAAAAATATAGGAAGTACTTCCCCAAGAAGTCACTTGTATTTTATTCATCTCTAAAAAGTATCTTCAAAAATTTATTTGATAAATTTAGTTGATGTATTAAAATAATATTTTATTTCTTAATAAAATCCTTTAATTTGATTCCTTTTTATGAGATTAATATTATTCACTAATTTTGGGCCTTTTCATTTGAAACATATGCGAAACTATTAGATAATTTCTATACAAAAGCTCTATTCTTATATAAATTTAAATTAATATTTGAACCAGTAGGATTATTGTATTTGAGTGTATTCTTTATGAGATTAGATTCTAAGCAAATTCAAATTTTGGTTACTAAGATTGGAAAACTTTTATATTGATACTTTTTTTTATAAAAATATGAAAGTGATTTTCAACTAATTATTATAGTAATCCTAAATATTTAGAATATTAAAATAACTTATTTTTTAGACTTCAATTATATTCTTAAATGAGATTAAAAGAATGAGAAATTTTAGATTTTTTATATCTTATCTTTTTCATTTTATTTTACTTTTTCTTAAAATTTTATTTGTTGTTTATTTGTGTTAACTTTTTGCATTTTAAATTGTCAGATTATCACTATTGGCCTTTGCTTTGAATTACAATTAAAATAATGTTAAATGTTTATTTTTATTACTTGACTTAAATAAGTTAAGTAGAAATTTAAACTATATGTCTTTCTCTTCACGCATTAATTACTTGTAAAAGAGAGATATATATGGGGTTATCTAAACCAATACAAAGAAAAAACACATAATAATCACTCATCTTATTATTTAATATTTGTAAAATTTATACATTGGTCCTTTTCTTTAAAAATTATATATCTCGAAAATAAAAAGTAGAGATAAATAAAATAAAGAAAAAAATGAATAGTACAAACTTTATACTATGACCCAATATCCTTGTCAGAATAGGCTAAATAAAAAAGAAAAATATAGGAAGTACTTCCCTAAGAAGTCACTTGTATTTTATTCATCTCTAAAAAGTATCTTCAAAAATTTATTTGATAAATTTAGTTGATGTATTAAAATAATATTTTATTTCTTTATAAAATCCTTTAATTTGATTCCTTTTTATGAGATTAATATTATTCACTAATTTTGGGCCTTTTCATTTGAAACATATGCGAAACTATTAGATAATTTCTATACAAAAGCTCTATTCTTATATAAATTTAAATTAATATTTGAACCAGTAGGATTATTGTATTTGAGTGTATTCTTTATGAGATTAGATTCTAAGCAAATTCAAATTTTGGTTACTAAGATTGGAAAACTTTTATATTGATACTTTTTTTTATAAAAATATGAAAGTGATTTTCAACTAATTATTATAGTAATCCTAAATATTTAGAATATTAAAATAACTTATTTTTTAGACTTCAATTATATTCTTAAATGAGATTAAAAGAATGAGAAATTTTAGATTTTTTATATCTTATCTTTTTCATTTTATTTTACTTTTTCTTAAAATTTTATTTGTTGTTTATTTGTGTTAACTTTTTGCATTTTAAATTGTCAGATTATCACTATTGGCCTTTGCTTTGAATTACAATTAAAATAATGTTAAATGTTTATTTTTATTACTTGACTTAAATAAGTTAAGTAGAAATTTAAACTATATGTCTTTCTCTTCACGCATTAATGACTTGTAAAAAAGAGACATATATGGGGTTATCTAAACCAATACAAAGAAAAAACACATAATAATCACTCATCTTATTATTTAATATTTGTAAAATTTATACATTGGTCCTTTTCTTTAAAAATTATATATCTCGAAAATAAAAAAGTAGAGATAAATAAAATAAAGAAAAAAATGAATAGTACACACTTTATACTATGATGCAATATCCTTGTCAGAATAGGCTAAATAAAAAAGAAAAATATAGGAAGTACTTCCCTAAGAAGTCACTTGTATTTTATTCATCTCTAAAAAGTATCTTCAAAAATTTATTTGATAAATTTAGTTGATGTATTAAAATAATACTTTATTTCTTTATAAAATAATTTAATTTGATTCCTTTTTATGAGATTAATATTATTCACTAATTTTGGGCGTTTTCATTTGAAACATATGCGAAACTATTAGATAATTTCTATACAAAAGCTCTATTCTTATATAAATTTAAATTAATATTTGAGTAAGTAGGATTATTGTATTTGAGTGTATTCTTTATGAGATTAGATTGTAAGCAAATTCAAATTTTCGTTACTAAGATTGGAAAACTTTTATATTGATACTTTTTTTTATAAAAATATGAAAGTGATTTTCAACTAATTATTATAGTAATCCTAAATATTTAGAATATTAAAATAACTTATTTTTTAGACTTCAATTATATTCTTAAATGAGATTAAAAGAATGAGAAATTTTAGATTTTTTATATCTTATCTTTTTCATTTTATTTTACTTTTTCTTAAAATTTTATTTGTTGTTTATTTGTGTTAACTTTTTGCATTTTAAATTGTCAGATTATCACTATTGGCCTTTGCTTTGAATTACAATTAAAATAATGTTAAATGTTTATTTTTATTACTTGACTTAAATAAGTTAAGTAGAAATTTAAACTATATGTCTTTCTCTTCACGCATTAATGACTTGTAAAAGAGAGACATATATGGGGTTATCTAAACCAATACAAAGAAAAAACACATAATCATCACTCATCTTATTATTTAATATTTGTAAAATTTATACATTGGTCCTTTTCTTTAAAAATTATATATCTCGAAAATAAAAAGTAGAGATAAATAAAATAAAGAAAAAAATGAATAAACAAACTTTATACTATGACCCAATATCCTTGTCAGAATAGGCTAAATAAAAAAGAAAAATATAGGAAGTACTTCCCAAGAAGTCACTTGTATTTTATTCATCTCTAGAAAGTTTCTTCAAAAATTTATTTGATAAATTTAGTTGATGTATTAAAATAATATTTTATTTCTTTATAAAATCCTTTAATTTGATTCCTTTTTATGAGATTAATATTATTCACTAATTTTGGGCTTTTTCATTTGAAACATATGCGAAACTATTAGATAATTTCTATACAAAAGCTCTATTCTTATATAAATTTAAATTAATATTTGAACCAGTAGGATTATTGTATTTGAGTGTATTCTTTATGAGATTAGATTCTAAGCAAATTCAAATTTTGGTTACTAAGATTGGAAAACTTTTATATTGATACTTTTTTTTATAAAAATATGAAAGTGATTTTCAACTAATTATTATAGTAATCCTAAATATTTAGAATATTAAAATAACTTATTTTTTAGACTTCAATTATATTCTTAAATGAGATTAAAAGAATGAGAAATTTTAGATTTTTTATATCTTATCTTTTTCATTTTATTTTACTTTTTCTTAAAATTTTATTTGTTGTTTATTTGTGTTAACTTTTTGCATTTTAAATTGTCAGATTATCACTATTGGCCTTTGCTTTGAATTACAATTAAAATAATGTTAAATGTTTATTTTTATTACTTGACTTAAATAAGTTAAGTAGAAATTTAAACTATATGTCTTTCTCTTCACGCATTAATGACTTTTAAAAAAGAGACATATATGGGGTAATCTAAACCAATACAAAAAAAAACACATAATAATCACTCATCTTATTATTTAATATTTGTAAAATTTATACATTGGTCCTTTTCTTTAAAAATTATATATCTCGAAAATAAAAAAGTAGAGATAAATAAAATAAAGAAAAAAATGAATAGTACAAACTTTATACTAAGACCCAATATCCTTGTCAGAATAGGCTAAATAAAAAAGAAAAATATAGGAAGTACTTCCCTAACAAGTCACTTGTATTTTATTCATCTCTAAAAAGTATCTTCAAAAATATATTTGATAAATTTAGTTGATGTATTAAAATAATACTTTATTTCTTTATAAAATCCTTTAATTTGATTCCTTTTTATGAGATTAATATTATTCACTAATTTTGGGCTTTTTCATTTGAAACATATGGGAAACTATTAGATAATTTCTATACAAAAGCTCTATTCTTATATAAATTTAAATTAATATTTGAACCAGTAGGATTATTGTATTTGAGTGTATTCTTTATGAGATTAGATTCTAAGCAAATTCAAATTTTGGTTACTAAGATTGGAAAACTTTTATATTGATACTTTTTTTTATAAAAATATGAAAGTGATTTTCAACTAATTATTATAGTAAATCCTAAATATTTAGAATATTAAAATAACTTATTTTTAGACTTCAATTATATTCTTAAATGAGATTAAAAGAATGAGAAATTTTAGATTTTTTATATCTTATCTTTTTCATTTTATTTTACTTTTTCTTAAAATTTTATTTGTTGTTTATTTGTGTTAACTTTTTGCATTTTAAATTGTTAGATTATCACTATTGGCCTTTGCTTTGAATTACAATTAAAATAATGTTAAATGTTTATTTTTATTACTTGACTTAAATAAGTTAAGTAGAAATTTAAACTATATGTCTTTCTCTTCACGCATTAATGACTTGTAAAAAAGAGACATATATGGGGTTATCTAAACCAATACAAAGAAAAAACACATAATAATCACTCATCTTATTATTTAATATTTGTAAAATTTATACATTGGTCCTTTTCTTTAAAAATTATATATCTCAAAAAACAAAAGTAGAGATAAATAAAATAAAGAAAAAAATGAATAGTACAAACTTTATACTATGACCCAATATCCTTGTCAGAATAGGCTAAATAAAAAAGAAAAATATAGGAAGTACTTCCCTAAGAAGTCACTTGTATTTTATTCATCTCTAAAAAGTATCTTCAAAAATTTATTTGATAAATTTAGTTGATGTATTAAAATAATATTTTATTTCTTTATAAAATCCTTTAATTTGATTCCTTTTTATGAGATTAATATTATTCACTAATTTTGGGCCTTTTCATTTGAAACATATGCGAAACTATTAGATAATTTCTATACAAAAGCTCTATTCTTATATAAATTTAAATTAATATTTGAACCAGTAGGATTATTGTATTTGAGTGTATTCTTTATGAGATTAGATTCTAAGCAAATTCAAATTTTGGTTACTAAGATTGGAAAACTTTTATATTGATACTTTTTTTTATAAAAATATGAAAGTGATTTTCAACTAATTATTATAGTAATCCTAAATATTTAGAATATTAAAATAACTTATTTTTTAGACTTCAATTATATTCTTAAATGAGATTAAAAGAATGAGAAATTTTAGATTTTTTATATCTTATCTTTTTCATTTTATTTTACTTTTTCTTAAAATTTTATTTGTTGTTTATTTGTGTTAACTTTTTGCATTTTAAATTGTCAGATTATCACTATTGGCCTTTGCTTTGAATTACAATTAAAATAATGTTAAATGTTTATTTTTATTACTTGACTTAAATAAGTTAAGTAGAAATTTAAACTATATGTCTTTCTCTTCACGCATTAATGACTTGTTAAAAAGAGACATATACAGGGTTATTTAAACCAATACAAAGAAAAAAAACATAATAATCACTCGTCTTATCATTTAATATTTGTAAAATTTATAAGTTGTTCCTTTTCTTTAAAAATTATAAATCTCGAAAATAAAAAGTAGAGATAAATAAAATAAAGAAAAAATGAATAGTACAAATTTTATACTATGACCCAATATCATTGTCAGAATAGGCTAAATAAAAAAGAAAATATAGGAAGTACTTCCCCAAGAAGTCACTTGTATTTTATTCATCTCTAAAAAGGATCTTCAAAAATTTATTTGATAAATTTAGTTGATGTATTAAAATAATATTTTATTTCTTTATAAAATCCTTTAATTTGATTCCTTTTTATGAGATTAATATTATTCACTAATTTTGGGCTTTTTCATTTGAAACATATGCGAAACTATTAGATAATTTCTATACAAAAGCTCTATTCTTATATAAATTTAAATTAATATTTGAACCAGTAGGATTATTGTATTTGAGTGTATTCTTTATGAGATTAGATTCTAAGCAAATTCAAATTTTGGTTACTAAGATTGGAAAACTTTTATATTGATACTTTTTTTTATAAAAATATGAAAGTGATTTTCAACTAATTATTATAGTAATCCTAAATATTTAGAATATTAAAATAACTTATTTTTTAGACTTCAATTATATTCTTAAATGAGATTAAAAGAATGAGAAATTTTAGATTTTTTATATCTTATCTTTTTCATTTTATTTTACTTTTTCTTAAAATTTTATTTGTTGTTTATTTGTGTTAACTTTTTGCATTTTAAATTGTCGATTATCACTATTGGCCTTTGCTTTGAATTACAATTAAAATAATGTTAAATGTTTATTTTTATTACTTGACTTGAATAAGTTAAGTAGAAATTTAAACTATATGTCTTTCTCTTCACGCATTAATGACTTGTAAAAAAGAGACATATATGGGGTTATCTAAACCAATACAAAGAAAAAACACATAATAATCACTCATCTTATTATTTAATATTTGTAAAATTTATACATTGGTCCTTTTCTTTAAAAATTATATATCTCGAAAATCAAAAGTAGAGATAAATAAAATAAAGAAAAAAATGAATAGTACAAACTTTATACTATGACCCAATATCCTTGTCAGAATAGGCTAAATAAAAAGAAAAATATAGGAAGTACTTCCCCAAGAAGTCACTTGTATTTTATTCATCTCTAAAAAGTATCTTCAAAAATTTATTTGATAAATTTAGTTGATGTATTAAAATAATATTTTATTTCTTTATAAAATCCTTTAATTTGATTCCTTTTTATGAGATTAATATTATTCACTAATTTTGGGCTTTTTCATTTGAAACATATGGGAAACTATTAGATAATTTCTATACAAAAGCTCTATTCTTATATAAATTTAAATTAATATTTGAACCAGTAGGATTATTGTATTTGAGTGTATTCTTTATGAGATTAGATTCTAAGCAAATTCAAATTTTGGTTACTAAGATTGGAAAACTTTTATATTGATACTTTTTTTTATAAAAATATGAAAGTGATTTTCAACTAATTATTATAGTAATCCTAAATATTTAGAATATTAAAATAACTTATTTTTTAGACTTCAATTATATTCTTAAATGAGATTAAAAGAATGAGAAATTTTAGATTTTTTATATCTTATCTTTTTCATTTTATTTTACTTTTTCTTAAAATTTTATTTGTTGTTTATTTGTGTTAACTTTTTGCATTTTAAATTGTCAGATTATCACTATTGGCCTTTGCTTTGAATTACAATTAAAATAATGTTAAATGTTTATTTTTATTACTTGACTTAAATAAGTTAAGTAGAAATTTAAACTATATGTCTTTCTCTTCACGCATTAATGACTTTTAAAAAGAGACATATATGGGGTTATCTAAACCAATACAAAGAAAAAACACATAATAATCACTCATCTTATTATTTAATATTTGTAAAATTTATACATTGGTCCTTTTCTTTAAAAATTATATATCTCGAAAATCAAAAGTAGAGATAAATAAAATAAAGAAAAAAATGAATAGTACAAACTTTATACTATGACCCAATATCCTTGTCAGAATAGGCTAAATAAAAAAGAAAAATATAGGAAGTACTTCCCTAAGAAGTCACTTGTATTTTATTCATCTCTAAAAAGTATCTTCAAAAATTTATTTGATAAATTTAGTTGATGTATTAAAATAATATTTTATTTCTTTATAAAATCCTTTAATTTGATTCCTTTTTATGAGATTAATATTATTCACTAATTTTGGGCTTTTTCATTTGAAACATATGCGAAACTATTAGATAATTTCTATACAAAAGCTCTATTCTTATATAAATTTAAATTAATATTTGAACCTGTAGGATTATTGTATTTGAGTGTATTCTTTATGAGATTAGATTCTAAGCAAATTCAAATTTTGGTTACTATGATTGGAAAACTTTTATATTGATACTTTTTTTTATAAAAATATGAAAGTGATTTTCAACTAATTATTATAGTAAATCCTAAATATTTAGAATATTAAAATAACTTATTTTTTAGACTTCAATTATATTCTTAAATGAGATTAAAAGAATGAGAAATTTTAGATTTTTTATATCTTATCTTTTTCATTTTATTTTACTTTTTCTTAAAATTTTATTTGTTGTTTATTTGTGTTAACTTTTTGCATTTTAAATTGTCAGATTATCACTATTGGCCTTTGCTTTGAATTACAATTAAAATAATGTTAAATGTTTATTTTTATTACTTGACTTAAATAAGTTAAGTAGAAATTTAAACTATATGTCTTTCTCTTCACGCATTAATGACTTGTAAAAAAGAGACATATATGGGGTTATCTAAACCAATACAAAGAAAAAACACATAATAATCACTCATCTTATTATTTAATATTTGTAAAATTTATACATTGGTCCTTTTCTTTAAAAATTATATATCTCGAAAATAAAAAGTAGAGATAAATAAAATAAAGAAAAAAATGAATAGTACAAACTTTATACTATGACCCAATATCCTTGTTAGAATAGGCTAAATAAAAAAGAAAAATATAGGAAGTACTTCCCCAAGAAGTCACTTGTATTTTATTCATCTCTAAAAAGTGTCTACAAAAATTTATTTGATAAATTTAATTGATGTATTAAAATAATATTTTATTTCTTTATAAAATCCTTTAATTTGATTCCTTTTTATGAGATTAATATTATTCACTATTTTTGGGCTTTTTCATTTGAAACATATGCGAAACTATTAGATAATTTCTATACAAAAGCTCTATTCTTATATAAATTTAAATTAATATTTGAACCAGTAGGATTATTGTATTTGAGTGTATTCTTTATGAGATTAGATTCTAAGCAAATTCAAATTTTGGTTACTAAGATTGGAAAACTTTTATATTGATACTTTTTTTTATAAAAATATGAAAGTGATTTTCAACTAATTATTATAGTAATCCTAAATATTTAGAATATTAAAATAACTTATTTTTTAGACTTCAATTATATTCTTAAATGAGATTAAAAGAATGAGAAATTTTAGATTTTTTATATCTTATCTTTTTCATTTTATTTTACTTTTTCTTAAAATTTTATTTGTTGTTTATTTGTGTTAACTTTTTGCATTTTAAATTGTTAGATTATCACTATTGGCCTTTGCTTTGAATTACAATTAAAATAATGTTAAATGTTTATTTTTATTACTTGACTTAAATAAGTTAAGTAGAAATTTAAACTATATGTCTTTCTCTTCACGCATTAATGACTTGTAAAAAAGAGACATATATGGGGTTATCTAAACCAATACAAAGAAAAAACACATAATAATCACTCATCTTATTATTTAATATTTGTAAAATTTATACATTGGTCCTTTTCTTTAAAAATTATATATCTCGAAAATCAAAAGTAGAGATAAATAAAATAAAGAAAAAAATGAATAGTACAAACTTTATACTATGACCCAATATCCTTGTCAGAATAGGCTAAATAAAAAAGAAAAATATAGGAAGTACTTCCCTAAGAAGTCACTTGTATTTTATTCATCTCTAAAAAGTATCTTCAAAAATTTATTTGATAAATTTAGTTGATGTATTAAAATAATATTTTATTTCTTTATAAAATCCTTTAATTTGATTCCTTTTTATGAGATTAATATTATTCACTAATTTTGGGCTTTTTCATTTGAAACATATGCGAAACTATTAGATAATTTCTATACAAAAGCTCTATTCTTATATAAATTTAAATTAATATTTGAACCAGTAGGATTATTGTATTTGAGTGTATTCTTTATGAGATTAGATTCTAAGCAAATTCAAATTTTGGTTACTAAGATTGGAAAACTTTTATATTGATACTTTTTTTTATAAAAATATGAAAGTGATTTTCAACTAATTATTATAGTAATCCTAAATATTTAGAATATTAAAATAACTTATTTTTTAGACTTCAATTATATTCTTAAATGAGATTAAAAGAATGAGAAATTTTAGATTTTTTATATCTTATCTTTTTCATTTTATTTTACTTTTTCTTAAAATTTTATTTGTTGTTTATTTGTGTTAACTTTTTGCATTTTAAATTGTCAGATTATCACTATTGGCCTTTGCTTTGAATTACAATTAAAATAATGTTAAATGTTTATTTTTATTACTTGACTTGAATAAGTTAAGTAGAAATTTATACTATATGTCCTTCTCTTCACGCATTAATGACTTGTTAAAAAGAGACATATACAGGGTTATTTAAACCAATACAAAGAAAAAAATAATAATAATCACTCGTCTTATCATTTAATATTTGTAAAATTTATAAATTGGTCCTTTTCTTTAAAAGTTATAAATCTCGAAAATAAAAAGTAGAGATAAATAAAATAAAGAAAAAATGAATAGTACAAATTTTATACTATGACCCAATATCCTTGTCAGAATAGGCTAAATAAAAAAGAAAAATATAGGAAGTACTTCCCCAAGAAGTCACTTGTATTTTATTCATCTCTAAAAAGTATCTTCAAAAATTTATTTGATAAATTTAGTTGATGTATTAAAATAATATTTTATTTCTTTATAAAATCCTTTAATTTGATTCCTTTTTATGAGATTAATATTATTCACTAATTTTGGGCTTTTTCATTTGAAACATATGCGAAACTATTAGATAATTTCTATACAAAAGCTCTATTCTTATATAAATTTAAATTAATATTTGAACCAGTAGGATTATTGTATTTGAGTGTATTCTTTATGAGATTAGATTCTAAGCAAATTCAAATTTTCGTTACTAAGATTGGAAAACTTTTATATTGATACTTTTTTTTATAAAAATATGAAAGTGATTTTCAACTAATTATTATAGTAATCCTAAATATTTAGAATATTAAAATAACTTATTTTTTAGACTTCAATTATATTCTTAAATGAGATTAAAAGAATGAGAAATTTTAGATTTTTTATATCTTATCTTTTTCATTTTATTTTACTTTTTCTTAAAATTTAATTTGTTGTTTATTTGTGTTAACTTTTTGCATTTTAAATTGTCAGATTATCACTATTGGCCTTTGCTTTGAATTACAATTAAAATAATGTTAAATGTTTATTTTTATTACTTGACGTGAATAACTTAAGTAGAAATTTAAACTATATATCTTTCTCTTCACGCATTCATGACTTGTAAAAAGGAGACATATATGGGGTTATCTAAACCAATACAAAGAAAAAACACATAATAATTACTCATCTTATTATTTAATATATGTAAAATTTATACATTGGTCCTTTTCTTTAAAAATTATATATCTCGAAAATAAAAACTAGAGATAAATAAAATAAAGAAAAAAATGAATAGTACAATAATTATACTATGACGCAATATCCTTTTCCGAATAGGCTAAATAAAAAAGAAAAATATAGGAAGTACTTCCCTAAGAAGTCACTTGTATTTTATTCATCTCTAAAAAGTATCTTCAAAAATTTATTTGATAAATTTAGTTGATGTATTAAAATAATATTTTATTTCTTTATAAAATCCTTTAATTTGATTCCTTTTTATGAGATTAATATTATTCACTAATTTTGGGCCTTTTCATTTGAAACATATGCGAAACTATTAGATAATTTCTATACAAAAGCTCTATTCTTATATAAATTTAAATTAATATTTGAACCAGTAGGATTATTGTATTTGAGTGTATTCTTTATGAGATTAGATTCTAAGCAAATTCAAATTTTGGTTACTAAGATTGGAAAACTTTTATATTGATACTTTTTTTTATAAAAATATGAAAGTGATTTTCAACTAATTATTATAGTAATCCTAAATATTTAGAATATTAAAATAACTTATTTTTTAGACTTCAATTATATTCTTAAATGAGATTAAAAGAATGAGAAATTTTAGATTTTTTATATCTTATCTTTTTCATTTTATTTTACTTTTTCTTAAAATTTTATTTGTTGTTTATTTGTGTTAACTTTTTGCATTTTAAATTGTCAGATTATCACTATTGGCCTTTGCTTTGAATTACAATTAAAATAATGTTAAATGTTTATTTTTATTACTTGACTTAAATAAGTTAAGTAGAAATTTAAACTATATGTCTTTCTCTTCACGCATTAATGACTTTTAAAAAAGAGACATATATGGGGTTATCTAAACCAATACAAAGAAAAAACACATAATAATCACTCATCTTATTATTTAATATTTGTAAAATTTATACATTGGTCCTTTTCTTTAAAAATTATATATCTCGAAAATAAAAAAGTAGAGATAAATAAAATAAAGAAAAAATGAATAGTACAAACTTTATACTATGACCCAATATCCTTGTCAGAATAGGCTAAATAAAAAAGAAAAATATAGGAAGTACTTCCCTAAGAAGTCACTTGTATTTTATTCATCTCTAAAAAGTATCTTCAAAAATTTATTTGATAAATTTAGTTGATGTATTAAAATAATATTTTATTTCTTTATAAAATCCTTTAATTTGATTCCTTTTTATGAGATTAATATTATTCACTAATTTTGGGCCTTTTCATTTGAAACATATGCGAAACTATTAGATAATTTCTATACAAAAGCTCTATTCTTATATAAATTTAAATTAATATTTGAACCAGTAGGATTATTGTATTTGAGTGTATTCTTTATGAGATTAGATTCTAAGCAAATTCAAATTTTGGTTACTAAGATTGGAAAACTTTTATATTGATACTTTTTTTTATAAAAATATGAAAGTGATTTTCAACTAATTATTATAGTAATCCTAAATATTTAGAATATTAAAATAACTTATTTTTTAGACTTCAATTATATTCTTAAATGAGATTAAAAGAATGAGAAATTTTAGATTTTTTATATCTTATCTTTTTCATTTTATTTTACTTTTTCTTAAAATTTTATTTGTTGTTTATTTGTGTTAACTTTTTGCATTTTAAATTGTCGATTATCACTATTGGCCTTTGCTTTCAATTACAATTAAAATAATGTTAAATGTTTATTTTTATTACTTGACTTGAATAAGTAGAAATTTAAACTATATATCTTTCTCTTCACGCATTAAGACTTGTAAAAAAGAGACATATATGGGGTTATCTAAACCAATAAAAAGAAAAAAAATATAATAATAACTTATCTTATTATTTAATATATGTAAAATTTATACATTGGTCCTTTTCTTTAAAAATTATATATCTCGAAAATAAAAAGTAGATATAAATAAAATAAAGAAAAAATGAATAGTACAAACTTTATACTATGACCCAATATCCTTATCAGAATAGGCTAAATAAAAAAGAAAAATATAGGAAGTACTTCCCCAAGAAGTCACTTGTATTTTATTCATCTCTAAAAAGTATCTTCAAAAATTTATTTGATAAATTTAGTTGATGTATTAAAATAATATTTTATTTCTTTATAAAATCCTTTAATTTGATTCCTTTTTATGAGATTAATATTATTCACTAATTTTGGGCTTTTTCATTTGAAACATATGCGAAACTATTAGATAATTTCTATACAAAAGCTCTATTCTTATATAAATTTAAATTAATATTTGAACCAGTAGGATTATTGTATTTGAGTGTATTCTTTATGAGATTAGATTCTAAGCAAATTCAAATTTTGGTTACTAAGATTGGAAAACTTTTATATTGATACTTTTTTTTATAAAAATATGAAAGTGATTTTCAACTAATTATTATAGTAATCCTAAATATTTAGAATATTAAAATAACTTATTTTTTAGACTTCAATTATATTCTTAAATGAGATTAAAAGAATGAGAAATTTTAGATTTTTTATATCTTATCTTTTTCATTTTATTTTACTTTTTCTTAAAATTTTATTTGTTGTTTATTTGTGTTAACTTTTTGCATTTTAAATTGTCAGATTATCACTATTGGCCTTTGCTTTGAATTACAATTAAAATAATGTTAAATGTTTATTTTTATTACTTGACTTAAATAAGTTAAGTAGAAATTTAAACTATATGTCTTTCTCTTCACGCATTAATGACTTGTAAAAAAGAGACATATATGGGGTTATCTAAACCAATACAAAGAAAAAACACATAATAATCACTCATCTTATTATTTAATATTTGTAAAATTTATACATTGGTCCTTTTCTTTAAAAATTATATATCTCGAAAATCAAAAGTAGAGATAAATAAAATAAAGAAAAAAATGAATAGTACAAACTTTATACTATGACCCAATATCCTTGTCAGAATAGGCTAAATAAAAAAGAAAAATATAGGAAGTACTTCCCTAACAAGTCACTTGTATTTTATTCATCTCTAAAAAGTATCTTCAAAAATATATTTGATAAATTTAGTTGATGTATTAAAATAATACTTTATTTCTTTATAAAATCCTTTAATTTGATTCCTTTTTATGAGATTAATATTATTCACTAATTTTGGGCTTTTTCATTTGAAACATATGGGAAACTATTAGATAATTTCTATACAAAAGCTCTATTCTTATATAAATTTAAATTAATATTTGAACCAGTAGGATTATTGTATTTGAGTGTATTCTTTATGAGATTAGATTCTAAGCAAATTCAAATTTTGGTTACTAAGATTGGAAAACTTTTATATTGATACTTTTTTTTATAAAAATATGAAAGTGATTTTCAACTAATTATTATAGTAATCCTAAATATTTAGAATATTAAAATAACTTATTTTTTAGACTTCAATTATATTCTTAAATGAGATTAAAAGAATGAGAAATTTTAGATTTTTTATATCTTATCTTTTTCATTTTATTTTACTTTTTCTTAAAATTTTATTTGTTGTTTATTTGTGTTAACTTTTTGCATTTTAAATTGTCAGATTATCACTATTGGCCTTTGCTTTGAATTACAATTAAAATAATGTTAAATGTTTATTTTTATTACTTGACTTAAATAAGTTAAGTAGAAATTTAAACTATATGTCTTTCTCTTCACGCATTAATGACTTGTAAAAAAGAGACATATATGGGGTTATCTAAACCAATACAAAGAAAAAACACATAATAATCACTCATCTTATTATTTAATATTTGTAAAATTTATACATTGGTCCTTTTCTTTAAAAATTATATATCTCGAAAATAAAAAGTAGAGATAAATAAAATAAAGATAAAAAATGAATAGTACAAATTTTATACTATGACCCAATATCCTTGTAAGAATAGGCTAAATAAAAAGAAAAATATAGGAAGTACTTCCCTAACAAGTCACTTGTATTTTATTCATCTCTAAAAAGTATCTTCAAAAATATATTTGATAAATTTAGTTGATGTATTAAAATAATACTTTATTTCTTTATAAAATCCTTTAATTTGATTCCTTTTTATGAGATTAATATTATTCACTAATTTTGGGCTTTTTCATTTGAAACATATGGGAAACTATTAGATAATTTCTATACAAAAGCTCTATTCTTATATAAATTTAAATTAATATTTGAACCAGTAGGATTATTGTATTTGAGTGTATTCTTTATGAGATTAGATTCTAAGCAAATTCAAATTTTGGTTACTAAGATTGGAAAACTTTTATATTGATACTTTTTTTTATAAAAATATGAAAGTGATTTTCAACTAATTATTATAGTAATCCTAAATATTTAGAATATTAAAATAACTTTTTTTTAGACTTCAATTATATTCTTAAATGAGATTAAAAGAATGAGAAATTTTAGATTTTTTATATCTTATCTTTTTCATTTTATTTTACTTTTTCTTAAAATTTTATTTGTTGTTTATTTGTGTTAACTTTTTGCATTTTAAATTGTCGATTATCTCTATTTGCCTTTGCTTTGAATTACAATTAAAATAATGTTAAATGTTTATTTTTATTACTTGACTTGAATAAGTTAAGTAGAAATTTAAACTATATGTCTTTCTCTTCACGCATTAATGACTTGTAAAAAAGGGATATATATGCGGTTATCTAAACCAATACAAAGAAAAAACACATAATAATCACTCATCTTATTATTTAATATTTGTAAAATTTATACATTGGTCCTTTTATTTAAAAATTAAATATCTCGAAAATGAAAAGTAGAGATAAATAAAATAAAGAAAAAAATGAATATTACAAACTTTATACTATGATGCAATATCCTTGTCAAAATAGGCTAAATAAAAAAGAAAAATATAGGAAGTACTTCCCTAACAAGTCACTTGTATTTTATTCATCTCTAAAAAGTATCTTCAAAAATATATTTGATAAATTTAGTTGATGTATTAAAATAATACTTTATTTCTTTATAAAATCCTTTAATTTGATTCCTTTTTATGAGATTAATATTATTCACTAATTTTGGGCTTTTTCATTTGAAACATATGGGAAACTATTAGATAATTTCTATACAAAAGCTCTATTCTTATATAAATTTAAATTAATATTTGAACCAGTAGGATTATTGTATTTGAGTGTATTCTTTATGAGATTAGATTCTAAGCAAATTCAAATTTTGGTTACTAAGATTGGAAAACTTTTATATTGATACTTTTTTTTATAAAAATATGAAAGTGATTTTCAACTAATTATTATAGTAATCCTAAATATTTAGAATATTAAAATAACTTATTTTTTAGACTTCAATTATATTCTTAAATGAGATTAAAAGAATGAGAAATTTTAGATTTTTTATATCTTATCTTTTTCATTTTATTTTACTTTTTCTTAAAATTTTATTTGTTGTTTATTTGTGTTAACTTTTTGCATTTTAAATTGTCAGATTATCACTATTGGCCTTTGCTTTGAATTACAATTAAAATAATGTTAAATGTTTATTTTTATTACTTGACTTAAATAAGTTAAGTAGAAATTTAAACTATATGTCTTTCTCTTCACGCATTAATGACTTGTAAAAAAGAGACATATACAGGGTTATTTAAACCAATACAAAGAAAAAACACATAATAATCACTCATCTTATTATTTAATATTTGTAAAATTTATACATTGGTCCTTTTCTTTAAAAATTATATATCTCGAAAATCAAAAGTAGAGATAAATAAAATAAAGAAAAAAATGAATAGTACAAACTTTATACTATGACCCAATATCTTTGTCAGAATAGGCTAAATAAAAAAGAAAAATATAGGAAGTACTTCCCCAAGAAGTCACTTGTATTTTATTCATCTCTAAAAAGTATCTTCAAAAATTTATTTGATAAATTTAGTTGATGTATTAAAATAATATTTTATTTCTTTATAAAATCCTTTAATTTGATTCCTTTTTATGAGATTAATATTATTCACTAATTTTGGGCTTTTTCATTTGAAACATATGCGAAACTATTAGATAATTTCTATACAAAAGCTCTATTCTTATATAAATTTAAATTAATATTTGAACCAGTAGGATTATTGTATTTGAGTGTATTCTTTATGAGATTAGATTCTAAGCAAATTCAAATTTTGGTTACTAAGATTGGAAAACTTTTATATTGATACTTTTTTTTATAAAAATATGAAAGTGATTTTCAACTAATTATTATAGTAATCCTAAATATTTAGAATATTAAAATAACTTATTTTTTAGACTTCAATTATATTCTTAAATGAGATTAAAAGAATGAGAAATTTTAGATTTTTTATATCTTATCTTTTTCATTTTATTTTACTTTTTCTTAAAATTTTATTTGTTGTTTATTTGTGTTAACTTTTTGCATTTTAAATTGTCAGATTATCACTATTGGCCTTTGCTTTGAATTACAATTAAAATAATGTTAAATGTTTATTTTTATTACTTGACTTAAATAAGTTAAGTAGAAATTTAAACTATATGTCTTTCTCTTCACGCATTAATGATTTGTAAAAAAGAGACATTTACGGGGTTATCTAAACCAATACAAAGAAAAAACACATAATAATCACTCATCTTATTATTTAATATTTGTAAAATTTATACATTGGTCCTTTTCTTTAAAAATTATATATCTCGAAAATAAAAAAGTAGAGATAAATAAAATAAAGAAAAAAATGAATAGTACCAACTTTATACTATGACCCAATATTCTTGTCAATTTACCCAATTGTATCATTTGTTGCGCATGATCTGTTGCTTTTCCAGAACACTTTACCCAATATTCTTGTTAATTTACCCAATATTATTTAATGTGTGCATGTTAGTCCATATTTGCTTAAATTTCATTTAATGTTTCAGTATTGTTTTCTTGGATTCTATTTATTATATAATATATGTTGTTTAATGTTGTCTATTTATCTAGTTATGTGCTTTTCGTTGGACTATTTCCATAATCTTTTGTGCCATTCTTTTGAAAGAAACATGACTTTAAATTTCTTTTTGATAATAATATAACTCTTGTGCTCCTTTTAATAAAGCTATATGATTTTAACTTCCCATCACAAATAAATAATTCGCTCGAATATGATAATTCTGTGAGTGGGGAATGAATAATTTTTTAAATGTTAATCGAATAGATATATTGATTTACAAAATTAGAAATTAAAATAATATATAAATTTTGGTTTAGATAAGATTCAAACAACTTATATAAGACCATTTAAATTTTGCGATTTACGATTTAAATTTGTTTTTAAATTAATTTTAATTATTTGATTTTATGTTAATAGTAAATTAATAAATAAGGTTTATTTTCTTATAAATAATTTATATATTATTATTTAAATTATAATTACGTATCGATTTTTATGAAATAATAAATTTTGAAAATAAGTACGTTATTGAGAAATTTATTTAGATTTCGAGAACAAAAAGTAATTTTAATTTTTCATAAGTAATAATTTTTTTCTTCAATAAAACATAATATATATATTTTTATAAGGTAATCAAAAATAAAATTTTGTAAATAGTTATATTTCATAAGAGATCTATTTAAGTTTACCCGATTGTATCATTTGTTGTGCATGATCTTTTGATTTTCCAGAACAATTTGAATTTAAGGTGTGCATGTTACAACATATTTGCTTAAATTTAATTAGATGCTTCAGTATTCTTTTCTTGCATTCTATTTAATGTATAATATATATTGCTAAAAGTTGTCTATTTATCTAGTTAGGTGCTAATCGTTGGACTATTTCCATAATCTTTTGTGCCTTTCTTTTGAAGAAACATGACTTTTAAGCTCTATTTGATAATGATATAACTCTTGTGCTCCTTTAATTAAGGCTATATGATTTTAACTTCCCATCACCAATAAATAATTCGCTCGAATATGATACTTCTTTGAGTGGGGAATGAATAATTTTTTTAAATGTTAATCAAATAGATATATATTGATTTACAAAATTAGAAATTAAAATAATCTATAAACTTTCGTTTAGATAAGATTCAAGCAACTTATATAAGACGATTTAAATTTTGCGATTTACGATTTAAACTTGTTTTTTAAGTAAATTTTAATTATTTGACTTTATGTTAATAGTAAATTAATAAATAAGGTTTATTTTCTTATAAATAATTTATATATTATTATTTAAATTATAATTATGTATCAATTTTTAAGAAATATTAAATATTTAAAATGAGTACGTTATTGAGAAATTTGTTTAGATTTCGAGAAGAAAAAGTAATTTTAATTTTTCATAAGTAATAATTTTTTTCATCAATCAAACATAATATATATATTTTTTATAATGTAATAATATATAAAATTTTGTAAATATTATATTTCATAAGAGATCTATTTAAGTTTACCCAATTGTATCATTTGTTGCGCATGATCTGTTGCTTTTCCAGAACAATTTGAATTTAATGTGTGCATGTTACAGCATATTTGCTTAAATTTAATTTGATGTTTCAGTATTGTTTTCTTGGATTCTATTTATTATATAATATATGTTGTTTAAAGTTGTCTATTTATCTGGTTATGTGCTTTTCGTTGAACTATTTCCATAATCTTTTGTGCCATTCTTTTGAAAGAAACATGACTTTTAAGTTCTTTTTGATAATAATATAACTTTTGTGCTCCTTTTAATAAAGCAATATGATTTTAACTTCCCATCACAAATAAATAATTCGCTCGAATATGATACTTCTTTGAGTGGGGAATGAATAATTTTTTAAATGTTAATCGAATAGATATATTGATTTACAAAATTAGAAATTAAAATAATATATAAACTTTGGTTTAGATAAGATTCAAGCAACTTATATAAGAGGATTTAAATTTTGCGATTTACGATTTAAACTCGTTTTTTAAATTAATTTTAATTATTTGACTTTATGTTATTAGTAAATTAATAAATAAGGTTTATTTTCTTATAAATAATTTAAATATTATTATTTAAATTATAATTACGTATCGATTTTTATGAAATATTAAATATTTAAAATGAGTTTGTTATGGAGAAATTTATTTAGATTTCGAGAACAAAAAGTAATTTTAATTTTTTCATAAGTAATAATTTTTTTCTTCAATAAAACATAATATATATATTTTGATAAGGTAATCAAATATAAAATTTTGTAAATAGTTATATTTCATAAGAGATCTATTTAAGTTTACCTGATTGTATCATTTGTTGCGCATGATCTTTTGCTTTTCCAGAACAATTTGAATTTAATGTGTGCATGTTACAGCATATTTGCTTAAATTTAATTAGATGTTTCAGTATTCTTTTCTTGCATTCTATTTAATGTATAATATATGTTGCTAAAAGTTGTCTATTTATCTGGTTATGTGCTTTTCGTTGGACTATTTCCATAATCTTTTGTGCCATTCTTTTGAAAGAAACCTAACTTTTAAGCTCTATTTGATAATGATATAACTCTTGTGCTCCTTTAATTAAGGCTATATGATTTTAACTTCCCATCACCAATAAATAATTCGCTCGAATATGATACTTCTTTGAGTGGGGAATGAATAATTTTTTTAAATGTTAATCAAATAGATATATATTGATTTACAAAATTAGAAATTAAAATAATCTATAAACTTTCGTTTAGATAAGATTCAAGCAACTTATATAAGACCATTTAAATTTTGCGATTTACGATTTAAATTTGTTTTTAAATTAATTTTAATTATTTGATTTTATGTTAATAGTAAATTAATAAATAAGGTTTATTTTCTTATAAATAATTTATATATTATTATTTAAATTATAATTACGTATCGATTTTGATGAAATAATAAATTTTGAAAATAAGTACGTTATTGAGAAATTTGTTTAGATTTCGAGAACAAAAAGTAATTTTACTTTTACATAAGTAATAATTTTTTTCTTCAATAAAATATAATATATATATTTTTTATAATGTAATAATATATAAAATTTTGTAAATAGTTATATTTCATAAGAGATCAATTTAAGTTTACCCAATTGTATCATTTGTTGCGCATTATCTTTTCCTTTTCCAGAACAATTTGAATTTAAGGTGTGCATGTTACAACATATTTGCTTAAATTTAATTAGATGCTTCAGTATTCTTTTCTTGCATTCTATTTAATGCATGTATAATATATGTTGCTAAAAGTTGTCTATTTATCTAGTTATGTGGTTATCGTTGGACTAATTCCATAATCTTTTGTGCCTTTCTTTTGAAGAAACATGACTTTTAAGCTCTCTTTTATAATAATATGACTTTTGTGCTCCTTTAATTAAGGCTATATGATTTTAGCTTCTCAACACCAATCAATAATTCGCTTGAATATGATACTTCTTTGAGTGGGGAATGAAATAATTTTTTTTAAATGTTAATTGAATCGATATGTATACATTTACAAAATTAGAAATTATAATTATCTATAAACTGTCGTTTAGATAAGATTCAATCAACTTATATAAGACGATTTAAATTTTGTGATTTACTATTTAAACTTGTTTTTTAAGAAAATTTTAATTATTTGACTTTATGTTAATAGTAAATTAATAAATAAGGTTTATTTTCTTATAAATAATTTATATATTATTATTTAAATTATAATTATGTATCGATTTTGAAGAAATAATGAATATTGAAAATGAGTACGTTATTGAGAAATTTGTTAAGATTTCGAGAAAAAAAAGTAATTTTAATTTACTCAAGTAATAATTTCTAGTTTTAAAAAACATAATATATATATATATATTTTATAAGGAAATCCAAAATAAAATTTTGTAAATAGTTATATTTCATAAGATATCTATTTAAGTTTACCCGATTGTATTTGTTGTTGTGCATCATCTTTTGCGGTTCGAGTACAATTTGAATTTACATGTTATAGCATACTTGCTATAATATGATCATGACTGATCCTGTCCGTTACTTTGGTTTTAATATTTGTAAAACTCTCGCAAGTGCACGAATCATTTCGTAGAAAATGATAAGTATACTCCCAAGGTCGATCTAAGGAAGGAATGTATGTGGTTTTTAATTTATTATTCAAACTTTTAAAAACGAAATTAAATCCTAAACATCTGTCACGATAGTTTTGGTTTTTGTGTTCCTAATCTAATAACATAAAAATAAACATATATACTGATTAATTAAATATAATCTAAAAAGAATAAACATAGATACAAATTGAATAAATAAATATAAATACGATTCAATAAATATTCATGCAAATTTTATCATTTATATTAGTGGAGTATTTATGGATATAATAACTAAGTTAATTATGCTTGCTCATATTATCTAGGTTATTAAAGATATAAATTGATATTTTATTGATTCTCTCTTTTTTGTATGAATACCACCTTTGGTGGGGTTAGATATTCTTTGTTAACTAAACAAATCAATTAACACCTATGGGTGGGGTTGATAACTAATTTGGTTAATTAAATTAATTCCTTTTTCTAAGAGATTGAAAATGAACCATTTAAATGCCACCTTTGGTGGGGTTAGACAGTTTAAACTTTATTCAAGGTGTCCAAATTAAACTTAAGAATTTAGTTATCCGAGTACTAACTTTCAAGTTTTAAAATCACTATTGAAAACATGTTGTCAATACATTTCCACATAATAATTCTTATAAAAACTTTTGAAATAGAGCTTCACTCTAACTACCGGGCGATTGTACCAACAAATAAAAGAGCACTACTCTAAATTAGACCGGATAACTAAACCTTAAAGTCTAACTTTCAGATTTAAGTTTGTAATGAAAAATAATATAATTCTCTCTAACATCCTTAATATAAAATCTTGAATAAAAATAAAATCAATTCATTTTAGAAATTTTCACCTATTTAATATTTCGCAAGCATAACAACGTTATTATTATATCATGATTATAAACAGCTAGCACAGTTAAATTTAATCACAGACAAATTAAATATAACATGTAAGAATAAAGCATAAAAATAACTGTAAAGAAAATAAAATCCTTACAGAACTTCGATGCTATTCCCGTTGCTAGAAAACCTCCAAGCGGAATTTGCACTTCCATTTATTGAATCAAAAATCTAAATTATTACAAAAACATTACAAGTTCCTCTCAAAAAGAGAAGAACTCTAAACCTAAGACAATTGAACTAAAAACTAAGAGAAAAACTAAGAAAAGCTTAGAAACTAAGAAAGAAACTAAAGAAAACTCAAAAACTAAGAAATGAGAGAAAGAAAGAAGAGAGAAGTGAGGTTTTGAGGTGTGTTTTGAAGTGAAGGGAAGGGGGGTATTTATAGGTGAGGATGGAGAGAAAAAATGAGTAAAAAAATGTTAAAAAAATATTAAAAAATGTAAAAACGCGTATTGGAATTGCTGATGTCATTAATGACGTCAGCATGACGTCACAGGGCGGCTGCACGTGAAAAATGGGGCGAAAAGGCGTTGGGCGCGCGGAGGGGGGCTGCTGGGCGCTGCGCGCAGCTCGGCGCGCGTGAACAGTGCCCGCGCGATGGGGCGCGCGCGGATGGGCAGGCCAGTGCGCGCGGGCGCGCGCGGCATGGGGCGCTGGGGCGCTGGGCTGCGCGCGCGGCTGGGCAGCGGGGCGCGATTTCCGTCTTTTTGACATTTTTGACCTTTTCGACCCATTTTGTCCAATTTTTCCATGTTTGTTGACCTTTTCCCACTTATTTATTAATATATTTGTGATGTATTGCTTCAAGTATTCCTCTTTGAGTCTTTAAATTGCGTTTTTAAGCCAAAATAGCTGAAAAACAATAAAAATACCCGTGATTCCGAAAAAGACAAATTTATATAAATATATGATAAAACATATAAATATATGTATTTTTAATCAATTAATGTACATAAAATCATGGTTATTTTAGTGCTTTTTGGGCACTCATCACAACCCCCAACCAGCTTCTTGCTAGTCCCTTAGCAAGAGAAGCGATAAAAACTAAAAATTAAACTATCCTAAATCACTTCCGTAGATTGACACGGTTGCATTTAGCCTATGCAACAAGCCTTTAAACCCCTAGGTTGCCCTAGTGGACGAGTTTGAGTCTCGTGAGGGTTTTCAGTAATGATACCCACAAACATTGAACTAAATGTAAAAATTAAAAGAAATAATAACAACAATCAACTTAAAAACTAAAATTACAACAAAATCAAAAATTAACGTTTAAGAATAAAACAACATATCACAAAAATGTCTCATACTTTTTAATCTCCTTTAAGATCATAATTAAAATCTCAAGCATAAGTTATTTTAATCTTTTTAAACAATCATGATTTATTATAATAATTAGTCGGAAATCATTTTCATATTTCATATCAAAAATGTATCAATTTAATTTCACCCAATTTCAGTGTCATAAATCCGAATTGCCGACTCTATTCCTCACAAGTCAATACTCTCAAAACACTGAATCCTATGGGTTCAAACACTCATACTAATTTATATGCGAAAGAGTTGATGTATAGAAATGAACTAATATGTTCGCATATGTATAAAGAAGAAAGGCTCAAAGTGTTATTTTGACATTGATCTCATGGAAGGAATCAAATGTATAAATTATAAAGATATCATATATAAAAATTATTTTCATGCATAAATCAAACTCATTAAGAAAAAATTTCAAGATATATGCCTTTTACAAATGAAGAAAGTGCAATGACTTTTTAGGGAATTACTTCCTATATCTTTCTTTTGTAATTAGCCTTTACTCTCAATTTTGTAGGCAATGTGGGTCATAGTATGTAGATTATACTATATATTCTTTCTCTCTCTATTTTTTTCTGAAGATACTTTTCAATATATATCATTTTTTTTAGAGAGTCAACCCATGTATAGATTGTACATTTTTTTTTTAGGATTTTGGTGAATGGTTAATTTTGTGGCTTTTTTGTTTGATCTTGGTTTAGGTAACCCCAGATATGTCACTTTTTTTTGTAACAGTCATGCACGAATGAGATAAAAGCATATACTATCAATTTCTACTCAAATCATTTAATCTAAGCAAAAATAATAATAAAAAAATATACGACACTCTATTAAGATGAGAAAAAATTCATACATTCAATATTAATGCCTATAGAGATCATCTAAGAATTTGAAGAAATAAGAAATGTGTTTGGAGTAGAAAAAATATATATTTCACTCTGAATAAAGGAAATTAGGCTCAAATTATATCTCACAAAGGTAGTCTCCACTAAAACAAATTCATAAATACCGATTTTGGGTTTAATATAATTTCTACATCTTATCAAGAAATACTAGTTATGACAAAAATTAACTAATTATCAAAAATAATTACATAATATTTCATGATATGTTTTCCAAAATTAATCTAACAGTACAAAAGACTTAACTATTTACTTAAATTTGATTTAAAGAAATGATAAATTTTTGTGAGAAAATATTTTTTTTTTAATTTTTTTTTTTTTAAATTTCAAAAATTACTAAATCACACAAAACAAACACAAAAAATGAAGATGTGAACATAAAAAAAAAAAAATTAATAATTTTTTTTTTTAATTTTAAAATTGTTAAATCTTTTTTTTTCTTTTCTAATTAAGCATGGTAACTTTTCACCACCCCCAACCAAGAACTTACATTGTCCTCAATGTAACAACTGTAAATTAAAGATAAAGAGAAAGAAAAGAAAGATTACCTATTTCTTGAGAATGTGTAAGTAGTAATGGAGAAATGCAGGTGCATTCATCATATTCATCATTAAAGTGTATACGTATTCTTTGTGAACTTCTAACAACTCAAAAAATATTTTTAGTTTTAACAATTTAAAAATTATTCACATATAATTAAACCAAAATAAACAATAAAATTAAAACAAATAACAAAAAATTACCTAAAATGATGGGTTGCCTCCCATCCAGCGCTTAGTTTAACGTCTTAACAAGACGTAACTTGGGGATTGCCTTTTAAGTAAACTCAATGTCCCCTCATCATTGAGTCAATCAAACCTACAAGTAAGACAAGATTGTCTACCTATACTTTTTCAGTCATGTCCTATGGATTTTTAAATTTTTCTGTACTTAAAACTAGGAACATGCTTGTGAGTTTTAGATAATCCATGTCTAGGTACAAATCAAATAATTAAAGGCATCAAAACACAATTGTACCTAGATCAAACAAAACAACTAACTCCTTAGATTGTAATTAAAGCTTTAAAATTTTGGAGATAGTTTCAGAAATTTTTTTTTTTTTTTTTAAGTTAAAATAACATAATCAGTATTAACCAAGAGTGCTCCCAGGAAAGAATGGTGGGGCAAAGGCTCCTTAAAAACCATCCTCCTAGACAGAACAACGTTCCCAGGAAAGACTAGTGGCACAAAGGCTTCCAGGAACTAGTCTCCTGCATTTAACTCCCTTAGATCTTTACTTTTCATGCTATTAAAATTAAGTTAATTAAGTTAAGTTAGGTTAAAAATTTAAGTTAATTAAGTTAATGAAAATGTAAATTAATTATGTTAATGAAAATCTATGTTAATTAAGTTAAGTGAAAAAAAAACTAAGTTAATTAAGTTAAGTAAAAATCTAAGTTAATTAAGTTAAGTAAAATCTAAATTAATAAAGTTAAGTTAATTAAGTTAATTTAAGTAAAAATCTAAGTTAATTAAGTTAATGAAAATTTAAGTTAATTAAGTTAATGAAAATCTAAGTTAATTAAAAAACTAAGTTAATTAAGTTAGTAAAAACCTAAGTTAATTAAGTTAAATGAAAATTAAGAGAGAAAAAACAGTTAAAGAGAAAAAAATAAAGGTAAAATAAATAAAATAAAATAAAATTAAAAAAAAAAGGGGAAAAAAAATAAAATAAAATTGAAAAAGGTGAAAAAAATAAAATTAAGAGTCAAAAAACTTAAAATTAAATGAAAATGAAAAAATAAGTTTTTTATTTTTTTATTTTTTTTATTTTTTTTATTTTTTATTTTTTATTTTTTTATTTTTATTTTATTTTTATTTTATTTTTATTTTTATTTTATTTTATTTTTATTTTTTTATTTTTTTATTATTTTTATTATTTTTATTATTTTTTTTATTTTTTTTTATTTTTTTTTTTATTCTTATTTATTTATTAATTTAATTTAAAATTTATTTACTTTTTTTTTACTTCAAATTTCAAAATGCAAAATTATTTTATTATTCATGCTATATTTTTTTTTTATTTATTACGAAATTGAAATTTGAAATTTTTTTTTTTTTTACTTTTCACAAACAACAAAATTTTTTTTTTTTTTTACTTTTCACAAACAACAAAATTTTTTATTTTTTTTTAATTTTTTAATAAAAAAAATCACAATTATTTACAACACAAAAAGTTTTTAAAATTTTGATAAATAATTTAAAAACGCTATTCCTTCAAGAATCCGCCAAAAACTTGATACCATCCCGAATGACGGCGCCAAAATCTTGATCAGGCGGTAACCGACGTCGCGGATCCTGCCCGTTACTTTGGTTTTATCTATTTATAAAACTCTCGCAAGTGCACGAATCATTTCGTAGAAAATGATAAGTATACTCCCAAGGTCGATCTAAGGAAGGAATGTATGTGGTTTTTAATTTATTATTCAAACTTTTAAAAACGAAATTAAATCCTAAACATCCTGTCACGATAGTTTTGGTTTTTGTGTTCCTAATCTAATAACATAAAATAAACATATATCTGATTAATTAAATATAATCTAAAAAGAATAAACATAGATACAAATTGAATAAATAAATATAAATACTGATTCAATAAATATTTATTCAAATTTTATCATTTATATTAGTGGAGTATTTATGGATATAATAACTAAGTTAATTATGCTTGCTCATATTATCTAGGTTATTAAAGATATAAATTGATATTTATTGATTCTCTCTTTTTTTGTATGAATACCACCTTTGGTGGGGTTAGATATTCTTTGTTAACTAAACAAATCTATTAACACCTATGGGTGGGGTTGATAACTAATTTGGTTAATTAAATTAATTCCTTTTTCTAAGAGATTGAAAATGAACCATGTAAATGCCACCTTTGGTGGGGTTAGACGATTTAAACTTTATTCAAGGTGTCCAAATTAAACTTAAGAATTTAGTTATCCGAGTACTAACTTTCAAGTTTTAAAATCACTATTGAAAACATGTTGTCAATACATTTCCACATAATAATTCTTATAAAAACTTTTGAAATAGAGCTTCACTCTAACTACCTAGGGCGATTGTACCAACAAATAAAAGAGCACTACTCTAAATTAGGCAGGATAACTAAACCTTAAAGTCTAACTTTCAGATTTAAGTTTGTAATGAAAAATAATATAATTCTCTCTAACATCCTTAATATAAAATCTTGAATAAAAATAAAATCAATTCATTTTAGAATTTTTCACCTGTTTAATATTTCCCTAGCCTAACAACGTTATTATTATATCATGATTATAAGCAAATTAGCACGTTAAATTTAATCACAGACAAATTAAATATAACATGTAAGAATAAAGCATAAAAATAATCAGAAAGAAAATAAAATCCTTACGAACTTCGATGCTATTCCCGTTGCTAGAAAACCTCCAAGCGGAATTTGCACTTCCATTTATTGAATCAAAAATCTAAATTATTACAAAAACATTACAAGTTCCTCTCAAAAAGAGAAGAACTCTAAACCTAAGACAATTGAACTAAAAACTAAGAGAAAAACTAAGAAAAGCTTAGAAACTAAGAAAGAAACTAAAGAAAACTCAAAAACTAAGAAATGAGAGAAAGAAAGAAGAGAGAAGTGAGGTTTTGAGGTGTGTTTTGAAGTGAAGGGAAGGGGGTATTTATAGGTGAGGATGGAGAGAAAAAATGAGTAAAAAAATGTTAAAAAAATATTAAAAAATGTAAAAACGCGTATTGGAATTGCTGATGTCATTAATGACGTCAGCATGACGTCACAGGGGCGGCTGCACGTGAAAAATGGGGCGAAAAGGCGTTGGGCGCGCGGAGGGGGCTGCTGGGCGCTGCGCGCGCGCGGGGGGCTGTCGCTGCGCGCAGGTCGGCGCGCGTGAACAGTGCCCGCGCGATGGGGCGCGCGCGGATGGGCAGGCCAGTGCGCGCGGGCGCGCGCGGCATGGGGCGCTGGGGCGCTGGGCTGCGCGCGCGGCTGGGCAGCGGGGCGCGATTTCCGTCTTTTTGACATTTTTGACCTTTTCGACCCATTTTGTCCAATTTTTCCATGTTTGTTGACCTTTTCCCACTTATTTATTAATATATTTGTGATGTATTGCTTCAAGTATTCCTCTTTGAGTCTTTAAATTGCGTTTTTAAGCCAAAATACCTGAAAAACAATAAAAATACCCGTGATTCCGAAAAAGACAAATTTATATAAATATATGATAAAACATATAAATATATGTATTTTTAATCAATTAATGTACATAAAATCATGGTTATTTTAGTGCTTTTTGGGCACTCATCATTAATCAAATAGATATATATTAATTTACAAAATTAGAAATTCAAATAATCTATAAACTTTCGTTTAGATAAGATTCAAGCAACTTATACAAGACGATTTAAATTTTGCGATTTACGATTTAAACTCGTTTTTTAATTAAATTTTATTTATTTGACTTTATGTGAATAGTAAATTAATAAATAAGGGTTATTTTCTTATAAATAATTTATATATTATTATTTAAATTATAATTATGTATCGATTTTCAAGAAATATTAAATATTTAAAATGAGTACGTTATTGAGAAATTTGTTTAGATTTCGAGAAGAAAAAGTAATTTTAATTTTTCATAAGTAATAATTTTTTTCTTCAATAAACCATAATATATATTTTTTATAATGTAATAATATATAAAATTTTGTAAATAGTTATATTTCATAAGTGATCAATTTAAGTTTACCCAATTGTATCATTTGTTGTGCATGCTCTTTTGCTTTCCCAGAACAATTTGAATTTAATGTGTGCATGTTACAGCATATTTGCTTAAATTTAATTAGATGCTTCAGTATTCTTTTCTTGCATTCTATTTAATGTATAATATATGTTGCTAAAAGTTGTCTATTTATCTGGTTATGTGCTTATCGTTGGACTATTTCCATAATCTTTTGTGCCTTTCTTTTGAAGAAACATGACTTTTAAGCTCTATTTGATAATAATATAACTCTTGTGCTCCTTTAATTAAAGCTATATGATTTTAACTTCCCATCACCAATAAATAATTCGCTCGAATATGATACTTCTTTGAGTGGGGAATGAATAATTTTTTTAAATGTTACTCGAATAGATATATATTGATTTACAAAATTAGAAATTAAAATAATCTATAAAGTGTCCTTTAGATAAGATTCAATCAACTTGTATAAGACGATTTAAATTTTGGGATTTACGATTTAAACTTGTTTTTTATGTAAATTTTAATTATTTGACTTTATGTTAATAGTAAATTAATAAATAAGGTTTATTTTCTTATTAATAATTTATATATTATTATTTAAATTATAATTACGTATCGATTTTGATGAAGTAATAAATTTTGAAAATGAGTACGTTATTATGAAATTTGTTTAGATTTTGGGAACAAAAAGTAATTTTACTTTTACATTAGTAATAATTTTTTTCTTCAATAAAATATAATATATATATTTTTTATAAGGAAATCAAAAATAAAATTTTGTAAATAGTTATATTTCATAAGAGATCTATTTAAGTTTACCCGATTGTATCATTTGTTGCGCATGATCTTTTGCTTTTCCAGAACAATTTGAATTTAAGGTGTGCATGTTACAGCATATTTGCTTAAATTTAATTAGATGTTTCAGTATTCTTTACTTGGATTCTATTTATTGTATAATATATGTTGCTTAAAGTTGTCTATTTATCTGGTTATGTGCTTTTCGTTGAACTATTTCCATAATCTTTTGTGCCATTCTTTTGAAAGAAACATGACTTTTAAGTTCTTTTTGATAATAATATAACTTTTGTGCTCCTTTTAATAAAGCAATATGATTTTAACTTCCCATCACAAATAAATAATTTGCACGAATATGATACTTCTTTGAGTAGAGAATGAATAATTTTTATTTATAATTTTTATTTGAATAGATATGTATTGATTTGCAAAATCAAAAATTATAATAATCTATAAATTTTTGTTTAGATAAGATTCATTCAACTAATATAAGAGGATTTAAATTTTGCGATTTACGATTTAAACTTGTGTTTAATTAATTTTAATTATTTGATTTTATGTTAATAGTAAATTAATAAATAAGGTTTATTTTCTTATAAATAATTTATATATTATTATTTAAATTATAATTACGTATCGATTTTTATGAAATAATAAATTTTGAAAATAAGTATGTTATTGAGAAATTTATTTAGATTTCGAGAACAAAAAGTAATTTTAATTTTACATAAGTAATAATTTTTTAATTCAATAAATCATAATATATATATTTTTTATAAGGAAATCAAAAATAAAATTTTGTAAATAGTTATATTTCATAAGAGATCTATTAAAGTTTACCTCATTATATCATTTGTTGCGCATGATCTTTTGCTTTTCCAGAACAATTTGAATTTAAGGTGTGCATGTTACAGCATATTTGCTTAAATATAATTAGATGTTTCAGTATTCTTTTCTTGCATTCAATTTAATGTATAATATATGTTGCTTAAAGTTGTCTATTTATCTGGTTATGTGCTTTTCGTTGGACTATTTCCATAATCTTTTGTGCCATTCTTTTGAAAGAAACCTAACTTTTAAGCTCTATTTGATAATAATATAACTCTTGTGCTCCTTTAATTAAAGCTATATGATTTTAACTTCCCATCACCAATAAATAATTCGCTCGAATATGATACTTCTTTGAGTGGGGAATGAATAATTTTTTTAAATGTTAATCGAATAGATATATATTGATTTACAAAATTAGAAATTAAAATAATCTATAAACTTTCATTTAGATAAGATTCAAGCAACTTATATAAGATCATTTAAATTTTGCGATTTACGATTTAAACTTGTGTTTAATTAATTTTAATTATTTGATTTTATGTTAATAGTAAATTAATAAATAAGGTTTATTTTCTTATAAATAATTTATATATTATTATTTAAATTATATTTATGTGTCGATTTTCAAGAAATAATAAATATTGAAAATGAGTACGTTATTGAGAAATTTGTTTAGATTTTGAGAACAAAAAGTAATTTTAATTTTACAAAAGTAATTATTTTATTTTAATAAAACATAATATATATATATATATTTTATAAGGAAATCAAAAATAAAATTTTGTAAATAGTTAATTTCATAAGATATCTCTTTAAGTTTACCCGATTGTATCATTTGTTGTGCATGATCTTTTGCTGTTCCAGAACAATTTGAATTTAAGGTGTACATGTTACAACATATTTGCTTAAATTTAATTAGATGTTTCAGTATTCTTTTCTTGCATTCTATTTAATGTATAATATATGTTGCTAAAAGTTGTCTATTTATCTGATTATATGCTTATCGTTGGACTATTTCCATAATCTTTTATGCCATTCTTTTGAAAGAAACATGACTTCTATGCTCTATTTGATAATAATATGACTCTTGTGCTCCTTTAATTAAAGCTATATGATTTTAGCTTCTCATCACCAATAAATAATTCTCTTGAATATGATACTTCTTTGAGTGGGGAATGAATAAATTTTTTTTTAAATTTTAATTGAAAAAATATATATTGATTTACAAAATTATAAATTATAATAATCAATAAACTCTCTTTATATAAGATTAAATCAACTTATATAAGACGATTTAAATTTTGCGATTTACGATTTAAACTTGTTTTTTAAGTAAATTTTAATTATTTGAGTTTATGTTAATAGTAAATTAATAAATAAGGTTTATTTTCTTATAAATAATTTATATATTATTATTTAAATTATAATTACGTATCGATTTTGATGAAATAATAAATTTTTAAAGTAAGTACGTTATTGAGAAATTTGTTTAGATTTCGAGAACAAAAAGTAATTTTACTTTTACATAAGTAATAATTTTTTTCTTCAATAAAACATAATATATATATTTTTATAAGGTAATCAAATATAAAATTTTGTAAATAGTTATATTTCATAAGAGATCTATTTAAGTTTACCCAATTGTATCATTTGTTGCGCATTATCTTCTACTTTTCCAGAACAATTTGAATTTAAGGTGTGCATGTTACAACATATTTGCTTAAATTTAATTAGATGCTTCAGTATTCTTTACTTGCATTCTATTTAATGTATAATATTTGTTGCTAAAAGTTGTCTATTTATCTGGTCATGTGCTTTTCGTTGGATTATTTCCATAATCTTTTGTGCCATTCTTTTGAAAGAAACGTGCCTTTTAAGCTCTATTTGATAATAATATGACTTTTGTGCTCTTGTAAATAAAGCTATATGATTTTAGCTTCTCAACACCAATAAATAATTCGCACGAATGTGATACTTCTTTGAGTGGGGAATGAATAATTGTTTTTTAAAATGTTAATTGAATAGATATGTATTGATTTGCAAAATCAGAAATTATAAAAATCTATAAACTTTCGTTTAGATAAGATTCAATCAACTTATATAAGACGATTTAAATTTTAAGATTTACGATTTAAACTTGTTTTTTAAGTAAATTTTAATTATTTGAGTTTATGTTAATAGTAAATTAATAAATAATATTTATTTTTTTATTAAAAAGTTATATATTATTATTTAAATTATAATTGTGTATCGATTTTTAAGAAATAATAAATATTGAAAATGAGTACGTTATTGAGAAATTTATTAAGATTTCGAGAACAAAAAGTAATTTTTATTTACATAAGTAATAATTTCTTTTTAATCAAACATAATATATATATATATATATATATATTATATAGAAATCAAAAATTAAAATTTTGTAAATTTTTATATTTCATAAGAAATCTATTTATGTTTTCCCAATTGTATCATTTGTTGTGCATGATCTTTTGCTGTTGGAGAACAATTTGAATTTAAGGTGTGAATGTTACAACATATTTGCTTAAGTTTAATTAGATGTTTCAGTATTATTTACTTGCATTCTATTTAATGTATAATATATGTTGCTAAAAGTTGCCTATTTATCTGGTTATGTGCTTATCGTTGGACTATATCTATAATCTTTTGTGCCTTTCTTTTGAAGCAACATAGCTTTTATGCTTCATTTGATAAAAATAGACCTTTTGTGCTCCTTTAATTAAAGCTATATGATTTTACCTTCCCTTCACCAATAAATGATTCGCTTTAATTTGAAACTTTTTTGAGAAGGGAATGATCAATTTTTGTTTAAAATGTTAATTGAATCGATATATATTGATTTGCAAAATGAGAAATTATAATAATCTATAAACTTTCGTTTATATAAGATTCAAGCAACTTATATAAGACGATTTAAATTTTGCGATTTACGATTTAAACTTGTTTTTGAATAAAATTTTAATTATTTGACTATATATTAATAGTAAATTAATAAATAAGGTTTATTTCCTTATAAAAAATTTATATATTATTATTTAAATTAAAATTATGTATCGATTTTCAAAAAATAATAAATATTTAAAATGAGTACGTTATTGAGATATTTGTTTAGATTTTGCGAACAAAAAGTAATTTTAATTTTACATAAGTAATAACTTTTTCTTCAATAAAACATAATATATATATTTTTTATAAGGAAATCAAAAATAAAATTTTGTAAATAGTTATATTTCATAGGAGATCTATTTATGTTTGCCCGATTGTATCATTTGTTGTGCATGATCTTTTGCTGTTCGAGAACAATTTGAATTTAAGGTGTGCATGTTACAACATATTTGCTTAAATTTAATTAGATGTTTCAGTATTCTTTACTTGCATTCTATTTAATGTATAACATATGTTGCTAAAAGTTGTCTATTTATCTGGTTATGTGCTTATCGTTGGACTATTTCCATAATCTTTTGTGCCTTTCTTTTGAAGAATCCTGACTTTTAAGCTCTCTTTTTATAATAATTTGACTTTTGTGCTCCTTTAATTAAAGCTATATGATTTTAGCTTCTCAACACCAATAAATAATTCGCTCGAATATGATACTTCTTTGAGTGGGGAATGAATAATTTTTATTTAAAATGTTATTTGAATCGATATGTATTGATTTGCAAAATCAGAAATTATAATAATCTATAAATGTTCGTTTAGATAAGATTCAATCAACTTATATAAGACGATCTAAATTTTGCGATTTATGATTTAAACTTATGTTTTAAGAAAATTTTAATTATTTGACTTTATGTTAATAGTAAATTTATAAATAAGGTTTATTTTCTTATAAAAAATTTATATATGATTATTTAAATTATAATTATGTATCGATTATCAAGAAATAATAAATATTGAAAATGAGTACGTTATTGAGAAATTTGTTTAGAATGCAAGTAAAGAATACTGAAGCATCTAATTAAATTTAAGCAAATATGTTGTAACATGCACAACTTAAATTCAAATTGTACTGGAACCACAAAAGATCATGCACAACAAATGATACAATCGGGTAAACTTAAATAGATGTCTTATAAAATATAACTATTTACAAAATTTTATTTTTGATTTCCTTATAAAAAATATATATATTATGTTTTATGGAAGAAAAACATTATTACTTATGTAAAATTAAAATTACTTTTTGTTCTCGAAATATAAACAAATTTCGCAATAACATACTCATTTTCAATATTTATTATTTCTTTAAAATCAATACATAATTATAATTTAAATAATAATATATGAATTTTTTATAAGAAAATAAACCTTATTTATTAATTTACTATTAATATAAAGTCAAATAATTAAAATTTTCATCAAAAACAAGTTTAAATCGTAAATCGCAAAATTTAAATCGTCTTATATAAGTTGATTGAATCTTATCTAAACGAAAGTTTATAGATTATTATAATTTTTGATTTTGCAAATCAATACATATCGATTCAATTAACATTTTAAATAAAAATTATTCATTCCCCACTCAAAGAAGTATCATATTCGAGCGAATTATTTATTCGTGTTGAGAAGCTAAAATCATATAGCTTTAATTAAAGGAGCACAAAAGTCATATTATTATCATATAGAGCATAAAAGTCATGTTTCTTTCGAAAGATGGCACAAAAGATTATGGAAATAGTCCAACGAAAAGCAAATGACCAGATAAATAGACAACTTTTAGCAATATATATTATACCTTAAAGAGAATGCAAGTAAAAATTTTTGAAGCATGTAATTAAATTTAAGCAAATATGTTGTAACATGCACAACTTAAATTCAAAATGTTCTGGAACCACAAAAGATCATGCACAACAAATGATACAATCGGGTAAACTTAAATAGATGTCTTATAAAATATAACTATTTACAAAATTTTATTTTTGATTTCCTTATAAAAAATATATATATTATGTTTTATGGAAGAAAAAAATTATTACTTATGTAAAATTAAAATTACTTTTTGTTCTCGAAATATAAAAAAATTTCACAATAACGTACTCATTTTCAATATTTATTATTTCTTGAAAATCAATACATAATTATAATTTAAATAATAATATATGAATTTTTTATAAGAAAATAAACCTTATTTATTAATTTACTATTAATATAAAGTCAAATAATTAAAATTTTCATCAAAAACAAGTTTAAATCGTAAATCGCAAAATTTAAATCGTCTTATATAAGTTGATTGAATCTTATCTAAACGAAAGTTTATAGATTATTATAATTTCTGATTTTGCAAATCAATACATATCGATTCAATTAACATTTTAAATAAAAATTATTCATTCCCACTCAAAGAAGTATCATATTCGAGCGAATTATTTATTCGTGTTGAGAAGCTAAAATCATATAGCTTTAATTAAAGGAGCACAAAAGTCATATTATTATCATATAGAGCATAAAAGTCATGTTTCTTTCGAAAGATGGCACAAAAGATTATGGAAATAGTCCAACGAAAAGCAAATGACCAGATAAATAGACAACTTTTAGCAACATATATTATACATTAAATAGAATGCAAGTAAAGAATACTGAAGCATGTAATTAAATTTAAGCAAATATGTTGTAACATGCACAACTTAAATTCAAAATGTTCTGGAACCACAAAAGATCATGCACAACAAATGATACAATCGGGTAAACTTAAATAGATGTCTTATAAAATATAACTATTTACAAAATTTTATTTTTGATTTCCTTATAAAAAATATATATATTATGTTTTATGGAAGAAAAAAATTATTACTTATGTAAAATTAAAATTACTTTTTGTTCTCGAAATATAAAAAAATTTCACAATAACGTACTCATTTTCAATATTTATTATTTCTTGAAAATCAATACATAATTATAATTTAAATAATAATATATGAATATTTTATAAGAAAATAAACCTTATTTATTAATTTACTATTAATATAAAGTCAAATAATTAAAATTTTCATCAAAAACAAGTTTAAATCGTAAATCGCAAAATTTAAATCGTCTTATATAAGTTGATTGAATCTTATCTAAACGAAAGTTTATATATTATTATAATTTCTGATTTTGCAAATCAATACATATCGAATCAATTAACATTTTAAATAAAAATTATTCATTCCCCACTCATAGAAGTATCATATCCGAGCGAATTATTAATTCGTGTTGAGAAGCTAAAATCATATAGCTTTAATTAAAGGAGCACAAAAGTCATATTATTATCATATAGAGCATAAAAGTCATGTTTCTTTCGAAAGATGGCACAAAAGATTATGGAAATAGTCCAACGAAAAGCAAATGACCAGATAAATAGACAACTTTTAGCAACATATATTATACATTAAATAGAATGCAAGTAAAGAATACTGAAGCATGTAATTAAATTTAAGCAAATATGTTGTAACATGCACAACTTAAATTCAAATTGTACTGGAACCACAAAAGATCATGCACAACAAATGATACAATCGGGTAAACTTAAATAGATGTCTTATAAAATATAACTATTTACAAAATTTTATTTTTGATTTCCTTATAAAAAATATATATATTATGTTTTATGGAAGAAAAAAATTATTACTTATGTAAAATTAAAATTACTTTTTGTTCTCGAAATATAAAAAAATTTCACAATAACGTACTCATTTTCAATATTTATTATTTCTTGAAAATCAATACATAATTATAATTTAAATAATAATATATGAATTTTTTATAAGAAAATAAACCTTATTTATTAATTTACTATTAATATAAAGTCAAATAATTAAAATTTTCATCAAAAACAAGTTTAAATCGTAAATCGCAAAATTTAAATCGTCTTATATAAGTTGATTGAATCTTATCTAAGCGAAAGTTTATAGATTATTATAATTTCAGATTTTGCAAATCAATACATATCGATTCAATTAACATTTTAAATAAAAATTATTCATTCCCCACTCAAAGAAGTATCATATTCGAGCGAATTATTTATTCGTGTTGAGAAGCTAAAATCATATAGCTTTAATTAAAGGAGCACAAAAGTCATATTATTATCATATAGAGCATAAAAGTCATGTTTCTTTCGAAAGATGGCACAAAAGATTATGGAAATAGTCCAACGAAAAGCAAATGACCAGATAAATAGACAACTTTTAGCAACATATATTATACATTAAATAGAATGCATGTAAAGAATACTGAAGCATCTAATTAAATTTAAGCAAATATGTTGTAACATGCACAACTTAAATTCAAATTGTACTGGAACCACAAAAGATCATGCACAACAAATGATACAATCGGGTAAACTTAAATAGATGTCTTATAAAATATAACTATTTACAAAATTTTATTTTGGATTTCCTTATAAAATATATATATATTATGTTTTATGGAAGAAAAAAATTATTACTTATGTAAAATTAAAATTACTTTTTGTTCTCGAAATATAAAAAAATTTCACAATAACGTACTCATTTTCAATATTTATTATTTCTTGAAAATCAATACATAATTATAATTTAAATAATAATATATGAATTTTTATAAGAAAATAAACCTTATTTATTAATTTACTATTAATATAAAGTCAAATAATTAAAATTTTCATCAAAAACAAGTTTAAATCGTAAATCGCAAAATTTAAATCGTCTTATATAAGTTGATTGAATCTTATCTAAACGAAAGTTTATAGATTTTCATAATTTTTGATTTTGCAAATCAATACATATCGATTCAATTAACATTTTAAATAAAAATTATTCATTCCCCACTCAAAGAAGTATCATATTCGAGCGAATTATTTATTCGTGTTGAGAAGCTAAAATCATATAGCTTTAATTAAAGGAGCACAAAAGTCATATTATTATCATATAGAGCATAAAAGTCATGTTTCTTTCGAAAGATGGCACAAAAGATTATGGAAATAGTCCAACGAAAAGCAAATGACCAGATAAATAGACAACTTTTAGCAACATATATTATACATTAAATAGAATGCATGTAAAGAATACTGAAGCATGTAATTAAATTTAAGCAAATATGTTGTAACATGCACAACTTAAATTCAAATTGTATTGGAACCGCAAAAGATCATGCACAAACAAATGATACAATCGGGTAAACTTAAATAGATGTCTTATAAAATATAACTATTTACAAAATTTTATTTTTGATTTCATTATAAAAAATATATATTATGTTTTATGGAAGAAAAAAATTATTACTTATGTAAAATTAAAATTACTTTTTGTTCTCGAAATATAAAAAAATTTCACAATAACGTACTCATTTTCAATATTTATTATTTCTTGAAAATCAATACATAATTATAATTTAAATAATAATATATGAATTTTTTGTAAGAAAATAAACCTTATTTATTAATTTACTATTAATATAAAGTCAAATAATTAAAATTTTCATCAAAAACAAGTTTAAATCGTAAATCGCAAAATTTAAATCGTCTTATATAAGTTGATTGAATCTTATCTAAACGAAAGTTTATAGATTATTATAATTTCTGATTTTTCAAATCAATACATATCGATTCAATTAACATTTTAAATAAAAATTATTCATTCCTCACTCAAAGAAGTATCATATTCGAGCGAATTATTTATTCGTGTTGAGAAGCTAAAATCATATAGCTTTAATTAAAGGAGCACAAAAGTCATATTATTATCATATAGAGCATAAAAGTCATGTTTCTTTCGAAAGATGGCACAAAAGATTATGGAAATAGTCCAACGAAAAGCAAATGACCAGATAAATAGACAACTTTTAGCAACATATATTATACATTAAATAGAATGCAAGTAAAGAATACTGAAGCATGTAATTAAATTTAAGCAAATATGTTGTAACATGCACAACTTAAATTCAAATTGTACTGGAACCACAAAAGATCATGCACAACAAATGATACAATCGGGTAAACTTAAATAGATGTCTTATAAAATATAACTATTTACAAAATTTTATTTTTGATTTCCTTATAAAAAATATATATATTATGTTTTATGGAAGAAAAAAATTATTACTTATGTAAAATTAAAATTACTTTTTGTTCTCGAAATATAAAAAAATTTCACAATAACGTACTCATTTTCAATATTTATTATTTCTTGAAAATCAATACATAATTATAATTTAAATAATAATATATGAATTTTTTATAAGAAAATAAACCTTATTTATTAATTTACTATTAATATAAAGTCAAATAATTAAAATTTTCATCAAAAACAAGTTTAAATCGTAAATCGCAAAATTTAAATCGTCTTATATAAGTTGATTGAATCTTATCTAAACGAAAGTTTATAGATTATTATAATTTCTGATTTTGCAAATCAATACATATCGATTCAATTAACATTTTAAATAAAAATTATTCATTCCCACTCAAAGAAGTATCATATTCGAGCGAATTATTTATTCGTGTTGAGAAGCTAAAATCATATAGCTTTAATTAAAGGAGCACAAAAGTCATATTATTATCATATAGAGCATAAAAGTCATGTTTCTTTCGAAAGATGGCACAAAAGATTATGGAAATAGTCCAACGAAAAGCAAATGACCAGATAAATAGACAACTTTTAGCAACATATATTATACATTAAATAGAATGCATGTAAAGAATACTGAAGCATCTAATTAAATTTAAGCAAATATGTTGTAACATGCACAACTTAAATTCAAATTGTACTGGAACCACAAAAGATCATGCACAACAAATGATACAATCGGGTAAACTTAAATAGATGTCTTATAAAATATAACTATTTACAAAATTTTATTTTTGATTTCCTTATAAAAAATATATATATTATGTTTTATGGAAGAAAAAAATTATTACTTATGTAAAATTAAAATTACTTTTTGTTCTCGAAATATAAAAAAATTTCACAATAACGTACTCATTTTCAATATTTATTATTTCTTGAAAATCAATACATAATTATAATTTAAATAATAATATATGAATTTTTTATAAGAAAATAAACCTTATTTATTAATTTACTATTAATATAAAGTCAAATAATTAAAATTTTCATCAAAAACAAGTTTAAATCGTAAATCGCAAAATTTAAATCGTCTTATATAAGTTGATTGAATCTTATCTAAACGAAAGTTTATAGATTATTATAATTTCTAATTTTGCAAATCAATACATATCGATTCAATTAACATTTTAAATAAAAATTATTCATTCCCCACTCAAAGAAGTATCATATTCGAGCGAATTATTTATTCGTGTTGAGAAGCTAAAATCATATAGCTTTAATTAAAGGAGCACAAAAGTCATATTATTATCATATAGAGCATAAAAGTCATGTTTCTTTCGAAAGATGGCACAAAAGATTATGGAAATAGTCCAACGAAAAGCAAATGACCAGATAAATAGACAACTTTTAGCAACATATATTATACATTAAATAGAATGCATGTAAAGAATACTGAAGCATCTAATTAAATTTAAGCAAATATGTTGTAACATGCACAACTTAAATTCAAATTGTTCTGGAACCACAAAAGATCATGCACAACAAATGATACAATCGGGTAAACTTAAATAGATGTCTTATAAAATATAACTATTTACAAAATTTTATTTTTGATTTCCTTATAAAAAATATATATATTATGTTTTATGGAAGAAAAAAATTATTACTTATGTAAAATTAAAATTACTTTTTGTTCTCGAAATATAAAAAAATTTCACAATAACGTACTCATTTTCAATATTTATTATTTCTTGAAAATCAATACATAATTATAATTTAAATAATAATATATGAATTTTTTATAAGAAAATAAACCTTATTTATTAATTTACTATTAATATAAAGTCAAATAATTAAAATTTTCATCAAAAACAAGTTTAAATCGTAAATCGCAAAATTTAAATCGTCTTATATAAGTTGATTGAATCTTATCTAAACGAAAGTTTATAGATTATTATAATTTCTGATTTTGCAAATCAATACATATCGATTCAATTAACATTTTAAATAAAAATTATTCATTCCCCACTCAAAGAAGTATCATATTCGAGCGAATTATTTATTCGTGTTGAGAAGCTAAAATCATATAGCTTTAATTAAAGGAGCACAAAAGTCATATTATTATCATATAGAGCATAAAAGTCATGTTTCTTTCGAAAGATGGCACAAAAGATTATGGAAATAGTCCAACGAAAAGCAAATGACCAGATAAATAGACAACTTTTAGCAACATATATTATACATTAAATAGAATGCAAGTAAAGAATACTGAAGCATGTAATTAAATTTAAGCAAATATGTTGTAACATGCACAACTTAAATTCAAATTGTACTGGAACCACAAAAGATCATGCACAACAAATGATACAATCGGGTAAACTTAAATAGATGTCTTATAAAATATAACTATTTACAAAATTTTATTTTTGATTTCCTTATAAAAAATATATATATTATGTTTTATGGAAGAAAAAAATTATTACTTATGTAAAATTAAAATTACTTTTTGTTCTCGAAATATAAAAAAATTTCACAATAACGTACTCATTTTCAATATTTATTATTTCTTGAAAATCAATACATAATTATAATTTAAATAATAATATATGAATTTTTTATAAGAAAATAAACCTTATTTATTAATTTACTATTAATATAAAGTCAAATAATTAAAATTTTCATCAAAAACAAGTTTAAATCGTAAATCGCAAAATTTAAATCGTCTTATATAAGTTGATTGAATCTTATCTAAACGAAAGTTTATAGATTATTATAATTTTTGATTTTGCAAATCAATACATATCGATTCAATTAACATTTTAAATAAAAATTATTCATTCCCCACTCAAAGAAGTATCATATTCGAGCGAATTATTTATTCGTGTTGAGAAGCTAAAATCATATAGCTTTAATTAAAGGAGCACAAAAGTCATATTATTATCATATAGAGCATAAAAGTCATGTTTCTTTCGAAAGATGGCACAAAAGATTATGGAAATAGTCCAACGAAAAGCAAAGATAAATAGACAACTTTTAGCAACATATATTATACATTAAATAGAATGCAAGTAAAGAATAGTGAAGCATGTAATTAAATTTAAGCAAATATGTTGTAACATGCACAACTTAAATTCAAATTGTACTGGAACCACAAAAGATCATGCACAACAAATGATACAATCGGGTAAACTTAAATAGATGTCTTATAAAATATAACTATTTACAAAATTTTATTTTTGATTTCCTTATAAAAAATATATATACTATGTTTTATGGAAGAAAAAATTATTACTTATGTAAAATTAAAATTACTTTTTGTTCTCGAAATATAAAAAAATTTCGCAATAACATACTCATTTTCAATATTTATTATTTCTTTAAAATCAATACATAATTATAATTTAAATAATAATATATGAATTTTTTATAAGAAAATAAACCTTATTTATTAATTTACTATTAATATAAAGTCAAATAATTAAAATTTTCATCAAAAACAAGTTTAAATCGTAAATCGCAAAATTTAAATCGTCTTATATAAGTTGATTGAATCTTATCTAAACGAAAGTTTATAGATTATTATAATTTCTAATTTTGCAAATCAATACATATCGATTCAATTAACATTTTAAATAAAAATTATTCATTCCCCACTCAAAGAAGTATCATATTCGAGCGAATTATTTATTCGTGTTGAGAAGCTAAAATCATATAGCTTTAATTAAAGGAGCACAAAAGTCATATTATTATCATATAGAGCATAAAAGTCATGTTTCTTTCGAAAGATGGCACAAAAGATTATGGAAATAGTCCAACGAAAAGCAAATGACCAGATAAATAGACAACTTTTAGCAACATATATTATACATTAAATAGAATGCAAGTAAAGAATACTGAAGCATGTAATTAAATTTAAGCAAATATGTTGTAACATGCACAACTTAAATTCAAATTGTATTGGAACCGCAAAAGATCATGCACAAACAAATGATACAATCGGGTAAACTTAAATAGATGTCTTATAAAATATAACTATTTACAAAATTTTATTTTTGATTTCCTTATAAAAAATATATATATTATGTTTTATGGAAGAAAAAATTATTACTTATGTAAAATTAAAATTACTTTTTGTTCTCGAAATATAAACAAATTTCGCAATAACATACTCATTTTCAATATTTATTATTTCTTTAAAATCAATACATAATTATAATTTAAATAATAATATATGAATTTTTTATAAGAAAATAAACCTTATTTATTAATTTACTATTAATATAAAGTCAAATAATTAAAATTTTCATCAAAAACAAGTTTAAATCGTAAATCGCAAAATTTAAATCGTCTTATATAAGTTGATTGAATCTTATCTAAACGAAAGTTTATAGATTATTATAATTTGTGATTTTGCAAATCAATACATATCGATTCAATTAACATTTTAAATAAAAATTATTCATTCCCCACTCAAAGAAGTATCATATTCGAGCGAATTATTTATTCGTGTTGAGAAGCTAAAATCATATAGCTTTAATTAAAGGAGCACAAAAGTCATATTATTATCATATGGAGCATAAAAGTCATGTTTCTTTCAAAAGATGGCACAAAAGATTATGGAAATAGTCCAACGAAAAGCAAATGACCAGATAAATAGACAACTTTAAGCAACATATATTATACATTAAATAGAATGCATGTAAAGAATACTGAAGCATCTAATTAAATTTAAGCAAATATGTTGTAACATGCACAACTTAAATTCAAATTGTACTGGAACCACAAAAGATCATGCACAACAAATGATACAATCGGGTAAACTTAAATAGATGTCTTATAAAATATAACTATTTACAAAATTTTATTTTGGATTTCCTTATAAAAAATATATATATTATGTTTTATGGAAGAAAAAAATTATTACTTATGTAAAATTAAAATTACTTTTTGTTCTCGAAATATAAAAAAATTTCGCAATAACATACTCATTTTCAATATTTATTATTTCTTTAAAATCAATACATAATTATAATTTAAATAATAATATATGAATATTTTATAAGAAAATAAACCTTATTTATTAATTTACTATTAATATAAAGTCAAATAATTAAAATTTTCATCAAAAACAAGTTTAAATCGTAAATCGCAAAATTTAAATCGTCTTATATAAGTTGATTGAATCTTATCTAAACGAAAGTTTATAGATTATTATAATTTCGGATTTTGGAAATCAATACATATCGATTCAATTAACATTTTAAATAAAAATTATTCATTCCCCACTCAAAGAAGTATCATATTCGAGCGAATTATTTATTCGTGTTGAGAAGCTAAAATCATATAGCTTTAATTAAAGGAGCACAAAAGTCATATTATTATCATATAGAGCATAAAAGTCATGTTTCTTTCGAAAGATGGCACAAAAGATTATGGAAATAGTCCAACGAAAAGCAAATGACCAGATAAATAGACAACTTTTAGCAACATATATTATACATTAAATAGAATGCATGTAAAGAATACTGAAGCATCTAATTAAATTTAAGCAAATATGTTGTAACATGCACAACTTAAATTCAAATTGTACTGGAACCACAAAAGATCATGCACAACAAATGATACAATCGGGTAAACTTAAATAGATGTCTTATAAAATATAACTATTTACAAAATTTTATTTTTGATTTCCTTATAAAAAATATATATATATTATGTTTTATGGAAGAAAAAAATTATTACTTATGTAAAATTAAAATTACTTTTTGTTCTCGAAATATAAAAAAATTTCACAATAACGTACTCATTTTCAATATTTATTATTTCTTTAAAATCAATACATAATTATAATTTAAATAATAATATATGAATTTTTTATAAGAAAATAAACCTTATTTATTAATTTACTATTAATATAAAGTCAAATAATTAAAATTTTCATCAAAAACAAGTTTAAATCGTAAATCGCAAAATTTAAATCGTCTTATATAAGTTGATTGAATCTTATCTAAACGAAAGTTTATAGATTATTATAATTTCTGATTTTGCAAATCAATACATATCGATTCAATTAACATTTTAAATAAAAATTATTCATTCCCCACTCAAAGAAGTATCATATTCGAGCGAATTATTTATTCGTGTTGAGAAGCTAAAATCATATAGCTTTAATTAAAGGAGCACAAAAGTCATATTATTATCATATAGAGCATAAAAGTCATGTTTCTTTCGAAAGATGGCACAAAAGATTATGGAAATAGTCCAACGAAAAGCAAATGACCAGATAAATAGACAACTTTTAGCAACATATATTATACATTAAATAGAATGCAAGTAAAGAATATTGAAGCATCTAATTAAATTTAAGCAAATATGTTGTAACATGCACAACTTAAATTCAAATTGTACTGGAACCACAAAAGATCATGCACAACAAATGATACAATCGGGTAAACTTAAATAGATGTCTTATAAAATATAACTATTTACAAAATTTTATTTTTGATTTCCTTATAAAAAATATATATATTATGTTTTATGGAAGAAAAAATTATTACTTATGTAAAATTAAAATTACTTTTTGTTCTCGAAATATAAAAAAATTTCACAATAACGTACTCATTTTCAATATTTATTATTTCTTGAAAATCAATACATAATTATAATTTAAATAATAATATATGAATTTTTTATAAGAAAATAAACCTTATTTATTAATTTACTATTAATATAAAGTCAAATAATTAAAATTTTCATCAAAAACAAGTTTAAATCGTAAATCGCAAAATTTAAATCGTCTTATATAAGTTGATTGAATCTTATCTAAACGAAAGTTTATAGATTATTATAATTTCTGATTTTGCAAATCAATACATATCGATTCAATTAACATTTTAAATAAAAATTATTCATTCCCCACTCAAAGAAGTATCATATTCGAGCGAATTATTTATTCGTGTTGAGAAGCTAAAATCATATAGCTTTAATTAAAGGAGCACAAAAGTCATATTATTATCATATAGAGCATAAAAGTCATGTTTCTTTCGAAAGATGGCACAAAAGATTATGGAAATAGTCCAACGAAAAGCAAATGACCAGATAAATAGACAACTTTTAGCAACATATATTATACATTAAATAGAATGCAAGTAAAGAATACTGAAGCATCTAATTAAATTTAAGCAAATATGTTGTAACATGCACAACTTAAATTCAAATTGTTCTGGAACCTCAAAAGATCATGCACAACAAATAATAAAATCGGGTAAACTTAAATAGATGTCTTATAAAATATAACTATTTATAAAATTTTATTTTTGATTTACTTATAAAAAATATATATATTATGTTTTATGGAAGAAAAAAATTATTACTTATGTAAAATTAAAATTACTTTTTGTTCTCGAAATATAAACAAATTTCGCAATAACATACTCATTTTCAATATTTATTATTTCTTTAAAATCAATACATAATTATAATTTAAATAATAATATATGAATTTTTTATAAGAAAATAAACCTTATTTATTAATTTACTATTAATATAAAGTCAAATAATTAAAATTTCCATTAAAAACAAGTTTAAATCGTAAATCGCAAAATTTAAATCGTCTTATATAAGTTGATTGAATCTTATCTAAACGAAAGTTTATAGATTATTATAATTTCGGATTTTGGAAATCAATACATATCGATTCAATTAACATTTTAAATAAAAATTATTCATTCCCCACTCAAAGAAGTATCATATTCGAGCGAATTATTTATTCGTGTTGAGAAGCTAAAATCATATAGCTTTAATTAAAGGAGCACAAAAGTCATATTATTATCATATAGAGCATAAAAGTCATGTTTCTTTCGAAAGATGGCACAAAAGATTATGGAAATAGTCCAACGAAAAGCAAATGACCAGATAAATAGACAACTTTTAGCAACATATATTATACATTAAATAGAATGCAAGTAAAGAATACCGAAGCATCTAATTAAATTTAAGCAAATATATTGTAACATGCACACCTTAAATTCAATTTCTCTGGAAAAGCAAAAGATCATGCACAACAAATGATACAATCGGGTAAACTTAAATAGATATCTTATAAAATATAACTATTTACAAAATTTTATTTTTGATTTCCTTATAAAAAATATATATTATGTTTTATGGAAGAAAAAAATTATTACTTATGTAAAATTAAAATTACTTTTTGTTCTCGAAATATAAACAAATTTCGCAATAACATACTCATTTTCAATATTTATTATTTCTTTAAAATCAATACATAATTATAATTTAAATAATAATATAAGAATTTTTTATAAGAAAATAAATCTTATTTATTAATTTACTATTGATATAAAGTCAAATAATTAAAATTTTCATGAAAAACAAGTTTAAATCGTAAATCGCAAAATTTAAATCGTATTATATAAGTTGATTGAATCTTATCTAAACGAAAGTTTATAGATTATTATAATTTCTGATTTTGCAAATCAATACATATCGATTCAATTAACATTTTAAATAAAAATTATTCATTCCCCACTCAAAGAAGTATCATATTCGAGCGAATTATTTATTCGTGTTGAGAAGCTAAAATCATATAGCTTTAATTAAAGGAGCACAAAAGTCATATTATTATCATATAGAGCATAAAAGTCATGTTTCTTTCGAAAGATGGCACAAAAGATTATGGAAATAGTCCAACGAAAAGCAAATGACCAGATAAATAGACAACTTTTAGCAACATATATTATACCTTAAAGAGAATGCAAGTAAAGAATTTTGAAGCATGTAATTAAATTTAAGCAAATATGTTGTAACATGCACAACTTAAATTCAAATTTTACTGGAACCACAAAAGATCATGCACAACAAATGATACAATCGGGTAAACTTAAATAGATATCTTATAAAATATAACTATTTACAAAATTTTATTTTTGATTTCCTTATAAAAAATATATATATTATGTTTTATGGAAGAAAAACATTATTACTTATGTAAAATTAAAATTACTTTTTGTTCTCGAAATATAAACAAATTTCACAATAACGTACTCATTTTCAATATTTATTATTTCTTGAAAATCAATACATAATTATAATTTAAATAATAATATATGAATTTTTTATAAGAAAATAAACCTAATTTATTAATTTACTATTAATATAAAGTCAAATAATTAAAATTTTCATGAAAAACAAGTTTAAATCGTAAATGGCAAAATTTAAATCGTCCTATATAAGTTGATTGAATCTTATCTAAACGAAAGTTTATAGATTATTATAATTTCTGATTTTGCAAATCAATACATATCGATTCAATTAACATTTTAAATAAAAATTATTCATTCCCCACTCAAAGAAGTATCATATTCGAGCGAATTATTTATTCGTGTTGAGAAGCTAAAATCATATAGCTTTAATTAAAGGAGCACAAAAGTCATATTATTATCATATAGAGCATAAAAGTCATGTTTCTTTCGAAAGATGGCACAAAAGATTATGGAAATAGTCCAACGAAAAGCAAATGACCAGATAAATAGACAACTTTTAGCAACATATATTATACATTAAATAGAATGCAAGTAAAGAATATTGAAGCATCTAATTAAATTTAAGCAAATATGTTGTAACATGCACAACTTAAATTCAAATTGTACTGGAACCACAAAAGATCATGCACAAACGAATGATACAATCGGGTAAACTTAAATAGATGTCTTATAAAATATAACTATTTACAAAATTTTATTTTTGATTTCCTTATAAAAAATATATATATTATGTTTTATGGAAGAAAAAAATTATTACTTATGTAAAATTAAAATTACTTTTTGTTCTCGAAATATAAAAAAATTTCACAATAACGTACTCATTTTCAATATTTATTATTTCTTGAAAATCAATACATAATTATAATTTAAATAATAATATATGAATTTTTTATAAGAAAATAAACCTTATTTATTAATTTACTATTAATATAAAGTCAAATAATTAAAATTTTCATCAAAAACAAGTTTAAATCGTAAATCGCAAAATTTAAATCGTCTTATATAAGTTGATTGAATCTTATCTAAACGAAAGTTTATAGATTATTATAATTTCTGATTTTGCAAATCAATACATATCGATTCAATTAACATTTTAAATAAAAATTATTCATTCCCCACTCAAAGAAGTATCATATTCGAGCGAATTATTTATTCGTGTTGAGAAGCTAAAATCATATAGCTTTAATTAAAGGAGCACAAAAGTCATATTATTATCATATAGAGCATAAAAGTCATGTTTCTTTCGAAAGATGGCACAAAAGATTATGGAAATAGTCCAACGAAAAGCAAATGACCAGATAAATAGACAACTTTTAGCAACATATATTATACATTAAATAGAATGCATGTAAAGAATACTGAAGCATCTAATTAAATTTAAGCAAATATGTTGTAACATGCACAACTTAAATTCAAATTGCACTGGGACCACAAAAGATCATGCACAACAAATGATACAATCGAGTAAACTTAAATAGATGTCTTATAAAATATAACTATTTACAAAATTTTATTTTGGATTTCCTTATAAAAAAAATATATATTATGTTTTATGGAAGAAAAAAATTATTACTTATGTAAAATTAAAATTACTTTTTGTTCTCGAAATATAAAAAAATTTCGCAATAACATACTCATTTTCAATATTTATTATTTCTTTAAAATCAATACATAATTATAATTTAAATAATAATATATGAATATTTTATAAGAAAATAAACCTTATTTATTAATTTACTATTAATATAAAGTCAAATAATTAAACTTTTCATCAAAAACAAGTTTAAATCGTAAATCGCAAAATTTAAATCGTCTTATATAAGTTGATTGAATCTTATCTAAACGAAAGTTTATAGATTATTATAATTTCTGATTTTGCAAATCAATACATATCGATTCAATTAACATTTTAAATAAAAATTATTCATTCCTCACTCAAAGAAGTATCATATTCGAGCGAATTATTTATTCGTGTTGAGAAGCTAAAATCATATAGCTTTAATTAAAGGAGCACAAAAGTCATATTATTATCATATAGAGCATAAAAGTCATGTTTCTTTCGAAAGATGGCACAAAAGATTATGGAAATAGTCCAACGAAAAGCAAATGACCAGATAAATAGACAACTTTTAGCAACATATATTATACATTAAATAGAATGCAAGTAAAGAATATTGAAGCATCTAATTAAATTTAAGCAAATATGTTGTAACATGCACAACTTAAATTCAAATTGTACTGGAACCACAAAAGATCATGCACAACAAATGATACAATCGGGTAAACTTAAATAGATATCTTATAAAATATAACTATTTACAAAATTTTATTTTTGATTTCCTTATAAAAAATATATATATTATGTTTTATGGAAGAAAAACATTATTACTTATGTAAAATTAAAATTACTTTTTGTTCTCGAAATATAAAAAAATTTCACAATAACGTACTCATTTTCAATATTTATTATTTCTTGAAAATCAATACATAATTATAATTTAAATAATAATATATGAATTTTTTATAAGAAAATAAACCTTATTTATTAATTTACTATTAATATAAAGTCAAATAATTAAAATTTTCATCAAAAACAAGTTTAAATCGTAAATCGCAAAATTTAAATCGTCTTATATAAGTTGATTGAATCTTATCTAAACGAAAGTTTATAGATTATTATAATTTCTGATTTTGCAAATCAATACATATCGATTCAATTAACATTTTAAATAAAAATTATTCATTCCCCACTCAAAGAAGTATCATATTCGAGCGAATTATTTATTCGTGTTGAGAAGCTAAAATCATATAGCTTTAATTAAAGGAGCACAAAAGTCATATTATTATCATATAGAGCATAAAAGTCATGTTTCTTTCGAAAGATGGCACAAAAGATTATGGAAATAGTCCAACGAAAAGCAAATGACCAGATAAATAGACAACTTTTAGCAACATATATTATACATTAAATAGAATGCATGTAAAGAATACTGAAGCATCTAATTAAATTTAAGCAAATATGTTGTAACATGCACAACTTAAATTCAAATTGTACTGGAACCACAAAAGATCATGCACAACAAATGATACAATCGGGTAAACTTAAATAGATATCTTATAAAATATAACTATTTACAAAATTTTATTTTTGATTTCCTTATAAAAAATATATATATTATGTTTTATGGAAGAAAAAATTATTACTTATGTAAAATTAAAATTACTTTTTGTTCTCGAAATATAAAAAAATTTCACAATAACGTACTCATTTTCAATATTTATTATTTCTTGAAAATCAATACATAATTATAATTTAAATAATAATATATGAATTTTTTATAAGAAAATAAACCTTATTTATTAATTTACTATTAATATAAAGTCAAATAATTAAAATTTTCATCAAAAACAAGTTTAAATCGTAAATCGCAAAATTTAAATCGTCTTATATAAGTTGATTGAATCTTATCTAAACGAAAGTTTATAGATTATTATAATTTCTGATTTTGCAAATCAATACATATCGATTCAATTAACATTTTAAATAAAAATTATTCATTCCCCACTCAAAGAAGTATCATATTCGAGCGAATTATTTATTCGTGTTGAGAAGCTAAAATCATATAGCTTTAATTAAAGGAGCACAAAAGTCATATTATTATCATATAGAGCATAAAAGTCATGTTTCTTTCGAAAGATGGCACAAAAGATTATGGAAATAGTCCAACGAAAAGCAAATGACCAGATAAATAGACAACTTTTAGCAACATATATTATACATTAAATAGAATGCAAGTAAAGAATACTGAAGCATCTAATTAAATTTAAGCAAATATGTTGTAACATGCACAACTTAAATTCAAATTGTACTCGAACCACAAAAGATCATGCACAACAAATGATACAATCGGGTAAACTTAAATAGATATCTTATAAAATATAACTATTTACAAAATTTTATTTTTGATTTCCTTATAAAAAATATATATATTATGTTTTATGGAAGAAAAACATTATTACTTATGTAAAATTAAAATTACTTTTTGTTCTCGAAATATAAACAAATTTCGCAATAACGTACTCATATTCAATATTTTTCTTGAAAATCAATACATAATTATAATTTAAATAATAATATAAGAATTTTTTATAAGAAAATAAACCTAATTTATTAATTTACTATTAATATAAAGTCAAATAATTAAAATTTTCATCAAAAACAAGTTTAAATCGTAAATCGCAAAATTTAAATCGTCTTATATAAGTTGATTGAATCTTATCTAAACGAAAGTTTATAGATTTTCATAATTTTTGATTTTGCAAATCAATACATATCGATTCAATTAACATTTTAAATAAAAATTATTCATTCCCCACTCAAAGAAGTATCATATTCGAGCGAATTATTTATTCGTGTTGAGAAGCTAAAATCATATAGCTTTAATTAAAGGAGCACAAAAGTCATATTATTATCATATAGAGCATAAAAGTCATGTTTCTTTCGAAAGATGGCACAAAAGATTATGGAAATAGTCCAACGAAAAGCAAATGACCAGATAAATAGACAACTTTTAGCAACATATATTATACATTAAATAGAATGCAAGTAAAGAATACTGAAGCATGTAATTAAATTTAAGCAAATATGTTGTAACATGCACAACTTAAATTCAAATTGTTCTAGAACCACAAAAGATCATGCACAACAAATGATACTTTCGAGTAAACTTAAATAGATATCTTATAAAATATAACTATTTACAAAATTTTATTTTTGATTTCCTTATAAAAAATATATATATTATGTTTTATGGAAGAAAAAAATTATTACTTATGTAAAATTAAAATTACTTTTTGTTCTCGAAATATAAAAAAATTTCGCAATAACATACTCATTTTCAATATTTATTATTTCTTTAAAATCAATACATAATTATAATTTAAATAATAATATATGAATTTTTTATAAGAAAATAAACCTTATTTATTAATTTACTATTAATATAAAGTCAAATAATTAAAATTTTCATCAAAAACAAGTTTAAATCGTAAATCGCAAAATTTAAATCGTCTTATATAAGTTGATTGAATCTTATCTAAACGAAAGTTTATAGATTATTATAATTTCTGATTTTGCAAATCAATACATATCGATTCAATTAACATTTTAAATAAAAATTATTCATTCCCCACTCAAAGAAGTATCATATTCGAGCGAATTATTTATTCGTGTTGAGAAGCTAAAATCATATAGCTTTAATTAAAGGAGCACAAAAGTCATATTATTATCATATAGAGCATAAAAGTCATGTTTCTTTCGAAAGATGGCACAAAAGATTATGGAAATAGTCCAACGAAAAGCAAATGACCAGATAAATAGACAACTTTTAGCAACATATATTATACATTAAATAGAATGCAAGTAAAGAATACTAAAGCATCTAATTAAATTTAAGCAAATATGTTGTAACATGCACAACTTAAATTCAAATTGTACTGGAACCACAAAAGATCATGCACAACAAATGATACAATCGGGTAAACTTAAATAGATATCTTATAAAATATAACTATTTACAAAATTTTATTTTTGATTTCCTTATAAAAAATATATATATTATGTTTTATGGAAGAAAAAATTATTACTTATGTAAAATTAAAATTACTTTTTGTTCTCGAAATATAAACAAATTTCGCAATAACATACTCATTTTCAATATTTATTATTTCTTTAAAATCAATACATAATTATAATTTAAATAATAATATATGAATTTTTTATAAGAAAATAAACCTTATTTATTAATTTACTATTAATATAAAGTCAAATAATTAAAATTTTCATCAAAAACAAGTTTAAATCGTAAATCGCAAAATTTAAATCGTCTTATATAAGTTGATTGAATCTTATCTAAACGAAAGTTTATAGATTATTATAATTTCGGATTTTGGAAATCAATACATATCGATTCAATTAATATTTTAAATAAAAATTATTCATTCCCACTCAAAGAAGTATCATATTCGAGCGAATTATTTATTCGTGTTGAGAAGCTAAAATCATATAGCTTTAATTAAAGGAGCACAAAAGTCATATTATTATCATATAGAGCATAAAAGTCATGTTTCTTTCGAAAGATGGCACAAAAGATTATGGAAATAGTCCAACGAAAAGCAAATGACCAGATAAATAGACAACTTTTAGCAACATATATTATACATTAAATAGAATGCAAGTAAAGAATATTGAAGCATCTAATTAAATTTAAGCAAATATGTTGTAACATGCACAACTTAAATTCAAATTGTTCTGGAACCTCAAAAGATCATGCACAACAAATGATACAATCGGGTAAACTTAAATAGATATCTTATAAAATATAACTATTTACAAAATTTTATTTTTGATTTCCTTATAAAAATATATATATATTATGTTTTATGGAAGAAAAATATTATTACTTATGTAAAATTAAAATTACTTTTTGTTCTCGAAATATAAACAAATTTCGCAATAACATACTCATTTTCAATATTTATTATTTCTTTAAAATCAATACATAATTATAATTTAAATAATAATATATGAATTTTTTATAAGAAAATAAACCTTATTTATTAATTTACTATTAATATAAAGTCAAATAATTAAACTTTTCATCAAAAATAAGTTTAAATCGTAAATCGCAAAATTTAAATCGTCTTATATAAGTTGATTGAATCTTATCTAAACGAAAGTTTATAGATTATTATAATTTCTTATTTTTAAAATCAATACATATCGATTCAATTAACATTTTAAATAAAAATTATTCATTCCCCACTCAAAGAAGTATCATATTCGAGCGAATTATTTATTCGTGTTGAGAAGCTAAAATCATATAGCTTTAATTAAAGGAGCACAAAAGTCATATTATTATCATATAGAGCATAAAAGTCATGTTTCTTTCGAAAGATGGCACAAAAGATTATGGAAATAGTCCAACGAAAAGCAAATGACCAGATAAATAGACAACTTTTAGCAACATATATTATACATTAAATAGAATGCAAGTAAAGAATATTGAAGCATCTAATTAAATTTAAGCAAATATGTTGTAACATGCACAACATAAATTCAAATTGTGCTGGAACCACAAAAGATCATGCACAACAAATGATACAATCGGGTAAACTTAAATAGATATCTTATAAAATATAACTATTTACAAAATTTTATTTTTGATTTCCTTATAAAAAATATATATATTATGTTTTATGGAAGAAAAAAATTATTACTTATGTAAAATTAAAATTACTTTTTGTTCTCAAAATATAAAAAAATTTCGCAATAACGTACTCATTTTCAATATTTATTATTTCTTTAAAATCAATACATAATTATAATTTAAATAATAATATATGAATATTTTATAAGAAAATAAACCTTATTTATTAATTTACTATTAATATAAAGTCAAATAATTAAACTTTTCATCAAAAATAAGTTTAAATCGTAAATCGCAAAATTTAAATCGTCTTATATAAGTTGATTGAATCTTATCTAAACGAAAGTTTATAGATTATTATAATTTCTGATTTTGCAAATCAATACATATCGATTCAATTAACATTTTAAATAAAAATTATTCATTCCCCACTCAAAGAAGTATCATATTCGAGCGAATTATTTATTCGTGTTGAGAAGCTAAAATCATATAGCTTTAATTAAAGGAGCACAAAAGTCATATTATTATCATATAGAGCATAAAAGTCATGTTTCTTTCGAAAGATGGCACAAAAGATTATGGAAATAGTCCAACGAAAAGCAAATGACCAGATAAATAGACAACTTTTAGCAACATATATTATACATTAAATAGAATGCAAGTAAAGAATATTGAAGCATCTAATTAAATTTAAGCAAATATGTTGTAACATGCACAACTTAAATTCAAATTGTACTGGAACCACAAAAGATCATGCACAACAAATGATACAATCGGGTAAACTTAAATAGATATCTTATAAAATATAACTATTTACAAAATTTTATTTTTGATTTCCTTATAAAAAATATATATAATATGTTTTATGGAAGAAAAAAATTATTACTTATGTAAAATTAAAATTACTTTTTGTTCTCGAAATATAAACAAATTTCGCAATAACATACTCATTTTCAATATTTATTATTTCTTTAAAATCAATACATAATTATAATTTAAATAATAATATATGAATTTTTTATAAGAAAATAAACCTTATTTATTAATTTACTATTAATATAAAGTCAAATAATTAAAATTTCCATGAAAAACAAGTTTAAATCGTAAATCGCAAAATTTAAATCGTCTTATATAAGTTGATTAAATCTTATCTAAACGAAAGTTTATAGATTATTATAATTTCGGATTTTGGAAATCAATACATATCGATTAAATTAATATTTTAAATAAAAATTATTCATTCCCCACTCAAAGAAGTATCATATTCGAGCGAATTATTTATTCGTGTTGAGAAGCTAAAATCATATAGCTTTAATTAAAGGAGCACAAAAGTCATATTATAATCATATAGAGCATAAAAGTCATGTTTCTTTCGAAAGATGGCACAAAAGATTATGGAAATAGTCCAACGAAAAGCAAATGACCAGATAAATAGACAACTTTTAGCAACATATATTATACATTAAATAGAATGCAAGTAAAGAATATTGAAGCATCTAATTAAATTTAAGCAAATATGTTGTAACATGCACAACTTAAATTCAAATTGTACTAGAACCACAAAAGATCATGCACAACAAATGATACAATCGGGTAAACTTAAATAGATATCTTATAAAATATAACTATTTACAAAATTTTATTTTTGATTTCCTTATAAAAAATATATATATTATGTTTTATGGAAGAAAAAAATTATTACTTATGTAAAATTAAAATTACTTTTTGTTCTCGAAATATAAAAAAATTTCGCAATAACATACTCATTTTCAATATTTATTATTTCTTTAAAATCAATACATAATTATAATTTAAATAATAATATATGAATTTTTTATAAGAAAATAAACCTTATTTATTAATTTACTATTAATATAAAGTCAAATAATTAAAATTTTCATCAAAAACAAGTTTAAATCGTAAATCGCAAAATTTAAATCGTCTTATATAAGTTGATTGAATCTTATCTAAACGAAAGTTTATAGATTATTATAATTTCTGATTTTGCAAATCAATACATATCGATTCAATTAACATTTTAAATAAAAATTATTCATTCCCCACTCAAAGAAGTATCATATTCGAGCGAATTATTTATTCGTGTTGAGAAGCTAAAATCATATAGCTTTAATTAAAGGAGCACAAAAGTCATATTATTATCATATAGAGCATAAAAGTCATGTTTCTTTCGAAAGATGGCACAAAAGATTATGGAAATAGTCCAACGAAAAGCAAATGACCAGATAAATAGACAACTTTTAGCAACATATATTATACATTAAATAGAATGCAAGTAAAGAATATTGAAGCATCTAATTAAATTTAAGCAAATATGTTGTAACATGCACAACTTAAATTCAAATTGTACTGGAACCACAAAAGATCATGCACAACAAATGATACAATCGGGTAAACTTAAATAGATATCTTATAAAATATAACTATTTACAAAATTTTATTTTTGATTTCCTTATAAAAAATATATATATTATGTTTTATGGAAGAAAAAAATTATTACTTATGTAAAATTAAAATTACTTTTTGTTCTCGAAATATAAAAAAATTTCACAATAACGTACTCATTTTCAATATTTATTATTTCTTGAAAATCAATACAAAATTATAATTTAAATAATAATATATGAATTTTTTATAAGAAAATAAACCTTATTTATTAATTTATTATTAATATAAAGTCAAATAATTAAACTTTTCATCAAAAACAAGTTTAAATCGTAAATCGCAAAACTTAAATCGTCTTATATAAGTTGATTGAATCTTATCTAAACGAAAGTTTATAGATTATTATAATTTCTGATTTTGCAAATCAATACATATCGATTCAATTAACATTTTAAATAAAAATTATTCATTCCCCACTCATAGAAGTATCATATCCGAGCGAATTATTTATTTATGTTGAGAAGCGAAAATCATATAGCTTTAATTAAAGGAGCACAAAAGTCATATTATTATCATATAGAGCATAAAAGTCATGTTTCTTTCGAAAGATGGCACAAAAGATTATGGAAATAGTCCAACGAAAAGCAAATGACCAGATAAATAGACAACTTTTAGCAACATATATTATACATTAAATAGAATGCATGTAAAGAATACTGAAGCATCTAATTAAATTTAAGCAAATATGTTGTAACATGCACAACTTAAATTCAAATTGTACTGGAACCACAAAAGATCATGCACAACAAATGATACAATCGGGTAAACTTAAATAGATATCTTATAAAATATAACTATTTACAAAATTTTATTTTTGATTTCCTTATAAAAAATATATATATTATGTTTTATGGAAGAAAAAAATTATTACTTATGTAAAATTAAAATTACTTTTTGTTCTCGAAATATAAACAAATTTCGCAATAACATACTCATTTTCAATATTTATTATTTCTTTAAAATCAATACATAATTATAATTTAAATAATAATATAAGAATTTTTTATAAGAAAATAAATCTTATTTATTAATTTACTATTGATATAAAGTCAAATAATTAAAATTTTCATGAAAAACAAGTTTAAATCGTAAATCGCAAAATTTAAATCGTATTATATAAGTTGATTGAATCTTATCTAAACGAAAGTTTATAGATTATTATAATTTCTGATTTTGCAAATCAATACATATCGATTCAATTAACATTTTAAATAAAAATTATTCATTCCTCACTCAAAGAAGTATCATATTCGAGCGAATTATTTATTCGTGTTGAGAAGCTAAAATCATATAGCTTTAATTAAAGGAGCACAAAAGTCATATTATTATCATATGGAGCATAAAAGTCATGTTTCTTTCAAAAGATGGCACAAAAGATTATGGAAATAGTCCAACGAAAAGCAAATGACCCGATAAATACACAACTTTAAGCAACATATATTATACATTAAAGAGAATGCATGTAAAGAATACTGAAGCATCTAATTAAATTTAAGCAAATATGTTGTAACATGCACAACTTAAATTCAAATTTTACTGGAACCACAAAAGATCATGCACAACAAATGATACAATCGGGTAAACTTAAATAGATATCTAATAAATTATAACTATTTACAAAATTTTATTTTTGATTTCCTTATAAAAAATATATATATTATGTTTTATGGAAGAAAAACATTATTACTTATGGAAAATTAAAATTACTTTTTGTTCTCGAAATATAAACAAATTTCTCAATAACGTACTCATTTTCAATATTTATTATTTTTTGAAAATCGATACATAATTATAATTTAAATAATAATATATAAATATTTTATAAGAAAATAAACCTTATTTATTAATTTACTATTAATATAAAGTCAAATAATTAAAATTTTCATGAAAAACAAGTTTAAATCGTAAATGGCAAAATTTAAATCGTCCTATATAAGTTGATTGAATCTTATCTAAACGAAAGTTTATAGATTATTATAATTTCTGATTTTGCAAATCAATACATATCGATTCAATTAACATTTTAAATAAAAATTATTCATTCCCCACTCAAAGAAGTATCATATTCGAGCGAATTATTTATTTTTGTTGAGAAGCTAAAATCATATAGCTTTAATTAAAGGAGCACAAAAGTCATATTATTATCATATAGAGCATAAAAGTCGTGTTTCTTTCGAAAGATGGCACAAAAGATTATGGAAATAGTCCAACGAAAAGCAAATGACCAGACAAATAGACAACTTTTAGCAACATATATTATACCTTAAAGAGAATGCAAGTAAAGAATTTTGAAGCATGTAATTAAATTTAAGCAAATATGTTGTAACATGCACAACTTAAATTCAAATTTTACTGGAACCACAAAAGATAATGCACAAAAAATGATACAATCGGGTAAACTTAAATAGATATGTTATAAAATATAACTATTTACAAAATTTTATTTTTGATTTCCTTATAAAAAATATATATATTGTGTTTTATGGAAGAAAAAAATTATTACTTATGTAAAATTAAAATTACATTTTGTTCTCGAAATATAAAAATATTTCGCAATAACATACTCATTTTCAATATTTATTATTTTTTGAAAATCGATACATAATTTTAATTTAAATAATAATATATAAATTTTTTATAAGAAAATAAACCTTATTTATTAATTTACTATTAATATAAAGTCAAATAATTAAAATTTTCATCAAAAACAAGTTTAAATCGTAAATCGCAAAATTTAAATCGTCTTATATAAGTTGATTGAATCTTATCTAAACGAAAGTTTATAGATTATTATAATTTCTAATTTTGCAAATCAATACATATCGATTCAATTAACATTTTAAATAAAAATTATTCATTCCCCACTCAAAGAAGTATCATATTCGAGCGAATTATTTATTCGTGTTGAGAAGCTAAAATCATATAGCTTTAATTAAAGGAGCACAAAAGTCATATTATTATCAAATAGAGCTTAAAAGTCACGTTTCTTTCAAAAGATGGCACAAAAGATTATGGAAATAGTCCAACGAAAAGCACATGACCAGATAAATAGACAACTTTTAGCAACATATATTATACATTAAATAGAATGCAAGTAAAGAATACTGAAGCATCTAATTAAATTTAAGCAAATATGTTGTAACATGCACTGCTTAAATTCAAATTTTACCGGAACCGCAAAATATCATGCACAACAAATGATACACTCGGGTAAACTTAAATAGATATCTTATGAAATATAACTATTTACAAAATTTTATTTTTGATTTCCTTATAAAATATATATATATTATGTTTTATGGAAGAAAAAAATTATTACTTACGTAAAATTAAAATTACTTTTTGTTCTCAAAATCTAAACAAATTTCGCAATAACGTACTCATTTTCAATATTTATTATTTCTCTAAAATCGATACATAATTATAATTTAAATAATAATATATAAATTTTTTATAAGAAAATAAACCTTATTTATAAATTTACTATTAACATAAAGTCAAATAATTAAAATTTTCATAAAAACAAGTTTTAATCGTAAATCGCAAAATTTAAATCGTCTTAAATAAGTTGATTGAATCTTATCTAAATGAAAGTTTAGAGATTCTTATAATTTCTGATTTTGCAAATCAATACATATCGATACAATTAACATTTTAAATAAAAATTATTCATTCCCCACTCAAAGAAGTATCATATTCGAGCGAATTATTTATAGGTGTTGAGAAGCAAACATCATATATCGTTAATTAAAGGAGCACAAAAGTCATATTATTATCAAATAGAGCTTAAAAGACACGTTTCTTTCAAAAGATGGCACAAAAGATTATGGAGTTAGTCCAACGAAAAAGACATGACCAGATAAATAGACAACTTTTAGCAACATATATTATACATTAAAGAGAATCCAAGTAAAGAATACTGAATCATCTAATTAAATTTAAGCAAATATGTTGTAACATGCATAACTTAAATTCAAATTGTTTTGGAACCGTAAAAGATCATGCACTTCAAATGATACAATCGGGTAAACTTAAAGAGATATCTTATGAAATTAACTATTTACAAAATTTTATTTTTGATTTCCTTATAAAATATATATATATTATGTTTTATGGAAGAAAAAAATTATTACTTATGTAAAATTAAAATTACTTTTTGTTCTCAAAATCTAAACAAATTTCTCAATAACGTACTCATTTTCAATATTTATTATTTCTTGAAAATCGACACATAAATATAATTTAAATAATAATAAAATAAAACTTATTTTTTAATTTACTATTAATATAAAGTCAAATAATTAAAATTTTAATAAAAAATAAGTTTTAATCGTAAATCGGAAATTTAAATCGTCTTATATAAGTTGATTCAATCTTATCTAAATGCAAGTTATAGATTATTATAATTTCTGATTTATAAAAAATCAATACATATCGATTCAATTAACATTTTAAATAAAAATTATTCATTTTGCACTCAAAGAAGTATCATATTCGAGCGAATTATTTATTGATGTTGAGAAGCTAAAATCATATAGCTTTAATTAAAGGAACACAAAAGTCATATTATTATTAAAAAGAGCTTAAAAGTCACGTTTCTTTCAACAGATGGCACAAATGATTATGGGAATAGTCAAACGAAAAGCAAATGACTAGATAAATAGACAACTTTTAGCAACATATATTATACATTAAAGAGAATGCATGTAAAGAATATTGAAGCATGTAATTAAATTTAAGCAAATATGTTGTAACATGCACAACTTAAATTCAAATTGTACTGTACCACAAAAGATCATGCACAACAAATGATACAATCGGGTAAACTTAAATAGATGTCTTATGAAATATAACTATTTACAAAATTTTATTTTTGATTTCCTTATAAAAAATATATATATTATGTTTTATGGAAGAAAAATTTATTACTTATGTAAAATTAAAATTACTTTTTGTTCTCGAAATATAAACAAATTTCGCAATAACGTAATCATTTTCAATATTTATTATTTCTTGAAAATCGATTCATAATTATAATTTAAATAATAATAGAAAAATTGTTTATAAGAAAATAAACCTTATTTATTAATTTACTATTAATATAAAGTCAAATAATTAAAATTTCCATGAAAAACAAGTTTAAATCGTAAATCGCAAAATTTAAATCGTCTTATATAAGTTGATTAAATCTTATCTAAACGAAAGTTTATAGATTATTATAATTTCTGATTTTGCAAATCAATACATATTGATTCAATTAACATTTTAAATAAAAATATTCATTCCCCACACAAAAAAAGTATCATATTAGAGCGAATTATTTATTCGTGTTGAGAAGCTAAAATCATATAGCTTTAATTAAAGGAGCACAAAAGTCATATTATTATCATATAGAGCATAAAAGTCATGTTTCTTTCGAAAGATGGCACAAAAGATTATGGAAATAGTCCAACGAAAAGCAAATGACCAGATAAATAGACAACTTTTAGCAACATATATTATACATTAAATAGAATGCAAGTAAAGAATACTGAAGCATCTAATTAAATTTAAGCAAATATGTTGTAACATGCACAACTTAAATTCAAATTGTACTGGAACCACAAAAGATCATGCACAACAAATGATACAATCGGGTAAACTTAAATAGATATCTTATAAAATATAACTATTTACAAAATTTTATTTTTGATTTCCTTATAAAAAATATATATATTATGTTTTATGGAAGAAAAAAATTATTACTTATGTAAAATTAAAATTACTTTTTGTTCTCGAAATATAAACAAATTTCTCAATAACGTACTCATTTTCAATATTCATTATTTCTTCAAAATCGATACATAATTATAATTTAAATAATAATATATAAATATTTTATAAGAAAATAAACCTTATTTATTAATTTACTATTAACATAAATTCAAATAATTAAAATTTACTTAAAAAACAAGTTTAAATCGTAAATAGCAAAATTTAAATCGTCTTATATAAGTTGATTGAATCTTATCTAAACGAAAGTTTATAGATTATTATAATATCAGATTTTGCAAATCAATACATATCGATTCAATTAACATTTTAAATAAAAATTATTCATTCTCCACTCAAAGAAGTATCATATTCGAGCGAATTATTTATTGGTGTTGAGAAGCTAAAATCATATAGCTTTAATTAAAGGAGCAAAAAAGTCATATTATTATCAAATAGAGCTTAAAAGTCACGTTTCTTTCAAAAGATGGCACAAAAGATTATGGAAATAGTCCAACGAAAAGCACATGACCAGATAAATAGACAACTTTTAGCAACATATATTATACATTAAATAGAATGCAAGTAAAGAATACTGAAGCATCTAATTAAATTTAAGCAAATATGTTGTAACATGCACAACTTAAATTCAAATTGTATGGAACCGCAAAAGATCATGCACAACAAATGATACAATCGGGTAAACTTAAATAGATATCTTATGAAATATAACTATTTACAAAATTTTATTTTTGATTTCCTTATAAAAAATATATATATTATGTTTTATGGAAGAAAAAATTATTACTTATGTAAAATTAAAATTACTTTTTGTTCTCGAAATATAAACAAATTTCTCAATAACGTACTCATTTTCAATATTTATTATTTCTTGAAAATCGATACATAATTATAATTTAAATAATAATATATAAATATTTTATAAGAAAATAAACCTTATTTATTAATTTATTATTACTATAAAGTCAAATAATTAAAATTTTAATCAAAAACAAGTTTAAATCGTAAATCACAAAATTTAAATCGTCTTATATAAGGTGATTGAATCTTATCTAAAGGAAAGTTTATAGATTATTATCATATCAGATTTTGCAAATCAATACATATCGATTCAATTAACATTTTAAATAAAAATTATTTATTCTCACTCAAAGAAGTATCATATTCGAGCGAATTATTTATTGATGTTGAGAAGCTAAAATCATATAGCTTTAATTAAAGGAGCACAAAAGTCATATTATTATCAAATAGAGCTTAAAAGTCACGTTTCTTTCAAAAGATGGCACAAAAGATTATGGAAATAGTCCAACGAAAAGCAAATGACCAGATAAATAGACAACTTTTAGCAACATATATTATACATTAAATAGAATGCAAGTAAAGAATACTGAAGCATCTAATTAAATTTAAGCAAATATGTTGTAACATGCACAACTTAAATTCAAATTGTACTGGAACCACAAAAGATCATGCACAACAAATGATACAATCGGGTAAACTTAAATAGATATCTTATAAAATATAACTATTTACAAAATTTTATTTTTGATTTCCTTATAAAAAATATATATATTATGTTTTATGGAAGAAAAAAATTATTACTTATGTAAAATTAAAATTACTTTTTGTTCTCGAAATATAAACAAATTTCGCAATAACGTACTCATTTTCAATATTTATTATTTCTTGAAAATCGATACATAATTATAATTTAAATAATAATATATAAATTTTTTATAAGAAAATAAACCTTATTTATTAATTTACTATTAATATAAAGTCAAATAATTAAAATTTTCATAAAAAACAAGTTTAAATCGTAAATCGCAAAATTTAAATCGTCTTATATAAGTTGATTGAATCTTATCTAAACGAAAGTTTATAGATTATTATAATTTCTGATTTTGCAAATCAATACATATCGATTCAATTAACATTTTAAATAAAAATTATTCATTCCCCACTCAAAGAAGTATCATATTCGAGCGAATTATTTATTGATGTTGAGAAGCTAAAATCATATAGCTTTAATTAAAGGAGCACAAAAGTCATATTATTATCAAATAGAGCTTAAAAGTCACGTTTCTTTCAAAAGATGGCACAAAAGATTATGGAAATAGTCCAACGAAAAGCACATGACCAGATAAATAGACAACTTTTAGCAACATATATTATACATTAAATATAATACAAGTAAAGAATACCGAGGCATCTAATTAAATTTTAGCAAAATATGTTGTAACATGCAAAACTTAAATTCAAATTGTCCTGGAACTGTAAAAGATCATGCATAACAAATGATACAATCGGGTAAACTTAAATAGATATCTTATGAAATATAACTATTTACAAAATTTTATTTTTGATTTTCTTATAAAATATATATATATTATGTTTTATGGAAGAAAAAATTATTAGTTATGTAAAATTAAAATTACTTTTTGTTCTCAAAATATAAACAAATTTTTCAAAAACGTACTCATTTTCAATATTTATTATTTCTTGAAAATTGACACATAAATATAATTTAAATAATAATATATAAATTTTTTATAATAAAATAAACCTTATTTATTAATTTACTATTAATATAAAGTCAAATAATTAAAATTTTCCTAAAAAACAAATTTTAATCGTAAATCGAAAATTTAAATCGTCTTATATAAGTTGATTCAATCTTATCTAAATGAAAGTTTATTGATTATTATAATTTCTGATTTTGCAAATCAATACATATCGATTCAATTAACATTTTAAATAAAAATTATTCATTACCCACTCAAAGAAGTATCATATTCGAGCGAATTATTTATTGATGTTGAGAAGCTAAAATCATATAGCTTTAATTAAAGGAGCACAAAAGTCATATTATTATCAAATAGAGCTTAAAAGTCACGTTTCTTTCAAAAGATGGCACAAAAGATTATGGAAATAGTCCAACGAAAAGCAAATGACCAGATAAATAGACAACTTTTAGCAACATATATTATACATTAAATAGAATGCAAGTAAAGAATACTGAAGCATCTAATTAAATTTAAGCAAATATGTTGTAACATGCACAACTTAAATTCAAATTGTACTGGAACCACAAAAGATCATGCACAACAAATGATACAATCGGGTAAACTTAAATAGATATCTTATAAAATATAACTATTTACAAAATTTTATTTTTGATTTCCTTATAAAAAATATATATATTATGTTTTATGGAAGAAAAAAATTATTACTTATGTAAAATTAAAATTACTTTTTGTTCTCGAAATATAAACAAATTTCGCAATAACGTACTCATTTTCAATATTTATTATTTCTTGAAAATCGATACATAATTATAATTTAAATAATAATATATAAATATTTTATAAGAAAATAAACCTTATTTATTAATTTACTATTAATATAAAGTCAAATAATTAAAATTTTCATTAAAAACAAGTTTAAATCGTAAATCGCAAAATTTAAATCGTCTTATATAAGTTGATTGAATCTTATGTTAACGAAAGTTTATTGATTATTATAATTTCGGCTTTTGCAAATCAATACATATCGATTCAATTAACATTTTAAATAAAAATTATTCATTCCCCACTCAAAGAAGTATCATATTCGAGCGAATTATTTATTGATGTTGAGAAGCTAAAATCATATAGCTTTAATTAAAGGAGCACAAAAGTCATATTATTATCAAATAGAGCTTAAAAGTCACGTTTCTTTCAAAAGATGGCACAAAAGATTATGGAAATAGTCCAACGAAAAGCACATGACCAGATAAATAGACAACTTTTAGCAACATATATTATACATTAAATAGAATGCAAGTAAAGAATACTGAAGCATCTAATTAAATTTAAGCAAATATGTTGTAACATGCACAACTTAAATTCAAATTGTACTGGAACCGCAAAAGATCATGCACAACAAATGATACAATCGGGTAAACTTAAATAGATATCTTATGAAATATAACTATTTACTAAAATTTTATTTTTGATTTCCTTATAAAATATATATATATTATGTTTTATGAAAGAAAAAAATTATTACTAGTGTAAAATTAAAATTACTTTTTGTTCTCAAAATCTAAACAAATTTCTCAATAACGTACTCATTTTCAATATTTATTATTTCTTGAAAAATCGACACATAAATATAATTTAAATAATAATATATAAATTTTTTATAATAAAATAAACCTTATTTATTAATTTACTATTAATATAAAGTCAAATAATTAAAATTTTCATAAAAAACAAGTTTTAATCGTAAATCGGAAATTTAAATCGTCTTATATAAGTTGATTGAATCTTATCTAAATGAAAGTTTATAGATTATTATAATTTCTGATTTTGCAAATCAATACATATCGATTCAATTAACATTTTAAATAAAAATTATTCATTCCCCACTCAAAGAAGTATCATATTCGAGCGAATTATTTATTGGTGTTGAGAAGCTAAAATCATATAGCTTTAATTAAAGGAGCACAAAAGTCATATTATTATCAAATAGAGCTTAAAAGTCACGTTTCTTTCAAAAGATGGCACAAAAGATTATGGAAATAGTCCAACGAAAAGCACATGACCAGATAAATAGACAACTTTTAGCAACATATATTATACATTAAATAGAATGCAAGTAAAGAATACTGAAGCATCTAATTAAATTTAAGCAAATATGTTGTAACATGCACAACTTAAATTCAAATTGTACTGGAACCACAAAAGATCATGCACAACAAATGATACAATCGGGTAAACTTAAATAGATATCTAATAAATTATAACTATTTACAAAATTTTATTTTTGATTTCCTTATAAAAAATATATATATTATGTTTTATGGAAGAAAAACATTATTACTTATGGAAAATTAAAATTACGTTTTGTTCTCGAAATATAAACAAATTTCTCAATAACGTACTCATTTTCAATATTTATTATTTTTTGAAAATCGATACATAATTTTAATTTAAATAATAATATATAAATTTTTTATAAGGAAATAAACCTTATTTATTAATTTACTATTAATATATAGTCAAATAATTAAAATTTTATTCAAAAACAAGTTTAAATCGTAAATCGCAAAATTTAAATCGTCTTATATAAGTTGATTGAATCTTATCTAAACGAAAGTTTATAGATTATTATAATTTCTGATTTTGCAAATCAATACATATCGATTCAATTAACATTTTAAATAAAAATTATTCATTCCCCACTCAAAGAAGTATCATATTCGAGCGAATTATTTATTGATGTTGAGAAGCTAAAATCATATAGCTTTAATTAAAGGAGCACAAAAGTCATATTATTATCAAATAGAGCTTAAAAGTCACGTTTCTTTCAAAAGATGGCACAAAAGATTATGGAAATAGTCCAACGAAAAGCACATGACCAGATAAATAGACAACTTTTAGCAACATATATTATACATTAAATAGAATGCAAGTAAAGAATACTGAAGCATCTAATTAAATTTAAGCAAATATGTTGTAACATGCACAACTTAAATTCAAATTGTACTGGAACCGCAAAAGATGATGCACAACAAATGATACAATCGGGTAAACTTAAATAGATATCTTATGAAATATAACTATTTACAAAATTTTATTTTTGATTTCCTTATAAAAAATATATATATTATGTTTTATTGAAGAAAAAAATTATTACTTATGTAAAATTAAAATTACTTTTTGTTCCCGAAATCTTAACAAATTTCTCAATAACGTACTCATTTTCAATATTTATTATTTCTTAAAAATCGATACATAATTATAATTTAAATAATAATATATAACTTTTTAATAATAAAATAAACCTTATTTATTAATTTACTATTAACATAAATTCAAATAATTAAAATTTACTTAAAAAACAAGTTTAAATCGTAAATCGCAAAATTTAAATCGTCTTATATAAGTTGATTGAATCTTATCTAAACGAAAGTTTATAGATTATTATAATATCTGATTTTGCAAATCAATACATATCGATTCAATTAACATTTTAAATAAAAATTATTCATTCTCCACTCAAAGAAGTATCATATTCGAGCGAATTATTTATTGGTGTTGAGAAGCTAAAATCATATAGCTTTAATTAAAGGAGCAAAAAAGCCATATTATTATCAAATAAAGCTTAAAAGTCACGTTTCTTTCAAAAGATGGCACAAAAGATTATGGAAATAGTCCAACGAAAAGCACATGACCAGATAAATAGACAACTTTTAGCAACATATATTATACATTAAATAGAATGCAAGTAAAGAATACTGAAGCATCTAATTAAATTTAAGCAAATATGTTGTAACATGCACAACTTAAATTCAAATTGTACTCGAACCGCAAAAGATGATGCACAACAAATGATACAATCGGGTAAACTTAAATAGATATCTTATGAAATATAACTATTTACAAAATTTTATTTTTGATTTCCTTATAAAATATATATATATTATGTTTTATCAAAAAAAATTATTACTTGTGTAAAATTAAAATTACTTTTTGTTCTCGAAATCTAAACAAATTTCTCAATAACGTACTCATTTTCAATATTTATTATTTCTTGAAAATCGATACATAATTATAATTTAAATAATAATATATAAATTTTTTATAAGAAAATAAACCTTATTTATTAATTTACTATTAATATAAAGTCAAATAATTAAAATTTTCATAAAAAATAAGTTTAAATCGTAAATCGCAAAATTTAAATCGTCTTATATAAGTTGATTGAATCTTATCTAAACGAAAGTTTATAGATTATTATAATTTCTGATTTTGCAAATCAATACATATCGATTCAATTAACATTTTAAATAAAAATTATTCATTCCCCACTCAAAGAAGTATCATATTCGTGCGAATTATTTATTGGTGTTGAGAAGCTAAAATCATATAGCTTTAATTAAAGTAGCACAAAAGTCATATTATTATCAAATAGAGCTTAAAAAGCACGTTTCTTTCAAAAGAATGGCACAAAAGATTATGGAAATAGTCCAACGAAAAGCACATGACCAGATAAATAGACAACTTTTAGCAACAAATATTATACATTAAATAGAATTCATGTAAAAATACTGAAGCATCTAATTAAATTTAAGCAAATATGTTGTAACATGCACAACTTAAATTCAAATTGTACTGGAACCGCAAAAGATCATGCACAACAAATGATACAATCGGGTAAACTTAAATAGATATCTTATGAAATATAACTATTTACAAAATTTTATTTTTGATTTCCTTATAAAAAATATATATATTATGTTTTATGGAAGAAAAAAATTATTACTTATGTAAAATTAAAATTACTTTTTGTTCTCGAAATATAAACAAATTTCGCAATAACGTACTCATTTTCAATATTTATTATTTCTTGAAAATCGATACATAATTATAATTTAAATAATAATATATAAATTTTTTATAAGAAAATAAACCTTATTTATAAATTTACAATTAATATAAAGTCAAATAATTAAAATTTCCTTCAAAAATAAGTTTAAATCGTAAATCGCAAAATTTAAATCGTCTTATATAAGTTGATTGAATCTTATCTAAACGAAAGTTTATAGATTATTATAATTTCTGATTTTGCAAATCAATACATATCGATTCAATTAACATTTTAAATAAAAATTATTCATTCCCCACTCAAAGAAGTATCATATTCGAGCGAATTATTTATTGGTGTTGAGAAGCTAAAATCATATATCTTTAGTTAAAGGAGCACAAAAGTCATATTATTATCAAATAGAGCTTAAAAGGCACGTTTCTTTCAAAAGAATGGCACAAAAGATTATGGAAATAGTCCAACGAAAAGCACATGACCAGATAAATAGACAACTTTTAGCAACATATATTATACATTAAATAGAATGCAAGTAAAGAATACTGAAGCATCTAATTAAATTTAAGCAAATATGTTGTAACATGCACAACTTAAATTCAAATTGTACTCGAACCGCAAAAGATGATGCACAACAAATGATACAATCGGGTAAACTTAAATAGATATCTTATGAAATATAACTATTTACAAAATTTTATTTTTGATTTCCGTATAAAATATATATATATTATGTTTTATTAAAAAGAAATTATTACTTGTGTAAATTAAAATTACTTTTTGTTCTCGAAATCTTAACAAATTTCTCAATAACGTACTCATTTTCAATATTCATTATTTCTTCAAAATCGATACATAATTATAATTTAAATAATAATATATAAATATTTTATAAGAAAATAAACCTTATTTATTAATTTACTATTAACATAAAGTCAAATAATTAAAATTTACTTAAAAAACAAGTTTAAATCGTAAATCGCAAAATTTAAATCGTCTTATATAAGTTGATTGAATCTTATCTAAACGAAAGTTTATAGATTATTATAATATCTGATTTTGCAAATCAATACATATCGATTCAATTAACATTTTAAATAAAAATTATTCATTCTCCACTCAAAGAAGTATCATATTCGAGCGAATTATTTATTGGTGTTGAGAAGCTAAAATCATATAGCTTTAATTAAAGGAGCACAAAAGTCATATTATTATCAAATAGAGCTTAAAAAGCACGTTTCTTTCAAAAGAATGGCACAAAAGATTATGGAAATAGTCCAACGAAAAGCACATGACCAGATAAATAGACAACTTTTAGCAACATATATTATACATTAAATAGAATGCAAGTAAAGAATACTGAAGCATCTAATTAAATTTAAGCAAATATGTTGTAACATGCACAACTTAAATTCAAATTGTACTGGAACCACAAAAGATCATGCACAACAAATGATACAATCGGGTAAACTTAAATAGATATCTTATAAAATATAACTATTTACAAAATTTTATTTTTGATTTCCTTATAAAAAATATATATATTATGTTTTATGGAAGAAAAACATTATTACTTATGTAAAATTAAAATTACTTTTTGTTATCGAAATATAAACAAATTTCTCAATAACGTACTCATTTTCAATATTTATTATTTTTTGAAAATCGATACATAATTATAATTTAAATAATAATATATGAATTTTTTATAAGAAAATAAACCTTATTTATTAATTTACTATTAATATAAAGTCAAATAATTAAAATTTTCTTAAAAAACAAGTTTAAATCGTAAATCGCAAAATTTAAATCGTCTTATATAAGTTGATTGAATCTTATCTAAACGAAAATTTATAGATTATTATAATTTCTGATTTTGCAAATCAATACATATCGATTCAATTAACATTTTAAATAAAAATTATTCATTCCCCACTCAAAGAAGTATCATATTCGTGCGAATTATTTATTGGTGTTGAGATGCTAAAATCGAATAGCTTTAATTAAAGTAGCACAAAAGTCATATTATTATCAAATAGAGCTTAAAAAGCACGTTTCTTTCAAAAGAATAGCACAAAAGATTATGGAAATAGTCCAACGAAAAGCACATGACCAGATCAATAGACAACTTTTAGCAACAAATATTATACATTAAATAGAATGCAAGTAAAGAATAATGAAGTATCTAATTGAATTTAAGCAAATATGGTGTAACATGCACAACTTAAATTCAAATTGTACTTGAACTGCAAAAGATCATGCACAACAAATGATACAATCGAGTAAACTTAAATAGATGTCTTATGAAATATAACTATTTGCAAAATTTTATTTTTGATTTCCTTATAAAAAATATATATATTATGTTTTATGGAAGAAAAAAATTATTACTTATTTAAAATTAAAATTACTTTTTGTTCTCGAAATATAAACAAATTTCGCAATAACGTACTCATTTTCAATATTTATTATTTCTTGAAAATCGATACATAATTACAATTTAAATAATAATATATAAATTTTTTATAAGAAAATAAACCTTATTTATAAATTTACTATTACATTAAAGTCAAATAATTAAAATTTTCATAAAAAACAAGTTTAACTCATAAATCGCAAAATTTAAATCGTCTTATATAAGTTGATTGAATCTTATCTAAACGAAAATTTATAGATTATTATAATTTCTGATTTTGCAAATCAATACATATCGATTCAATTAACATTTTAAATAAAAATTATTCATTCCCCACTCAAAGAAGTATCATATTCGTGCGAATTATTTATTGGTGTTGAGATGCTAAAATCGAATAGCTTTAATTAAAGTAGCACAAAAGTCATATTATTATCAAATAGAGCTTAAAAAGCACGTTTCTTTCAAAAGAATAGCACAAAAGATTATGGAAATAGTCCAACGAAAAGCACATGACCAGATCAATAGACAACTTTTAGCAACAAATATTATACATTAAATAGAATGCAAGTAAAGAATACTGAAGCATCTAATTAAATTTAAGCAAATATGTTGTAACATGCACAACTTAAATTCAAATTGTACTGGAACCGCAAAAGATCATGCACAACAAATGATACAATCGGGTAAACTTAAATAGATATCTTATGAAATATAACTATTTACAAAATTTTATTTTTGATTTCCTTATAAAAAATATATATATTATGTTTTATGGAAGAAAAAAATTATTACTTATGTAAAATTAAAATTACTTTTTGTTCTCGAAATATAAACAAATTTCGCAATAACGTACTCATTTTCAATATTTATTATTTCTTGAAAATCGATACATAATTATAATTTAAATAATAATATAAACATTGTTTATAAAAAATAAACCTTATTTATTAATTTACTATTAATATAAAGTCAAATAATTAAAATTTTCATAAAAAAACAAGTTTAAATCGTAAATCACAAAATTTAAATCCTCTTATATTAGTTGAATGAATCTTATCTAAACAAAAATTTATAGATTATTATAATTTCTGATTTTGCAAATCAATACATATCGATTCAATTAACATTTTAAATAAAAATTATTCATTCCCCACTCAAAGAAGTATCATATTCGAGCGAATTATTTATTGGTGTTGAGAAGCTAAAATCATATAGCTTTAATTATAGGAGCACAAAAGTCATATTATTATCAAATAGAGCTTAAAAGACACGTTTCTTTCAAAAGAATGGCACAAAAGATTATGGAAATAGTCCAACGAAAAGCACATGACCAGATAAATAAACAACTTTTAGCAACATATATTATTCATTAAATAGAATGCATGTAAAGAATAGTGAAGCATCTAATTAAATTTAAGCAAATATGTTGTAACATGCACAACTTAAATTCAAATTGTACTGGAACCGCAAAAGATCATGCACAACAAATGTTACAATCGGGTAAACTTAAATAGATATCTTATGAAATATAACTATTTACTAAAATTTTATTTTTGATTTCCTTATAAAATATATATATATTATGTTTTATGGAAGAAAAAAATTATTACTTATGTAAAATTAAAATTACTTTTTGTTCTCAAAATCTAAACAAATTTCGCAATAACGTACTCATTTTCAATATTTATTATTTCTTAAAAATCGATACATAATTATAATTTAAATAATAATATATAACTTTTTAATAATAAAATAAACCTTTTTTATTAATTTACTATTCACATAAATTCAAATAATTAAAATTTACATAAAAAACAAGTTTAAATCGTAAATCGCAAAATTTAAATCGTCTTATATAAGTTGATTGAATCTTATCTAAATGAAAGTTTATAGATTATTATAATTTGCTATTTTGCAAATCAATACATATCGATACAATTAACATTTTAAATAAAAATTATTCATTCCCCACTCAAAGAAGTATCATATTCGAGCGAATTATTTATAGGTGTTGAGAAGCAAAAATCATATAGCTTTAATTAAAGGAGCACAAAAGTCATATTATTATCAAATAGAGCTTAAAAGACACGTTTCTTTCAAAAGAATGGCACAAAAGATTATGGAAATAGTCCAACGAAAAGCACATGACCAGATAAATAAACAACTTTTAGCAACATATATTATACATTAAATAGAATGCAAGTAAAGAATACTGAAGCATCTAATTAAATTTAAGCAAATATGTTGTAACATGCACAACTTAAATTCAAATTGTACTGGAACCGCAAAAGATCATGCACAACAAATGATACAATCGGGTAAACTTAAATAGATATCTTATGAAATATAACTATTTACAAAATTTTATTTTTGATTTCCTTATAAAAAATATATATATTATGTTTTATGGAAGAAAAAAATTATTACTTATGTAAAATTAAAATTACTTTTTGTTCTCGAAATCTTAACAAATTTCTCAATAACGTACTCATTTTCAATATTCATTATTTCTTCAAAATCGATACATAATTATAATTTAAATAATAATATATAAATATTTTATAAGAAAATAAACCTTATTTATTAATTTACTATTAACATAAAGTCAAATAATTAAAATTTACTTAAAAAACAAGTTTAAATCGTAAATCGCAAAATTTAAATCGTCTTATATAAGTTGATTGAATCTTATCTAAATGAAAGTTTATAGATTATTATAATTTCTGATTTTGCAAATCAATACATATCGATTCAATTAACATTTTAAATAAAAATTATTCATTCCCCACTCAAAGAAGTATCATATTCGAGCGAATTATTTATTGGTGTTGAGAAGCTAAAATCATATAGCTTTAATTAAAGGAGCACAAAAGTCATATTATTATCAAATAGAGCTTAAAAGTCACGTTTCTTTCAAAAGATGGCACAAAAGATTATGGAAATAGTCCAACGAAAAGCACATGACCAGATAAATAGACAACTTTTAGCAACATATATTATACATTAAATAGAATGCAAGTAAAGAATACTGAAGCATCTAATTAAATTTAAGCAAATATGTTGTAACATGCACAGCTTAAATTCAAATTGTACCGGAACCGCAAAATATCATGCACAACAAATGATACACTCGGGTAAACTTAAATAGATATCTTATGAAATATAACTATTTACAAAATTTTATTTTTGATTTCCTTATAAAATATATATATGTTATGTTTTATCAAAAAAAATTATTACTTGTGTAAAATTAAAATTACTTTTTGTTCTCGAAATCTAAACAAATTTCTCAATAACGTACTCATTTTCAATATTCATCATTTCTTCAAAATCGATACATAATTATAATTTAAATAATAATATATAATTTTTTTATAAGCAAAGAAACCTTATTTATTAATTAACTATTAACATAAAGTCAAATAATTAAAATTTACTTAAAAAAGAAGTTTAAATCGTAAATCGCAAAATTTAAATCGTCTTATATAAGTTGATTGAATCTTATCTAAATGAAAGTTTATAGATTATTATAATTTCTGATTTTGCAAATCAATACATATCGATTCAATTAACATTTTAAATAAAAATTATTCATTACCCACTCAAAGAAGTATCATATTCGAGCGAATTATTTATTGATGTTGAGAAGCTAAAATCATATAGCTTTAATTAACGGAGCACAAAAGTCATATTATTATCAAATAGAGCTTAAAAGTCACGTTTCTTTCAAAAGATGGCACAAAAGATTATGGAAATAGTCCAACGAAAAGCACATGACCAGATAAATAGACAACTTTTAGCAACATATATTATACATTAAATAGAATGCAAGTAAAGAATACTGAAGCATCTAATTAAATTTAAGCAAATATGTTGTAACATGCACAGCTTAAATTCAAATTGTACCGGAACCGCAAAATATCATGCACAACAAATGATACACTCGGGTAAACTTAAATAGATATCTTATGAAATATAACTATTTACAAAATTTTATTTTTGATTTCCTTATAAAATATATATATGTTATGTTTTATCAAAAAAAATTATTACTTGTGTAAAATTAAAATTACTTTTTGTTCTCGAAATCTAAACAAATTTCTCAATAACGTACTCATTTTCAATATTCATCATTTCTTCAAAATCGATACATAATTATAATTTAAATAATAATATATAATTTTTTTATAAGAAAATAAATCTTATTTATTAATTTACTATTAACATAAAGTCAAATAATTAAAATTTACTTAAAAAAGAAGTTTAAATCGTAAATCGCAAAATTTAAATCGTCTTATATAAGTTGATTGAATCTTATCTAAATGAAAGTTTATAGATTATTATAATTTCTGATTTTGCAAATCAATACATATCGATTCAATTAACATTTTAAATAAAAATTATTCATTACCCACTCAAAGAAGTATCATATTCGAGCGAATTATTTATTGATGTTGAGAAGCTAAAATCATATAGCTTTAATTAAAGGAGCACAAAAGTCATATTATTATCAAATAGAGCTTAAAAGTCACGTTTCTTTCAAAAGATGGCACAAAAGATTATGGAAATAGTCCAACGAAAAGCACATGACTAGATAAATAGACAACTTTTAGCAACATATATTATACATTAAATAGAATGCAAGTAAAGAATACTGAAGCATCTAATTAAATTTAAGCAAATATGTTGTAACATGCACAACTTAAATTCAAATTGTACTGGAACCGCAAAATATCATGCACAACAAATGATACAATAGGGTAAACTTAAATAGATATCTTATGAAATATAATTAATTACAAAATTTTATTTTTGATTTCCTTATAAAAAATATATATATTATGTTTTATGGAAGAAAAAAATTATTACTTATGTAAAATTAAAATTACTTTTTGTTCTCGAAATCTTAACAAATTTCTCAATAATGTACTCATTTTCAATATTCATTATTTCTTCAAAATCGATACATAATTATAATTTAAATAATAATATATAATTTTTTTATAAGAAAATTAACCTTATTTATTACTTTACTATTAACATAAAGTCAAATAATTAAAATTTACTTAAAACATAAGTTTAAATCGTAAATCGAAAATTTAAATCGTCTTATATAAGTTGATTCAATCTTATCTAAATGAAAGTTATAGATTATTATAATTTCTGATTTTACAAATCAATACATATCGATTCAATTAACATTTTAAATAAAAATTATTCATTTTGCACTCAAAGAAGTATCATATTCGAGCGAATTATTTATTGATGTTGAGAAGCTAAAATCATATAGCTTTAATTAAAGGAACACAAAAGTCATATTATTATTAAATAGAGCTTAAAAGTCACGTTTCTTTCAACAGATGGCACAAATGATTATGGGAATAGTCAAACGAAAAACACATGACTAGATAAATAGACAACTTTTAGCAACATATATTATACATTAAAGAGAATGCAAGTAAAGAATACTCTAGCATCTAATTAAATTTAAGCAAATATGTTGTAACATGCACAACTTAAATTCAAATTGTACTGGAACCGCAAAAGATCATGCACAACAAATGATACAATAGGGTAAACTTAAATTTATATCTTATGAAATATAATTATTTACAAAATTTTATTTTTGATTTCCTTATAAAATATATATATATTATGTTTTATCAAAAAAAATTATTACTTGTGTAAAAGTAAAATTACTTTTTGTTCTCGAAATCTCAACAAATTTCTCAATAACGTACTCATTTTCAATATTCATCATTTCTTCAAAATCGATACATAATTATAATTTAAATAATAATATATAATTTTTTTATAAGAAAATAAACCTTATTTATTAATTTACTATTAACATAAAGTCAAATAATTAAAATTTACTTAAAAAAGAAGTTTAAATCGTAAATCGCAAAATTTAAATCGTCTTATATAAGTTGATTGAATCTTATCTAAATGAAAGTTTATAGATTATTATAATTTCTGATTTTGCAAATCAATACATATCGATTCAATTAACATTTTAAATAAAAATTATTCATTCCCCACTCAAAGAAGTATCATATTCGAGCGAATTATTTATTGGTGTTGAGAAGCTAAAATCATATACCTTTAATTAACGGAGCACAAAAGTCATATTATTATCAAATAGAGCTTAAAAGTCACGTTTCTTTCAAAAGATGGCACAAAAGATTATGGAAATAGTCCAACGAAAAGCACATGACTAGATAAATAGACAACTTTTAGCAACATATATTATACATTAAATAGAATGCAAGTAAAGAATACTGAAGCATCTAATTAAATTTAAGCAAATATGTTGTAACATGCACAACTTAAATTCAAATTGTACCGGAACCGCAAAATATCATGCACAACAAATGATACAATCGGGTAAACTTAAATAGATATCTTATGAAATATAACTATTTACAAAATTTTATTTTTGATTTCCTTATAAAATATATATATATTATGTTTTATCAAAAAAAAATTATTACTTGTGTAAAATTAAAATTACTTTTTGTTCTCGAAATCTAAACAAATTTCTCAATAACGTACTCATTTTCAATATTCATCATTTCTTCAAAATCGATACATAATTATAATTTAAATAATAATATATAATTTTTTTATAAGAAAATAAACCTTATTTATTAATTTACTATTAACATAAAGTCAAATAATTAAAATTTACTTAAAAAACAAGTTTAAATCGTAAATCGCAAAATTTAAATCGTCTTATATAAGTTGATTGAATCTTATCTAAATGAAAGTTTAGAGATTATTATAATTTCTGATTTTGCAAATCAATACATATCGATTCAATTAACATTTTAAATAAAAATTATTCATTCCCCACTCAAAGAAGTATCATATTCGAGCGAATTATTTATAGGTGTTGAGAAGCAAAAATCATATAGCTTTAATTAAAGGAGCACAAAAGTCATATTATTATCAAATAGAGCTTAAAAGACACCTTTGTTTCAAAAGAATGGCACAAAAGATTATGGAAATAGTCCAACGAAAAGCACATGACCAGATAAATAAACAACTTTTAGCAACATATATTATTCATTAAATAGAATGCATGTAAAGAATAGTGAAGCATCTAATTAAATTTAAGCAAATATGTTGTAACATGCACAACTTAAATTCAAATTGTACATTAACCGCAAAAGATCATGCACAACAAATGTTACAATCGGGTAAACTTAAATAGATATCTTATGAAATATAACTATTTACTAAAATTTTATTTTTGATTTCCTTATAAAATATATATATATTATGTTTTATGGAAGAAAAAAATTATTACTTATGTAAAATTAAAATTACTTTTTGTTCTCGAAATCTCAACAAATTTCTCAATAACGTACTCATTTTCAATATTCATCATTTCTTCAAAATCGATACATAATTATAATTTAAATAATAATATATAATTTTTTTATAAGAAAATAAACCTTATTTATTAATTTACTATTAACATAAAGTCAAATAATTAAAATTTACTTAAAAAAGAAGTTTAAATCGTAAATCGCAAAATTTAAATCGTCTTATATAAGTTGATTGAATCTTATCTAAATGAAAGTTTATAGATTATTATAATTTCTGATTTTGCAAATCAATACATATCGATTCAATTAACATTTTAAATAAAAATTATTCATTACCCACTCAAAGAAGTATCATATTCGAGCGAATTATTTATTGGTGTTGAGAAGCTAAAATCATATAGCTTTAATTAACGGAGCACAAAAGTCATATTATTATCAAATAGAGCTTAAAAGACACGTTTCTTTCAAAAGAATGGCAAAAAAGATTATGGAATAATACAACCATAAGCACATGACCATATAAATAGACAACTTTTAGCAACATATATTATACATTAAATAGAATGCATGTAAAGAATACTGAAGCATGTAATTAAATTTAAGCAAATATGTTGTAACATGCACAACTTAAATTCAAATTGTATTGGAACCGCAAAAGATCATGCACAAACAAATGATACAATCGGGTAAACTTAAATAGATGTCTTATAAAATATAACTATTTACAAAATTTTATTTTTGATTTCCTTATAAAAAATATATATATTATGTTTTGTTAAAAAAAATTATTACTTGTGTAAATTAAAATTATTTTTTGTTCTCGAAATCTTAACAAATTTCTCAATAACGTACTCATTTTCAATATTCATTATTTCTTCAAAATCGATACATAATTATAATTTAAATAATAATATATAATTTTTTTATAAGAAAATAAACCTTATTTATTAATTTACTATTAACATAAAGTCAAATAATTAAAATTTACTTAAAAAAGAAGTTTAAATCGTAAATCGCAAAATTTAAATCGTCTTATATAAGTTGATTGAATCTTATCTAAATGAAAGTTTATAGATTATTATAATTTCTGATTTTGCAAATCAATACATATCGATTCAATTAACATTTTAAATAAAAATTATTCATTACCCACTCAAAGAAGTATCATATTCGAGCGAATTATTTATTGGTGTTGAGAAGCTAAAATCATATAGCTTTAATTAACGGAGCACAAAAGTCATATTATTATCAAATAGAGCTTAAAAGACACGTTTCTTTCAAAAGAATGGCAAAAAAGATTATGGAATAATACAACCATAAGCACATGACCATATAAATAGACAACTTTTAGCAACATATATTATACATTAAATAGAATGCAAGTAAAGAATACTGAAGCATCTAATTAAATTTAAGCAAATATGTTGTAACATGCACTGCTTAAATTCAAATTTTACCGGAACCGCAAAATATCATGCACAACAAATGATACACTCGGGTAAACTTAAATAGATATCTTATGAAATATAACTATTTACAAAATTTTATTTTTGATTTCCTTATAAAATATATATATGTTATGTTTTATCAAAAAAAATTATTACTTGTGTAAAATTAAAATTACTTTTTGTTCTCGAAATCTAAACAAATTTCTCAATAACGTACTCATTTTCAATATTCCTCATTTCTTCAAAATCGATACATAATTATAATTTAAATAATAATATATAATTTTTTTATAAGAAAATAAACCTTATTTATTAATTTACTATTAACATAAAGTCAAATAATTAAAATTTACTTAAAAAACAAGTTTAAATCGTAAATCGCAAAATTTAAATCGTCTTATATAAGTTGATTGAATCTTATCTAAATGAAAGTTTATAGATTATTATAATTTCTGATTTTGCAAATCAATACATATCGATTCAATTAACATTTTAAATAAAAATTATTCATTCCCCACTCAAAGAAGTATCATATTCGAGCGAATTATTTATTGGTGTTGAGAAGCTAAAATCATATAGCTTTAATTAAAGGAGCACAAAAGTCATATTATTATCAAATAGAGCTTAAAAGACACGTTTCTTTCAAAAGAATGGCACAAAAGATTATGGAAATAGTCCAACCATAAGCACATGACCAGATAAATAGACAACTTTTAGCAACATATATTATACATTAAATAGAATGCAAGTAAAGAATACTGAAGCATCTAATTAAATTTAAGCAAATATGTTGTAACATGCACAACTTAAATTCAAATTGTACTTGAACTGCAAAAGATCATGCACAACAAATGATACAATCGAGTAAACTTAAATAGATGTCTTATGAAATATAACTATTTGCAAAATTTTATTTTTGATTTCCTTATAAAAATATATATATTATGTTTTATGGAAGAAAAAATTATTACTTGTGTAAATTAAAATTACTTTTTGTTCTCGAAATCTTAACAAATTTCTCAATAACGTACTCATTTTCAATATTCATTATTTCTTCAAAATCGATACATAATTATAATTTAAATAATAATATATAAATATTTTATAAGAAAATAAACCTTATTTATTAATTTACTATTAACATAAAGTCAAATAATTAAAATTTACTTAAAAAACAAGTTTAAATCGTAAATCGCAAAATTTAAATCGTCTTATATAAGTTGATTGAATCTTATCTAAACGAAAGTTTATAGATTATTATAATTTCTAATTTTGCAAATCAATACATATCGATTCAATTAACATTTTAAATAAAAATTATTCATTCCCCACTCAAAGAAGTATCATATTCGAGCGAATTATTTATTGGTGTTGAGAAGCTAAAATCATATAGCTTTAATTAAAGGAGCACAAAAGTCATATTATTATCAAATAGAGCTTAAAAGACACGTTTCTTTCAAAAGAATGGCACAAAAGATTATGGAAATAGTCCAACCATAAGCACATGACCAGATAAATAGACAACTTTTAGCAACATATATTATACATTAAATAGAATGCAAGTAAAGAATACTGAAGCATCTAATTAAATTTAAGCAAATATGCTCTAACATACACAACTTAAATTCAAATTTTACTGGAACCGCAAAAGATCATGCACAACAAATGATACAATCGGGTAAACTTAAATAGATGTCTTATGAAATACAACTATTTACAAAATTTTATTTTTGATTTCCTTATAAAAAATATATATATTATGTTTTATGGAAGAAAAAAATTATTACTTATGTAAAATTAAAATTACTTTTTGTTCTCGAAATATAAACAAATTTCTCAATAACGGACTCATTTTCAATATTTATTATATCTTGAAAATCGTTACATAATTATAATTTAAATAATAATAAATAAATTTTTATAAGAAAATAAACCTTATTTATTAATTTACAATTAACATAATGTCAAATAATTAAAATTTTCTTAAAAAACAAGTTTAAATCGTAAATCGCAATATTTAAATCGTTTTATATAAGTTGATTGAATCTTATCTAAACGAAAGTTTATAGATTATTATAATTTTTTGATTTTGCAAATCATTACATATCGATTCAATTAACATTTTAAATAAAAATTATTCATTCCCCACTCAAAGAAGTATCATATTCGAGCGAATTATTTATTGGTGTTGAGAAGCTAAAATCATATAGCTTTAATTAAAGGAGCACAAAAGTCATATTATTATCAAATCGAGCTTAAAAGACACGTTTCTTTCAAAAGAATGGCACAAAAGATTATGGAAATAGTCCAACCATAAGCACATGATCAGATAAATAGACAACTTTTAGCAACATATATTATACATTAAATAGAATGTAAGTAAAGAATATTGAAGCATCTAATTAAATTTAAGCAAATATCTTGTAACATGCACAACTTAAATTCAAATTGTACTGGAACCGCAAAAGATCATGCACAACAAATGATACAATCGGGTAAACTTAAATAGATGTCTTATGAAATATAACTATTTACAAAATTTTATTTTTGATTTCCTTATAAAAATATATATATTATGTTTTATGGAAGAAAAAAATTATTACTTATGTAAAATTAAAATTACTTTTTGTTCTCGAAATCTAAACAAATTTCTCAATAACGTACTCATTTTCAATATTCATCATTTCTTCAAAATCGATACATAATTATAATTTAAATAATAATATATAATTTTTTTATAAGAAAATAAACCTTATTTATTAATTTACTATTAACATAAAGTCAAATAATTAAAATTTACTTAAAAAACAAGTTTAAATCGTAAATCGCAAAATTTAAATCGTCTTATATAAGTTGATTGAATCTTATCTAAATGAAAGTTTATAGATTATTATAATTTCTGATTTTGCAAATCAATACATATCGATTCAATTAACATTTTAAATAAAAATTATTCATTCCCCACTCAAAGAAGTATCATATTCGAGCGAATTATTTATTGGTGTTGAGAAGCTAAAATCATATAGCTTTAATTAAAGGAGCACAAAAGTCATATTATTATCAAATAGAGCTTAAAAGACACGTTTCTTTCAAAAGAATGGCACAAAAGATTATGGAAATAGTCCAACGAAAAGCACATGACCAGATCAATAGACAACTTTTAGCAACAAATATTATACATTAAATAGAATGCAAGTAAAGAATAATGAAGTATCTAATTGAATTTAAGCAAATATGCTGTAACATGCACAACTTAAATTCAAATTGTACTTGAACTGCAAAAGATCATGCACAACAAATGATACAATCGAGTAAACTTAAATAGATGTCTTATGAAATATAACTATTTGCAAAATTTTATTTTTGATTTCCTTATAAAAAATATATATATTATGTTTTATGAAAGAAAAAAATTATTACTTATTTAAAATTAAAATTACTTTTTGTTCTCGAAATATAAACAAATTTCGCAATAACGTACTCATTTTCAATATTTATTATTTCTTGAAAATCGATACATAATTACAATTTAAATAATAATATATAACTTTTTAATAATAAAATAAACCTTATTTATTAATTTACTATTCACATAAATTCAAATAATTAAAATTTACATAAAAAACAAGTTTAAATCGTAAATCACAAAATTTAAATCCTCTTATATTAGTTGAATGAATCTTATCTAAACGAAAGTTTATAGATTATTATAATTTCTGATTTTGCAAATCAATACATATCGCTTCAATTAACATTTTAAATAAAAATTATTCATTCCCCACTCAAAGAAGTATCATATTCGAGCGAATTATTTATTTGAATTGAAAAGGTAAAATCGTATAACTTTAATTGAAGGAGCAAAAGTCATATTATTATCAAATATGGTTTAAAAGGCATGTTTCTTTCAAAAGAATGGCACAAAAGATTATGGAAATAGTCCAACCGTAAGCATAAGACCAGATAAATAGACAACTTTAAGCAACATATATTATACATTAAATATAATGTAAGTAAAGAATATTGAAGCATCTAATTAAATTTAAGCATATATCGTGTAACATGCACTACTTCAATTAAAATTGTACGGCAACCACAAAAGATGATGCACAATAAATGATACAATCGGGTAAACTTAAATAGATGTCTTATGAAATACAACTATTTACAACATTTTATTTTTGATTTCCTTATAAAAAATATATATATTATGTTTTATGGAAGAAAAAAATTATTACTTATGTAAAATTAAAATTACTTTTTGTTCTCAAAATCTAAACAAATTTCTCAATAACGTACTCATTTTCAATATTTATTATTTCTTGAAAATCGATACATAATTATAATTTAAATAATAATACATAAATTTTTTATAAGAAAATAAACCTTATTTATAAATTTACTATTAACATAAAGTCAAATAATTAAAATTTTCATAAAAACAAGTTTAAATCGTAAATCGCAAAATTTAAATCGTCTTATATAAGTTGATTGAATCTTATCTAAATGAAAGTGTATAGATTATTATAATTTCTGATTTTGCAAATCAATACATATCGATTCAATTAACATTTTAAATAAAAATTATTCATTACCCACTCAAAGAAGTATCATATTCGAGCGAATTATTTATTGGTGTTGAGAAGCTAAAATCATATAGCTTTAATTAACGGAGCACAAAAGTCATATTATTATCAAATAGAGCTTAAAAGACACGTTTCTTTCAAAAGAATGGCAAAAATGATTATGGAATAATACAACCATAAGCACATGACCATATAAATAGACAACTTTTAGCAACATATATTATACATTAAATAGAATGCAAGTAAAGAATACTGAAGCATCTAATTAAATTTAAGCAAATATGTTGTAACATGCACTGCTTAAATTCAAATTTTACCGGAACCGCAAAATATCATGCACAACAAATGATACACTCGGGTAAACTTAAATAGATATCTTATGAAATATAACTATTTACAAAATTTTATTTTTGATTTCCTTATAAAAAATATATATATTATGTTTTATGGAAGAAAAAAATTATTACTTATTTAAAATTAAAATTACTTTTTGTTCTCGAAATATAAACAAATTTCGCAATAACGTACTCATTTTCAATATTTATTATTTCTTGAAAATCGATACATAATTACAATTTAAATAATAATATATAAATTTTTTATAAGAAAATAAACCTTATTTATAAATTTACTATTACATTAAAGTCAAATAATTAAAATTTTCTTAAAAAACAAGTTTAAATCGTAAATCGCAAAATTTAAATCGTCTTATATAAGTTGATTGAATCTTATCTAAACGAAAATTTATAGATTATTATAATTTCTGATTTTGCAAATCAATACATATCGATTCAATTAACATTTTAAATAAAAATTATTCATTCCCCACTCAAAGAAGTATCATATTCGTGCGAATTATTTATTGGTGTTGAGAAGCTAAAATCATATAGCTTTAATTAAAGGAGCACAAAAGTCATATTATTATCAAATAGAGCTTAAAAGGCACGTTTCTTTCAAAAGAATGGCACAAAAGATTATGGAAATAGTCCAACCATAAGCACATAACCAGATAAATAGACAACTTTTAGCAACATATATTATTCATTAAATAGAATGCATGTAAAGAATAGTGAAGCATCTAATTAAATTTAAGCAAATATGTTGTAACATGCACAACTTAAATTCAAATTGTACTGGAACCGCAAAAGATCATGCACAACAAATGATACAATCGGGTAAACTTAAATAGATGTCTTATGAAATATAACTATTTACAAAATTTTATTTTTGATTTCCTTATAAAAAATATATATATTATGTTTTATGGAAGAAAAAAATTATTACTTATGTAAAATTAAAATTACTTTTTGTTCTCGAAATATAAACAAATTTCGCAATAACGTACTCATTTTCAATATTTATTATTTCTTGAAAATCGATACATAATTATAATTTAAATAATAATATATAAATTTTTTATAAGAAAATAAACCTTATTTATAAATTTACTATTAACATAAAGTCAAATAATTAAAATTTTCTTAAAAAATAAGTTTAAATCGTAAATCGCAAAATTTAAATCGTCTTATATAAGTTGATTGAATCTTATCTAAACGAAAGTTTATAGATTATTATAATTTCTGATTTTGCAAATCAATACATATCGATTCAATTAACATTTTAAATAAAAATTATTCATTCCCCACTCAAAGAAGTATCATATTCGAGCGAATTATTTATTGGTGTTGAGAAGCTAAAATCATATAGCTTTAATTAAAGGAGCACAAAAGTCATATTATTATCAAATAGAGCTTAAAAGGCATGTTTCTTTCAAAAGAATGGCACAAAAGATTATGAAAATAGTCCAACCATAAGCACATAACTAGATAAATAGACAACTTTAAGCAACATATATTATAAATTAAATAGAATCCATGTAAAGAATACTGATGCATCTAATTAAATTTAAGCAAATATGTTGTAACATGCACAACTTGAATTCAAATTGTACTCGAAGCGCAAAAGATCATGCACAACAAATGATACAATCGGGCAAACTTAAATAGATGTCTCATGAAATATAACTATTTACAAAATTTTATTTTTGATATCCTTATAAAAAATATATATATTATGTTTTATGGAAGAAAAATTTATTACTTATGTAAAATTAAAATTACTTTTTGTTCTCGAAATATAAACAAATTTCGCAATAACGTAATCATTTTCAATATTTATTATTTCTTGAAAATCGATACATAATTATAATTTAAATAATAATATATAAATTTTTATAAGAAAATAAACCTTATTTATAAATTTACTATTAACATAAAGTCAAATAATTAAAATTTTCTTAAAAAATAAGTTTAAATCGTAAATCGCAAAATTTAAATCGTCTTATATAAGTTGATTGAATCTTATCTAAACGAAAGTTTATAGATTATTATAATTTCTGATTTTGCAAATCAATACATATGGATTCAATTAACATTTTAAATAAAAATTATTCATTCCCCACTCAAAGAAGTATCATATTCGAGCGAATTATTTATTCGTGTTGAGAAGCTAAAATCATATAGATTTATCAAATAGAGCTTAAAAGACATGTTTCTTTCAAAAGAATGGCACAAAAGATTATGAAAATAGTCCAACTATAAGCACATAAATAGATAAATAGACAACTTTAAGCAACATATATTATACATTAAATAGAATGCAAGTAAAGAATACTGAAGCATCTAATTAAATTTAAGCAAATATGTTGTAACATGCACAACTTAAATTCAAATTGTACTGGAACCGCAAAAGATCATGCACAACAAATGATACAATCGGGTAAACTTAAATAGATGTCTTATGAAATATAACTATTTACAAAATTTTATTTTTGATTTCCTTATAAAAAATATATATATTATGTTTTATGGAAGAAAAAAATTATTACTTATGTAAAATTAAAATTACTTTTTGTTCTCGAAATATAAACAAATTTCGCAATAACGTAATCATTTTCAATATTTATTATTTCTTGAAAATCGATTCATAATTATAATTTAAATAATAATATATAAATTTTTTATAAGAAAATAACCTTATTTATAAATTTACTAATTACATAAAGTCAAATAATTAAAATTTTCTTAAAAAACAAGTTTAAATCGTAAATCGCAAAATTTAAATCGTCTTATATATGATGAATGAATCTTATCTAAACAAAAATTTATAGATTATTATAATTTCTGATTTTGCAAATCAATACATATCGATTCAAATAAAAATTATAAATAAAAATTATTCATTCTCCACTCAAAGAAGTATCATATTCGAGCAAATTATTTATTAGTATTGAGAAGCTAAAATCGTATGGCTTTAATTAAAGGAGCACAAAAGTCATATTATTATCAAATAGAGCTTAAAAGGCATGTTTCTTTCAAAAGAATGGCACAAAAGATTATGAAAATAGTCCAACCATAAGCACATACCTAGATAAATAGACAACTTTAAGCAACATATATTATACATTAAATAGAATGCAAGTAAAGAATACTGAAGCATCTAATTAAATTTAAGCAAATATGTTGTAACATGCACAACTTACATTCAAATTGTACTAGAACCGCAAAAGATCATGCACAACAAATGATACAATCAGGTAAACTTAAATAGATGTCTTATGAAATATAACTATTTACAAAATTTTATTTTTGATTTCCTTATAAAAAATATATATATTATGTTTTATGGAAGAAAAAAATTATTACTTATGTAAAATTAAAATTACTTTTTGTTCTCGAAATATAAACAAATTTCGCAATAACATAATCATTTTCAATATTTATTATTTCTTGAAAATCGATTCATAATTATAATTTAAATAATAATATATAAATTTTTTATAAGAAAATAACCTTATTTATAAATTTACTAATTACATAAAGTCAAATAATTAAAATTTTCATAAAAAACAAGTTTAAATAGTAAATCGCAAAATTTAAATCGTCTTATATATGATGAATGAATCTTATCTAAACCAAAATTTATAGATTATTATAATTTCTGATTTTGCAAATCAATACATATCGCTTGACTTAACATTTTAAATAAAAATTATTCATTCCACACTCAAACAAGTATCATATTCGTGCGAATTATTTATTCTTGTTGAGAAGCTAAAATCATATGGCTTTAATTAAAGGAGCATAAAAGTCATATTACTATCAATAAGAGCTTAAAAGTCATGTTTCTTTCAAAAGAATGGCACAAATGATTATGGAAATAGTCCAACTATAAGCACATAACTAGATAAATAGACAACTTTAAGCAACATATATTATACATTAAATAGAATACAAGTAAAGGATACTAAACCATCTAATTAAATTTAAGCAAATATGTTGTAAAATGCACAACTTACATTCAAATTGTACTAGAACCGCAAAAGATCATGCACAACAAATGATACAATCGGGTAAATTTAAATAGATGTCTTATGAAATATAACTATTTACAAAATTTTATTTTTCATTTCCTTATAAAAAATATATATATTATGTTTTATGGAAGAAAAAAATTATTACTTATGTAAAATTAAAATTACTTTTTGTTCTCGAAATATAAACAAATTTCGCAATAACGTAATCATTTTCAATATTTATTATTTCTTGAAAATCGATTCATATTTATAATTTTAATAATAATATATAAATTTTTTATAAGAAAATAAACCTTATTTATAAATTTACTATTAACATAAAGTCAAATAATTAAAATTTTCTAAAAAAATAATCTTAAATCGTAAATCGCAAAATTTAAATCGTCTTATATAAGTTGATTGAATCTTATCTAAACGAAAGTTTATAGATTATTATAATTTCTGATTTTGCAAATCAATACATATCGCTTCAATTAACATTTTAAATAAAAATTATTTATTCCCCACTCAAAGAAGTATCATATTCGTGCGAATTATTTATTGCTGTAAAGAAGCTAAAATCATATGGCTTTAATTAAAGGAGCATAAAAGTCATATTACTATCAAATAGAGCTTAAAAGTCATGTTTCTTTTAAAAGAATGGCACAAAAGATTATGGAAATAGTCCAACCATAAGCACATAACTAGATAAATAGACAACTTTAAGCAACATATATTATACATTAAATAGAATGCAAGTAAAGAATACTGAAGCATCTAATTAAATTTAAGCAAATATGTTGTAACATGCACAACTTACATTCAAATTGTACTGGAACCGCAAAAGATCATGCACAACAAATGATACAATCAGGTAAACTTAAATAGATGTCTTATGAAATATAACTATTTACAAAATTTTATTTTTGATTTCCTTATAAAAAAATATATATATTATGTTTTATGGAAGAAAAAAATTATTACTTATGTAAAATTAAAATTACTTTTTGTTCTCGAAATATAAACAAATTTCGCAATAACGTAATCATTTTCAATATTTATTATTTCTTGAAAATCGATTCATAATTATAATTTAAATAATAATATATAAATTTTTTATAAGAAAATAAACCTTATTTATAAATTTACTATTAACATAAAGTCAAATAATTAAAAGTTTCTAAAAAAATAATCTTAAATCGTAAATCGCAAAATTTAAATCGTCTTATATAAGTTGATTGAATCTTATCTAAAGGAAATTTTATAGATTATTATAATTTCTGATTTTGCAAATCAATACATATCGCTTCAATTAACATTTTAAATAAAAATTATTCATTCTCCACTCAAAGAAGTATCATATTCGAGCGAATTATTTATTTGTATTGAGAAGGTAAAATCATATAGCTTTAATTAAAGGAGCAAAAGTCATATTATTATCAAATAGAGCTTAAAAGGCATGTTTCTTTCAAAAGAATGGCACAAAAGATTATGGAAATAGTCCAACCATAAGCACATAACTAGATAAATAGACAACTTTAAGCAACATATATTATACATTAAATAGAATGCAAGTAAAGAATACTGAAGCATCAAATTAAATTTAAGCAAATATGTTGTAACATGCACAACTTACATTCAAATTGTACTGGAACCGCAAAAGATCATGCACAACAAATGATACAATCAGGTAAACTTAAATAGATGTCTTATGAAATATAACTATTTACAAAATTTTATTTTTGATTTCCTTATAAAAAATATATATATTATGTTTTATGGAAGAAAAAAATTATTACTTATGTAAAATTAAAATTACTTTTTGTTCTCAAAATATAAACAAATTTCGCAATAACGTAATCATTTTCAATATTTATTATTTCTTGAAAATCGATTCATAATTATAATTTAAATAATAATATATAAATTTTTTATAAGAAAATAAACCTTATTTATAAATTTACTATTAACATATAGTCAAATAATTAAAAGTTTTTTAAAAAATAATATTAAATTGTAAATCGCAAAATTTAAATCGTCTTATATAAGTTGATTGAATCTTATCTAAACGAAAGTTTATAGATTATTATAATTTCTGATTTTGCAAATCAATACATATCGCTTCAATTAACATTTTAAATAAAAATTATTCATTCCCCACTCAAAGAAGTATCATATTCGAGCGAATTATTTATTTGTATTGAGAAGGTAAAATCATATAGCTTTAATTAAAGGAGCAAAAGTCATATTATTATCAAATAGAGCTTAAAAGTCATGTTTCTTTCAAAAGAATGGCACAAAAGATTATGGAAATAGTCCAACCATAAGCACATAACTAGATAAATAGACAACTTTAAGCAACATATATTATACATTAAATAGAATACAAGTAAAGAATACTAAACCATCTAATTAAATTTAAGCATATATGTTGTAACATGCACAACTTACATTCAAATTGTACTGGAACCGCAAAAGATCATGCACAACAAATGATACAATCGGGTAAATTTAAATAGATGTCTTATGAATTATAACTATTTACAAAATTTTATTTTTCATTTCCTTATAAAAAATATATGTATTATGTTTTTTGGAAGAAAAAAATTATTACTTATGTAAAATTAAAATTACTTTTTGTTCTCGAAATATAAACAAATTTCGCAATAACGTAATCATTTTCAATATTTATTATTTCTTGAAAATCGATTCATAATTATAATTTAAATAATAATATATAAATTTTTTATAAGAAAATAAACCTTAATTATAAATTTACTATTAACATAAAGTCAAATAATTAAAAGTTTCTAAAAAAATAATCTTAAATCGTAAATCGCAAAATTTAAATCGTCTTATATAAGTTGATTGAATCTTATCTAAACGAAAGTTTATAGATTATTATTATTTCTGATTTTCCAAATCAATACATATCGCTTCAATTAACATTTTAAATAAAAATTATTCATTCCCCACTCAATGAAGTATCATATTCGAGCGAATTATTTATTTGTATTGAGAAGGTAAAATCATATAGCTTTAATTTAAGGAGCAAAAGTCATATTATTATCAAATAGGGCTTAAAAGGCATGTTTCTTTCAAAAGAATGGCACAAAAGATTATGGAAATAGTCCAAACATAAGCACATTACTAGATAAATAGACAACTATAAGCAACATATATTATACATTAAATAGAATGCAAGTAAAGAATACTGAAGCATCAAATTAAATTTAAGCAAATATGTTGTAACATGCACAACTTACATTCAAATTGTACTGGAACCGCAAAAGATCATGCACAACAAATGATACAATCAGGTAAACTTAAATAGATGTCTTATGAAATATAACTATTTACAAAATTTTATTTTTGATTTCCTTATAAAAAATATATATATTATGTTTTATGGAAGAAAAAATTATTACTTATGTAAAATTAAAATTACTTTTTGTTCTCAAAATATAAACAAATTTCGCAATAACGTAATCATTTTCAATATTTATTATTTCTTGAAAATCGATTCATAATTATAATTTAAATAATAATATATAAATTTTTTATAAGAAAATAAACCTTATTTATAAATTTACTATTAACATAAAGTCAAATAATTAAAAGTTTCTAAAAAAATAATCTTAAATCGTAAATCGCAAAATTTAAATCGTCTTATATAAGTTGATTGTATCTTATCTAAAGGATATTTTATAGATTATTATAATTTTTTGATTTTGCAAATCAATACATATCGCTTCAATTAACATTTTAAATAAAAATTATTCATTCTCCACTCAAACAAGTATCATATTCGAGCGAATTATGTATTTGTATTGAGAAGGTAAAATCATATAGCTTTAATTAAAGGAGCAAAAGTCATATTATTATCAAATAGGGCTTAAAAGGCATGTTTCTTTCAAAAGAATGGCACAAAAGATTATGGAAATAGTCCAACCATAAGCACATAACTAGATAAATAGACAACTTTAAGCAACATATATTATACATTAAATAGAATGCAAGTAAAGAATACTGAAGCATCTAATTAAATTTAAGCAAATATGTTGTAACATGCACAACTTACATTCAAATATTACTGCAACTGCAAAAGATCATGCACAATAAATGATACAATCAGGTAAACATAAATAGATGTCTTATGAAATATAACTATTTACAAAATTTTATTTTTGATTTCCTTATAAAAAATATATATATTATGTTTTATGGAAGAAAAAAATTATTACTTATGTAAAATTAAAATTGCTTTTTGTTCTCGAAATATAAAAAAATTTTGCAATAACGTAATCATTTTCAATATTTATTATTTCTTGAAAATCGATTCATAATTATAATTTAAATAATAATATATAAATGTTTTATAAGAAAATAAACCTTATTTATAAATTTACTATTAACATAAAGTCAAATAATTAAAAAAATTTTAAAAAATAATCTTAAATCGTAAATCGCAAAATTTAAATCGTCTTATATAAGTTGATTGAATCTTATCTAAACGAAATTTTATAGATTATTATAATTTTTGATTTTGCAAATCAATACATATCGCTTCAATTAACATTTTAAATAAAAATTATTCATTCTCCACTCAAAGAAGTATCATATTCGAGCGAATTATTTATTTGTATTGAGAAGGTAAAATCATATAGCTTTAATTAAAGGAGCAAAAGTCATATTATTATCAAATAGGGCTTAAAAGGCATGTTTCTTTCAAAAGAATGGCACAAAAGATTATGGAAATAGTCCAACCATAAGCACATAACTAGATAAATAGACAACTTTAAGCAACATATATTATACATTAAATAGAATGCAAGTAAAGAATACTGAAGCATCAAATTAAATTTAAGCAAATATGTTGTAACATGCACAACTTACATTCAAATTGTACTGGAACCGCAAAAGATCATGCACAACAAATGATACAATCAGGTAAACTTAAATAGATGTCTTATGAAATATAACTATTTACAAAATTTTATTTTTGATTTCCTTATAAAAAATATATATATTATGTTTTATGGAAGAAAAAAATTATTACTTATGTAAAATTAAAATTACTTTTTGTTCTCGAAATATAAACAAATTTCGCAATAACGTAATCATTTTCAATATTTATTATTTCTTGAAAATCGATTCATAATTATAATTTAAATAATAATATATAAATTTTTTATAAGAAAATAAACCTTATTTATAAATTTACTATTAACATAAAGTCAAATAATTAAAAGTTTCTAAAAAAATAATCTTAAATCGTAAATCGCAAAATTTAAATCGTCTTATATAAGTTGATTGAATCTTATCTAAAGGATATTTTATAGATTATTATAATTTTTTGATTTTGCAAATCAATACATATCGCTTCAATTAACATTTTAAATAAAAATTATTCATTCTCCACTCAAACAAGTATCATATTCGAGCGAATTTTTTATTTGTATTGAGAAGGTAAAATCATATAGCTTTAATTAAAGGAGCAAAAGTCATATTATTATCAAATTGGGCTTAAAAGTCATGTTTCTTTCAAAAGAATGGCACAAATGATTATGGAAATAGTCCAACTATAAGCACATAACTAGATAAATAGACAACTTTAAGCAACATATATTATACATTAAATAGAATACAAGTAAAGGATACTAAACCATCTAATTAAATTTAAGCAAATATGTTGTAAAATGCACAACTTACATTCAAATTGTACTAGAACCGCAAAAGATCATGCACAACAAATGATACAATCGGGTAAATTTATATAGATGTCTTATGAAATATATCTATTTACAAAATTTTATTTTTCATTTCCTTATAAAAAATATATATTATGTTTTATGGAAGAAAAAAATTATTACTTATGTAAAATTAAAATTACTTTTTGTTCTCGAAATATAAACAAATTTCGCAATAACATAATCATTTTCAATATTTATTATTTCTTGAAAATCGATTCATAATTATAATTTAAATAATAATATATAAATTTTTTATAAGAAAATAAACCTTATTTATAAATTTACTATTAACATAAAGTCAAATAATTAAAAGTTTCTAAAAAAATAATCTTAAATCGTAAATCGCAAAATTTAAATCGTCTTATATAAGTTGATTGAATCTTATCTAAAGGAAATTTTATAGATTATTATAATTTCTGATTTTGCAAATCAATACATATCGCTTCAACTAACATTTTAAATAAAAATTATTCATTCTCCACTCAAAGAAGTATCATATTCGAGCGAATTATTTATTTGTATTGAGAAGGTAAAATCATATAGCTTTAATTAAAGGAGCAAAAGTCATATTATTATCAAATAGGGCTTAAAAGGCATGTTTCTTTCAAAAGAATGGCACAAAAGATTATGGAAATAGTCCAACCATAAGCACATAACTAGATAAATAGACAACTTTAAGCAACATATATTATACATTAAATAGAATGCAAGTAAAGAATACTGAAGCATCTAATTAAATTTAAGCAAATATGTTGTAACATGCACAACTTACATTCAAATTGTACTGGAACCGCAAAAGATCATGCACAACAAATGATACAATCAGGTAAACTTAAATAGATGTCTTATGAAATATAACTATTTACAAAATTTTATTTTTGATTTCCTTATAAAAAATATATATATTATGTTTTATGGAAGAAAAAAATTATTACTTATGTAAAATTAAAATTACTTTTTGTTCTCGAAATATAAACAAATTTCGCAATAACGTAATCATTTTCAATATTTATTATTTCTTGAAAATCGATTCATAATTATAATTTAAATAATAATATATAAATTTTTTATAAGAAAATAAACCTTATTTATAAATTTACTATTAACATAAAGTCAAATAATTAAAATTTTTTTAAAAAATAATCTTAAATCGTAAATCGCAAAATTTAAATCGTCTTATATAAGTTGATTGAATCTTATCTAAACGAAAGTTTATAGATTATTATTATTTCTGATTTTCCAAATCAATACATATCGCTTCAATTAACATTTTAAATAAAAATTATTCATTCCTCACTCAATGAAGTATCATATTCGAGCGAATTATTTATTTGTATTGAGAAGGTAAAATCATATAGCTTTAATTTAAGGAGCAAAAGTCATATTATTATCAAATAGGGCTTAAAAGGCATGTTTCTTTCAAAAGAATGGCACAAAAGATTATGGAAATAGTCCAACCATAAGCACATAACTAGATAAATAGACAACTTTAAGCAACATATATTATACATTAAATAGAATGCAAGTAAAGAATACTGAAGCATCTAATTAAATTTAAGCAAATATGTTGTAACATGCACAACTTACATTCAAATTGTACTGGAACCGCAAAAGATCATGCACAACAAATGATACAATCAGGTAAACTTAAATAGATGTCTTATGAAATATAACTATTTACAAAATTTTATTTTTGATTTCCTTATAAAAAATATATATATTATGTTTAATGTAAAAAAAAATTATTACTTATGTAAAATTAAAATTACTTTTTGTTCTCGAAATATAAACAAATTTCGCAATAACGTAATCATTTTCAATATTTATTATTTCTTGAAAATCGATTCATAATTATAATTTAAATAATAATATATAAATTTTTTATAAGAAAATAAACCTTATTTATAAATTTACTATTAACATAAAGTCAAATAATTAAAATTTTTTTAAAAAATAATCTTAAATCGTAAATCGCAAAATTTAAATCGTCTTATATAAGTTGATTGAATCTTATCTTAAGGAAATTTTATAAATTATTATAATTTGTGATTTTGCAAATCAATACATATCGCTTCAACTAACATTTTAAATAAAAATTATTCATTCTCCACTCAAAGAAGTATCATATTCGAGCGAATTATTTATTTGTATTGAGAAGGTAAAATCATATAGCTTTAATTAAAGGAGCAAAAGTCATATTATTATCAAATAGGGCTTAAAAGGCATGTTTCTTTCAAAAGAATGGCACAAAAGATTATGGAAATAGTCCAACCATAAGCACATAACTAGATAAATAGACAACTTTAAGCAACATATATTATACATTAAATAGAATGCAAGTAAAGAATACTGAAGCATCTAATTAAATTTAAGCAAATATGTTGTAACATGCACAACTTACATTCAAATTGTTCTGGAACCGCAAAATATCATGCACAATAAATGATACAATCAGGTAAACTTAAATAGATGTCTTATGAAATATAACTATTTACAAAATTTTATTTTTGATTTCCTTATAAAAAATATATATATTATGTTTTATGGAAGAAAAATTTATTACTTATGTAAAATTAAAATTACTTTTTGTTCTCGAAATATAAAAAAATATCGCAATAACGTAATCATTTTCAATATTTATTATTTCTTGAAAATCGATTCATAATTATAATTTAAATAATAATATATAAATTTTTTATAAGAAAATAAACCTTAATTATAAATTTACTATTAACATAAAGTCAAATAATTAAAAGTTTCTAAAAAAATAATCTTAAATCGTAAATCGCAAAATTTAAATCGTCTTATATAAGTTGATTGAATCTTATCTAAACGAAAGTTTATAGATTATTATTATTTCTGATTTTCCAAATCAATACATATCGCTTCAATTAACATTTTAAATAAAAATTATTCATTCCCCACTCAATGAAGTATCATATTCGAGCGAATTATTTATTTGTATTGAGAAGGTAAAATCATATAGCTTTAATTTAAGGAGCAAAAGTCATATTATCATCAAATAGGGCTTAAAAGGCATGTTTCTTTCAAAAGAAGGGCACAAAAGATTATGGAAATAGTCCAACCATAAGCACATTACTAGATAAATAGACAACTTTAAGTAACATATATTCTACATTAAATAGAATGCAAGTAAAGAATACTGAAACATCTAATTAAATTTAAGCAAATATGTTGTAACATGCACAACTTACATTCAAATTGTACTGGAACCGCAAAAGATCATGCACAACAAATGATACAATCAGGTAAACTTAAATAGATGTCTTATGAAATATAACTATTTACAAAATTTTATTTTTGATTTCCTTATAAAAAATATATATATTATGTTTTATGGAAGAAAAAAATTATTACTTATGTAAAATTAAAATTACTTTTTGTTCTCGAAATATAAACAAATTTCGCAATAACGTAATCATTTTCAATATTTATTATTTCTTGAAAATCGATTCATAATTATAATTTAAATAATAATATATAAATTTTTTATAAGAAAATAAACCTTATTTATAAATTTACTATTAACATAAAGTCAAATAATTAAAATTTTTTTAAAAAATAATCTTAAATCGTAAATCGCAAAATTTAAATCGTCTTATATAAGTTGATTGAATCTTATCTAAACGAAAGTTTATAGATTATTATTATTTCTGATTTTCCAAATCAATACATATCGCTTCAATTAACATTTTAAATAAAAATTATTCATTCCCCACTCAATGAAGTATCATATTCGAGCGAATTATTTATTTGTATTGAGAAGGTAAAATCATATAGCTTTAATTTAAGGAGCAAAAGTCATATTATCATCAAATAGGGCTTAAAAGGCATGTTTCTTTCAAAAGAAGGGCACAAAAGATTATGGAAATAGTCCAAACATAAGCACATAACTAGATAAATAGACGACTTTAAGCAACATATATTATACATTAAATAGAATGCAAGTAAAGAATACTGAAGCATCAAATTAAATTTAAGCAAATATGTTGTAACATGCACAACTTACATTCAAATTGTACTGGAACCGCAAAAGATCATGCACAATAAATGATACAATCAGGTAAACTTAAATAGATGTCTTATGAAATATAACTATTTACAAAATTTTATTTTTGATTTCCTTATAAAAAATATATATATTATGTTTTATGGAAGAAAACAATTATTACTTATGTAAAATTAAAATTACTTTTTGTTCTCGAAATATAAACAAATTTCGCAATAACGTAATCATTTTCAATATTTATTATTTCTTGAAAATCGATTCATAATTATAATTTAAATAATAATATATAAATTTTTTATAAGAAAATAAACCTTATTTATAAATTTACTATTAACATAAAGTCAAATAATTAAAAGTTTCTAAAAAAATAATCTTAAATGGTAAATCGCAAAATTTAAATCATCTTATATAAGTTGATTGAATCTTATCTAAAGGAAATTTTATAAATTATTATAATTTGTGATTTTGCAAATCAATACATATCGCTTCAACTAACATTTTAAATAAAAATTATTCATTCTCCACTCAAAGAAGTATCATATTCGAGCGAATTATTTATTTGTATTGAGAAGGTAAAATCATATAGCTTTAATTAAAGGAGCAAAAGTCATATTATTATCAAATAGGGCTTAAAAGGCATGTTTCTTTCAAAAGAATGGCACAAAAGATTATGGAAATAGTCCAACCATAAGCACATAACTAGATAAATAGACAACTTTAAGCAACATATATTATACATTAAATAGAATGCAAGTAAAGAATACTGAAGCATCAAATTAAATTTAAGCAAATATGTTGTAACATGCACAACTTACATTCAAATTGTACTGGAACCGCAAAAGATCATGCACAACAAATGATACAATCAGGTAAACTTAAATAGATGTCTTATGAAATATAACTATTTACAAAATTTTATTTTTGATTTCCTTATAAAAAAATATATATATTATGTTTTATGGAAGAAAAAAATTATTACTTATGTAAAATTAAAATTACTTTTTGTTCTCGAAATATAAACAAATTTCGCAATAACGTAATCATTTTCAATATTTATTATTTCTTGAAAATCGATTCATAATTATAATTTAAATAATAATATATAAATTTTTTATAAGAAAATAAACCTTATTTATAAATTTACTATTAACATAAAGTCAAATAATTAAAATTTTCTAAAAATATAATCTTAAATCGTAAATCGCAAAATTTAAATCGTCTTATATAAGTTGATTGAATCTTATCTAAAAGAAATTTTATAAATTATTATAATTTGTGATTTTGCAAATCAATACATATCGCTTCAACTAACATTTTAAATAAAAATTATTCATTCTCCACTCAAAGAAGTATCATATTCGAGCGAATTATTTATTTGTATTGAGAAGGTAAAATCATATAGCTTTAATTAAAGGAGCAAAAGTCATATTATTATCAAATAGGGCTTAAAAGGCATGTTTCTTTCAAAAGAATGGCACAAAAGATTATGGAAATAGTCCAACCATAAGCACATAACTAGATAAATAGACAACTTTAAGCAACATATATTATACATTAAATAGAATGCAAGTAAAGAATACTGAAGCATCTAATTAAATTTTAGCAAATATGCTGTAACATACACAACTTATATTCAAATTGTACGGGAGCCGCAAAAGATCATGCACAACAAATGATACAATCAGGTAAACTTAAATAGATGTCTTATGAAATATAACTATTTACAAAATTTTATTTTTGATTTCCTTATAAAAAATATATATATTATGTTTTATGGAAGAAAAAAATTATTACTTATGTAAAATTAAAATTACTTTTTGTTCTCGAAATATAAACAAATTTCGCAATAACGTAATCATTTTCAATATTTATTATTTCTTGAAAATCGATTCATAATTATAATTTAAATAATAATATATAAATTTTTTATAAGAAAATAAACCTTATTTATAAATTTACTATTAACATAAAGTCAAATAATTAAAATTTTCTAAAAAAATAATCTTAAATCGTAAATCGCAAAATTTAAATCGTCTTATATAAGTTGATTGAATCTTATCTAAACGAAAGTTTATAGATTATTATTATTTCTGATTTTCCAAATCAATACATATCGCTTCAATTAACATTTTAAATAAAAATTATTCATTCCCCACTCAAAGAAGTATCATATTCGAGCGAATTATTTATTTGTATTGAGAAGGTAAAATCATATAGCTTTAATTAAAGGAGCAAAAGTCATATTATTATCAAATAGGGCTTAAAAGGCATGTTTCTTTCAAAAGAATGGCACAAAAGATTATGGAAATAGTCCAACCATAAGCACATAACTAGATAAATAGACAACTTTAAGCAACATATATTATACATTAAATAGAATGCAAGTAAAGAATACTGAAGCATCTAATTAAATTTAAGCAAATATGTTGTAACATGCACAACTTACATTCAAATTGTACTGGAACCGCAAAAGATCATGCACAACAAATGATACAATCAGGTAAACTTAAATAGATGTCTTATGAAATATAACTATTTACAAAATTTTATTTTTGATTTCCTTATAAAAAATATATATATTATGTTTTATGGAAGAAAACAATTATTACTTATGTAAAATTAAAATTACTTTTTGTTCTCGAAATATAAACAAATTTCGCAATAACGTAATCATTTTCAATATTTATTATTTCTTGAAAATCGATTCATAATTATAATTTAAATAATAATATATAAATTTTTTATAAGAAAATAAACCTTATTTATAAATTTACTATTAACATAAAGTCAAATAATTAAAATTTTTTTAAAAAATAATCTTAAATCGTAAATCGCAAAATTTAAATCGTCTTATATAAGTTGATTGAATCTTATCTAAAGGAAATTTTATAGATTATTATAATTTCTGATTTTGCAAATCAATACATATCGCTTCAACTAACATTTTAAATAAAAATTATTCATTCTCCACTCAAAGAAGTATCATATTCGAGCGAATTATTTATTTGTATTGAGAAGGTAAAATCATATAGCTTTAATTAAAGGAGCAAAAGTCATATTATTATCAAATAGGGCTTAAAAGGCATGTTTCTTTCAAAAGAATGGCACAAAAGATTATGGAAATAGTCCAACCATAAGCACATTCCTAGATAAATAGACAACTTTAAGTAACATATATTATACATTAAATAGAATGCAAGTAAAGAATACTGAAGCATCTAATTAAATTTAAGCAAATATGTTGTAACATGCACAACTTACATTCAAATTGTACTGGAACCGCAAAAGATCATGCACAATAAATGATACAATCAGGTAAACTTAAATAGATGTCTTATGAAATATAACTATTTACAAAATTTTATTTTTGATTTCCTTATAAAAAATATATATATTATGTTTTATGGAAGAAAAAAATTATTACTTATGTAAAATTAAAATTACTTTTTGTTCTCGAAATATAAACAAATTTCGCAATAACGTAATCATTTTCAATATTTATTATTTCTTGAAAATCGATTCATAATTATAATTTAAATAATAATATATAAATTTTTTATAAGAAAATAAACCTTATTTATAAATTTACTATTAACATAAAGTCAAATAATTAAAATTTTCTAAAAAAATAATCTTAAATCGTAAATCGCAAAATTTAAATCGTCTTATATAAGTTGATTGAATCTTATCTAAAGGAAATTTTATAGATTATTATAATTTCTGATTTTGCAAATCAATACATATCGCTTCAATTAACATTTTAAATAAAAATTATTCATTCTCCACTCAAAGAAGTATCATATTCGAGCGAATTATTTATTTGTATTGAGAAGGTAAAATCATATAGCTTTAATTAAAGGAGCAAAAGTCATATTATTATCAAATAGGGCTTAAAAGGCATGTTTCTTTCAAAAGAATGGCACAAAAGATTATGGAAATAGTCCAACCATAAGCACATAACTAGATAAATAGACAACTTTAAGCAACATATATTATACATTAAATAGAATGCAAGTAAAGAATACTGAAGCATCAAATTAAATTTAAGCAAATATGTTGTAACATGCACAACTTACATTCAAATTGTACTCGAACCGCAAAAGATCATGCACAACAAATGATACAATCAGGTAAACTTAAATAGATGTCTTATGAAATATAACTATTTACAAAATTTTATTTTTGATTTCCTTATAAAAAATATATATATTATGTTTTATGGAAGAAAACAATTATTACTTATGTAAAATTAAAATTACTTTTTGTTCTCGAAATATAAACAAATTTCGCAATAACGTAATCATTTTCAATATTTATTATTTCTTGAAAATCGATTCATAATTATAATTTAAATAATAATATATAAATTTTTTATAAGAAAATAAACCTTATTTATAAATTTACTATTAACATAAAGTCAAATAATTAAATTTTTTTTAAAAAAAATCTTAAATCGTAAATCGCAAAATTTAAATCGTCTTATATAAGTTGATTGAATCTTATCTAAATGCAAGTTTATAGATTATTATAATTTCTGATTTTGCAAATCAATACATATCGCTTCAACTAACATTTTAAATAAAAATTATTCATTCTCCACTCAAAGAAGTATCATATTCGAGCGAATTATTTATTTGTATTGAGAAGGTAAAATCATATAGCTTTAATTAAAGGAGCAAAAGTCATATTATTATCAAATAGGGCTTAAAAGGCATGTTTCTTTCAAAAGAATGGCACAAAAGATTATGGAAATAGTCCAACCATAAGCACATAACTAGATAAATAGACAACTTTAAGCAACATATATTATACATTAAATAGAATGCAAGTAAAGAATACTGAAACATCTAATTAAATTTAAGCAAATATGTTGTAACATGCACAACTTACATTCAAATTGTACTGGAACCGCAAAAGATCATGCACAATAAATGATACAATCAGGTAAACTTAAATAGATGTCTTATGAAATATAACTATTTACAAAATTTTATTTTTGATTTCCTTATAAAAAATATATATATTATGTTTTATGGAAGAAAACAATTATTACTTATGTAAAATTAAAATTACTTTTTGTTCTCGAAATATAAACAAATTTCGCAATAACGTAATCATTTTCAATATTTATTATTTCTTGAAAATCGATTCATAATTATAATTTAAATAATAATATATAAATTTTTTATAAGAAAATAAACCTTATTTATAAATTTACTATTAACATAAAGTCAAATAATTAAAAGTTTCTAAAAAAATAATCTTAAATCGTAAATCGCAAAATTTAAATCGTCTTATATAAGTTGATTGTATCTTATCTAAAGGATATTTTATAGATTATTATAATTTTTTGATTTTGCAAATCAATACATATCACTTCAATTAACATTTTAAATAAAAATTATTCATTCCCCACTCAAATAAGTATCATATTCGAGCGAATTATTTATTTGTATTGAAAAGGTAAAATCATATAACTTTAATTAAAGGAGCAAAAGTCATATTATTATCAAATAGGGCTTAAAAGGCATGTTCCTTTCAAAAGAATGGCACAAAAGATTATGGAAATAGTCCAACCATAAGCACATTCCTAGATAAATAGACAACTTTAAGTAACATATATTATAGATTAAATAGAATGCAAGTAAAGAATACTGAAGCATTTAATTAAATTTAAGCAAATGTGTTGTAACATGCACAACTTACATTCAAATTGTAATGGAACTGCAAAAGATCATGCACAATAAATGATACAATCAGGTAAACTTAAATAGATGTCTTATGAAATATAACTATTTACAAAATTTTATTTTTGATTTCCTTATAAAAAAAATATATATATTATGTTTTATGGAAGAAAAAAATTATTACTTATGTAAAATTAAAATTACTTTTTGTTCTCGAAATATAAACAAATTTCGCAATAACGTAATAATTTTCAATATTTATTATTTCTTGAAAATCGATTCATAATTATAATTTAAATAATAATATATAAATTTTTTATAAGAAAATAAACCTTATTTATAAATTTACTATTAACATAAAGTCAAATAATTAAAAGTTTCTAAAAAAATAATCTTAAATCGTAAATCGCAAAATTTAAATCGTCTTATATAAGTTGATTGAATCTTATCTAAACGCAAGTTTATAGATTATTATAATTTCTGATTTTGCAAATCAATACATATCGCTTCAACTAACATTTTAAATAAAAATTATTCATTCTCCACTCAAAGAAGTATCATATTCGAGCGAATTATTTATTTGTATTGAGAAGGTAAAATCATATAGCTTTAATTAAAGGAGCAAAAGTCATATTATTATCAAATAGGGCTTAAAAGGCATGTTTCTTTCAAAAGAATGGCACAAAAGATTATGGAAATAGTCCAACCATAAGCACATAACTAGATAAATAGACAACTTTAAGCAACATATATTATACATTAAATAGAATGCAAGTAAAGAATACTGAAGCATCAAATTAAATTTAAGCAAATATGTTGTAACATGCACAACTTACATTCAAATTGTACTCGAACCGCAAAAGATCATGCACAAGAAATGATACATTCAGGTAAACATAAATAGATGTCTTATGAAATATAACTATTTATAAAATTTTATTTTTGATTTCCTTATAAAAAATATATATTATGTTTTATGGTTGAAAAAAATTATTACTTATGTAAAATTAAAATTACTTTTTGTTCTCGAAATATAAACAAATTTCGCAATAACGTAATCATTTTCAATATTTATTATTTCTTGAAAATCGATTCATAATTATAATTTAAATAATAATATATAAATTTTTTATAAGAAAATAAACCTTATTTATAAATTTACTATTAACATAAAGTCAAATAATTAAAAATTTTAAAAAAAATAATCTTAAATCGTAAATTGCAAAATTTAAATCGTCTTATATAAGTTGATTGAATCTTATCTAAAGGAAATTTTATAGATTATTATAATTTCTGATTTTGCAAATCAATACATATCGCTTCAACTAACATTTTAAATAAAAATTATTCATTCTCCACTCAAAGAAGTATCATATTCGAGCGAATTATTTATTTGTATTGAGAAGGTAAAATCATATAGCTTTAATTAAAGGAGCAAAAGTCATATTATTATCAAATATGGTTTAAAAGGCATGTTTCTTTCAAAAGAATGGCACAAAAGATTATGGAAATAGTCCAACCATAAGCACAAAACTAGATAAATAAACAACTTTAAGCAACATATATTATACATTAAATAGAATGCAAGTAGAGAATACTCAAGCATCTAATTAAATTTAAGCAAATATGTTGTAACATGCACAACTTACATTCAAATTGTACTGGATCGCAAAAGATCATGCAAAACAAATGATACAATCAGGTAAACTTAAATATATGTCTTATGAAATATAACTATTTACAAAATTTTATTTTTGATTTCCTTATAAAAAATATATATTATCTTTTATGGAAGAAAAAAATTATTACTTATGTAAAATTAAAATTACTTTTTGTTCTCGAAATATAAACAAATTTCGCAATAACGTAATCATTTTCAATATTTATTATTTCTTGAAAATCGATTCATAATTATAATTTAAATAATAATATATAATTTTTTTATAAGAAAATAAACCTTATTTATAAATTTACTATTAACATAAAGTCAAATAATTAAAAGTTTCTAAAAAAATAATCTTAAATCGTAAATCGCAAAATTTAAATCGTCTTATATAAGTTGATTGAATCTTATCTAAAGGAAATTTTATAGATTATTATAATTTCTGATTTTGCAAATCAATACATATCGCTTCAACTAACATTTTAAATAAAAATTATTCATTCTCCACTCAAAGAAGTATCATATTCGAGCGAATTATTTATTTGTATTGAGAAGGTAAAATCATATAGCTTTAATTAAAGGAGCAAAAGTCATATTATTATCAAATAGGGCTTAAAAGGCATGTTTCTTTCAAAAGAATGGCACAAAAGATTATGGAAATAGTCCAACCATAAGCACATAACTAGATAAATAGACAACTTTAAGCAACATATATTATACATTAAATAGAATGCAAGTAAAGAATACTGAAGCATCAAATTAAATTTAAGCAAATATGTTGTAACATGCACAACTTACATTCAAATTGTACTGGAACCGCAAAAGATCATGCACAACAAATGATACAATCAGGTAAACTTAAATAGATGTCTTATGAAATATAACTATTTACAAAATTTTATTTTTGATTTCCTTATAAAAAATATATATATTATGTTTTATGGTAGAAAACAATTATTACTTATGTAAAATTAAAATTACTTTTTGTTCTCGAAATATAAACAAATTTCGCAATAACGTAATCATTTTCAATATTTATTATTTCTTGAAAATCGATTCATAATTATAATTTAAATAATAATATATAAATTTTTTATAAGAAAATAAACCTTATTTATAAATTTACTATTAACATAAAGTCAAATAATTAAAATTTTTTAAAAAAATAATCTTAAATCGTAAATCGCAAAATTTAAATCGTCTTATATAAGTTGATTGAATCTTATCTAAACGAAAGTTTATAGATTATTATTATTTCTGATTTTGCAAATCAATACATATCGCTTCAACTAACATTTTAAATAAAAATTATTCATTCTCCACTCAAAGAAGTATCATATTCGAGCGAATTATTTATTTGTATTGAGAAGGTAAAATCATATAGCTTTAATTAAAGGAGCAAAAGTCATATTATTATCAAATAGGGCTTAAAAGGCATGTTTCTTTCAAAAGAATGGCACAAAAGATTATGGAAATAGTCCAACCATAAGCACATTACTAGCTAAATGGACAACTTTAAGTAACATATATTATACATTAAATAGAATGCAAGTAAAGAATACTGAAGCATCTAATTAAATTTAAGCAAATATGTTGTAACATGCACAACTTACATTCAAATTGACCTGGAACCGCAAAAGATCGTGCACAATAAATGATACAATCAGGTAAACTTAAATAGATGTCTTATGAAATATAACTATTTACAAAATTTTATTTTTGATTTCCTTATAAAAAATATATATATTATGTTTTATGGTAGAAAACAATTATTACTTATGTAAAATTAAAATTACTTTTTGTTCTCGAAATATAAACAAATTTCGCAATAACGTAATCATTTTCAATATTTATTATTTCTTGAAAATCGATTCATAATTATAATTTAAATAATAATATATAATTTTTTTATAAGAAAATATACCTTATTTATAAATTTACTATTAACATAAAGTCAAATAATTAAAAATTTTTAAAAAAATAATCTTAAATCGTAAATTGCAAAATTTAAATCGTCTTATATAAGTTGATTGAATCTTATCTAAATGAAATTTTATAGATTATTATAATTTATGATTTTGCAAATCAATACATATCGCTTCAACTAACATTTTAAATAAAAATTATTCATTCTCCACTCAAAGAAGTATCATATTCGAGCGAATTATTTATTTGTATTGAGAAGGTAAAATCATATAGCTTTAATTAAAGGAGCAAAAGTCATATTATTATCAAATAGGGCTTAAAAGGCATGTTTCTTTCAAAAGAATGGCACAAAAGATTATGGAAATAGTCCAACCATAAGCACATAACTAGATAAATAGACAACTTTAAGCAACATATATTATACATTAAATAGAATGCAAGTAAAGAATACTGAGCATCAAATTAAATTTAAGCAAATATGTTGTAACATGCACAACTTACATTCAAATTGTACTCGAACCGCAAAAGATCATGCACAACAAATGATACAATCAGGTAAACTTAAATAGATGTCTTATGAAATATAACTATTTACAAAATTTTATTTTTGATTTCCTTATAAAAAATATATATATTATGTTTTATGGTAGAAAACAATTATTACTTATGTAAAATTAAAATTACTTTTTGTTCTCGAAATATAAACAAATTTCGCAATAACGTAATCATTTTCAATATTTATTATTTCTTGAAAATCGATTCATAATTATAATTTAAATAATAATATATAAATTTTTTATAAGAAAATAAACCTTATTTATAAATTTACTATTAACATAAAGTCAAATAATTAAAAGTTTCTAAAAAAATAATCTTAAATCGTAAATCGCAAAATTTAAATCGTCTTATATAAGTTGATTGAATCTTATCTAAACGAAAGTTTATAGATTATTATAATTTCTGATTTTGCAAATCAATACATATCGCTTCAATTAACATTTTAAATAAAAATTATTCATTCCCCACTCAAACAAGTATCATATTCGAGCGAATTATTTATTTGTATTGAGAAGGTAAAATCATATAGCTTTAATTAAAGGAGCAAAAGTCATATTATTATCAAATAGGGCTTAAAAGGCATGTTTCTTTCAAAAGAATGGCACAAAAGATTATGGAAATAGTCCAACCATAAGCACATAACTAGATAAATAGACAACTTTAAGCAACATATATTATACATTAAATAGAATGCAAGTAAAGAATACTGAAGCATCTAATTAAATTTAAGCAAATATGTTGTAACATGCACAACTTACATTCAAATTGTACTGGAACCGCAAAAGATCATGCACAACAAATGATACAATCAGGTAAACTTAAATAGATGTCTTATGAAATATAACTATTTACAAAATTTTATTTTTGATTTCCTTATAAAAAATATATATATTATGTTTTATGGTAGAAAACAATTATTACTTATGTAAAATTAAAATTACTTTTTGTTCTCGAAATATAAACAAATTTCGCAATAACGTAATCATTTTCAATATTTATTATTTCTTGAAAATCGATTCATAATTATAATTTAAATAATAATATATAAATTTTTTATAAGAAAATAAACCTTATTTATAAATTTACTATTAACATAAAGTCAAATAATTAAAAGTTTCTAAAAAAATAATCTTAAATCGTAAATCGCAAAATTTAAATCGTCTTATATAAGTTGATTAAATCTTATCTAAACGAAAGTTTATAGATTATTATTATTTCTGATTTTGCAAATCAATACATATCGCTTCAACTAACATTTTAAATAAAAATTATTCATTCTCCACTCAAAGAAGTATCATATTCGAGCGAATTATTTATTTGTATTGAGAAGGTAAAATCATATAGCTTTAATTAAAGGAGCAAAAGTCATATTATTATCAAATAGGGCTTAAAAGGCATGTTTCTTTCAAAAGAATGGCACAAAAGATTATGGAAATAGTCCAACCATAAGCACATAACTAGATAAATAGACAACTTTAAGCAACATATATTATACATTAAATAGAATGCACGTAAAGAATACTCAAGCATCAAATTAAATTTAAGCAAATATGTTGTAACATGCACAACTTACATTCAAATTGTACTCGAACCGCAAAAGATCATGCACAACAAATGATACAATCAGGTAAACTTAAATAGATGTCTTATGAAATATAACTATTTACAAAATTTTATTTTTGATTTCCTTATAAAAAATATATATATTATGTTTTATGGTAGAAAACAATTATTACTTATGTAAAATTAAAATTACTTTTTGTTCTCGAAATATAAACAAATATCGCAATAACGTAATCATTTTCAATATTTATTATTTCTTGAAAATCGATTCATAATTATAATTTAAATAATAATATATAAATTTTTTATACGAAAATAAACCTTATTTATAAATTTACTATTAACATAAAGTCAAATAATTAAAATTTTCTTAAAAAATAATCTTAAATCGTAAATCGCAAAATTTAAATCGTCTTATATAAGTTGATTGAATCTTATCTAAACGAAAGTTTATAGATTATTATTATTTCTGATTTTGCAAATCAATACATATCGCTTCAACTAACATTTTAAATAAAAATTATTCATTCTCCACTCAAAGAAGTATCATATTCGAGCGAATTATTTATTTGTATTGAGAAGGTAAAATCATATAGCTTTAATTAAAGGAGCAAAAGTCATATTATTATCAAATAGGGCTTAAAAGGCATGTTTCTTTCAAAAGAATGGCACAAAAGATTATGGAAATAGTCCAACCATAAGCACATAACTAGATAAATAGACAACTTTAAGCAACATATATTATACATTAAATAGAATGCAAGTAAAGAATACTGAAGCATCAAATTAAATTTAAGCAAATATGTTGTAACATGCACAACTTACATTCAAATTGTACTGGAACCGCAAAAGATCATGCACAACAAATGATACAATCAGGTAAACTTAAATAGATGTCTTATGAAATATAACTATTTACAAAATTTTATTTTTGATTTCCTTATAAAAAATATATATATATTATGTTTTATGGTAGAAAACAATTATTACTTATGTAAAATTAAAATTACTTTTTGTTCTCGAAATATAAACAAATATCGCAATAACGTAATCATTTTCAATATTTATTATTTCTTGAAAATCGATTCATAATTATAATTTAAATAATAATATATAAATTTTTTATAAGAAAATAAACCTTATTTATAAATTTACTATTAACATAAAGTCAAATAATTAAAAAAAATTTAAAAAATAATATTAAATCGTAAATTGCAAAATTTAAATCGTCTTATATAAGTTGATTGAATCTTATCTAAAGGAAATTTTATAGATTATTATAATTTCTGATTTTGCAAATCAATACATATCGCTTCAACTAACATTTTAAATAAAAATTATTCATTCTCCACTCAAAGAAGTATCATATTCGAGCGAATTATTTATTTGTATTGAGAAGGTAAAATCATATAGCTTTAATTAAAGGAGCAAAAGTCATATTATTATCAAATAGGGCTTAAAAGGCATGTTTCTTTCAAAAGAATGGCACAAAAGATTATGGAAATAGTCCAACCATAAGCACATAACTAGATAAATAGACAACTTTAAGCAACATATATTATACATTAAATAGAATGCAAGTAGAGAATCCTGAAGCATCTAATTATATTTAAGCAAATATGTTGTAACATGCACAACTTACATTCAAATTGTACTGGAACCGCAAAAGATCATGCACAACAAATGATACAATCAGGTAAACTTAAATAGATGTCTTATGAAATATAACTATTTACAAAATTTTATTTTTGATTTCCTTATAAAAAATATATATATTATGTTTTATGGTAGAAAACAATTATTACTTATGTAAAATTAAAATTACTTTTTGTTCTCGAAATATAAACAAATTTCGCAATAACGTAATCATTTTCAATATTTATTATTTCTTGAAAATCGATTCATAATTATAATTTAAATAATAATATATAAATTTTTTATAAGAAAATAAACCTTATTTATAAATTTACTATTAACATATAGTCAAATAATTAAAAAAATTTTAAAAAATAATCTTAAATCGTAAATCGCAAAATTTAAATCGTCTTATATAAGTTGATTGAATCTTATCTAAACGAAAGTTTATAGATTATTATTATTTCTGATTTTCCAAATCAATACATATCGCTTCAATTAACATTTTAAATAAAAATTATTCATTCCCCACTCAAAGAAGTATCATATTCGAGCGAATTATTTATTTGTATTGAGAAGGTAAAATCATATAGCTTTAATTAAAGGAGCAAAAGTCATATTATTATCAAATAGGGCTTAAAAGGCATGTTTCTTTCAAAAGAATGGCACAAAAGATTATGGAAATAGTCCAACCATAAGCACATTACTAGCTAAATAGACAACTTTAAGTAACATATATTATACATTAAATAGAATGCAAGTAAAGAATACTGAAGCATCTAATTGAATTTAAGCAAATATGTTGTAACATGCACAACTTACATTCAAATTGTACAATAAACCGCAAAAGATCATGCACAATAAATGATACAATCAGGTAAACTTAAATAGATGTCTTATGAAATATAATTATTTACAAAATTTTATTTTTGATTTCCTTATAAAAAATATATATATTATGTTTTATGGTAGAAAACAATTATTACTTATGTAAAATTAAAATTACTTTTTGTTCTCGAAATATAAACAAATTTCGCAATAACGTAATCATTTTCAATATTTATTATTTCTTGAAAATCGATTCATAATTATAATTTAAATAATAATATATAAATTTTTTATAAGAAAATAAACCTTATTTATAAATTTACTATTAACATAAAGTCAAATAATTAAAATTTTTTAAAAAAATAATCTTAAATCGTAAATCGCAAAATTTAAATCGTCTTATATAAGTTGATTGAATCTTATCTAAACGAAAGTTTATAGATTATTATAATTTCTGATTTTGCAAATCAATACATATCGCTTCAATTAACATTTTAAATAAAAATTATTCATTCCCCACTCAAAGAAGTATCATATTCGAGCGAATTATTTATTTGTATTGAGAAGGTAAAATCATATAGCTTTAATTAAAGGAGCAAAAGTCATATTATTATCAAATAGGGCTTAAAAGGCATGTTTCTTTCAAAAGAATGGCACAAAAGATTATGGAAATAGTCCAACCATAAGCACATAACTAGATAAATAGACAACTTTAAGCAACATATATTATACATTAAATAGAATGCAAGTAAAGAATACTGAAGCATCTAATTAAATTTAAGCAAATATGTTGTAACATGCACAACTTACATTCAAATTGTACTGAAACCGCAAAAGATCATGCACAACAAATGATACAATCAGGTAAACTTAAATAGATGTCTTATGAAATATAACTATTTACAAAATTTTATTTTTGATTTCCTTATAAAAAATATATATATTATGTTTTATGGTAGAAAACAATTATTACTTATGTAAAATTAAAATTACTTTTTGTTCTCGAAATATAAACAAATTTCGCAATAACGTAATCATTTTCAATATTTATTATTTCTTGAAAATCGATTCATAATTATAATTTAAATAATAATATATAAATTTTTTATAAGAAAATAAACCTTATTTATAAATTTACTATTAACATAAAGTCAAATAATTAAAATTTTTTAAAAAATAATCTTTAATCGTAAATCGCAAAATTTAAATCGTCTTATATAAGTTGATTGAATCTTATCTAAACGAAAGTTTATAGATTATTATAATTTCTGATTTTGCAAATCAATACATATCGCTTCAACTAACATTTTAAATAAAAATTATTCATTCTCCACTCAAAGAAGTATCATATTCGAGCGAATTATTTATTTGTATTGAGAAGGTAAAATCATATAGCTTTAATTAAAGGAGCAAAAGTCATATTATTATCAAATAGGGCTTAAAAGGCATGTTTCTTTCAAAAGAATGGCACAAAAGATTATGGAAATAGTCCAACCATAAGCACATTACTAGCTAAATGGACAACTTTAAGTAACATATATTATACATTAAATAGAATGCAAGTAAAGAATACTGAAGCATCTAATTAAATTTAAGCAAATATGTTGTAACATGCACAACTTACATTCAAATTGTACTGGAACCGCAAAAGATCATGCACAACAAATGATACAATCAGGTAAACTTAAATAGATGTCTTATGAAATATAACTATTTACAAAATTTTATTTTTGATTTCCTTATAAAAAATATATATATAATGTTTTATGGTAGAAAACAATTATTACTTATGTAAAATTAAAATTACTTTTTGTTCTCGAAATATAAACAAATTTTTCTATAACGTAATCATTTTCAATATTTATTATTTCTTGAAAATCGATTCATAATTATAATTTAAATAATAATATATAAATTTTTTATAAGAAAATAAACCTTATTTATAAATTTACTATTAACATAAAGTCAAATAATTAAAATTTTTTAAAAAAATAATCTTAAATCGTAAATCGCAAAATTTAAATCGTCTTATATAAGTTGATTGAATCTTATCTAAAGGAAATTTTATAGATTATTATAATTTCTGATTTTGCAAATCAATACATATCGCTTCAACTAACATTTTAAATAAAAATTATTCATTCTCCACTCAAAGAAGTATCATATTCGAGCGAATTATTTATTTGTATTGAGAAGGTAAAATCATATAGCTTTAATTAAAGGAGCAAAAGTCATATTATTATCAAATAGGGCTTAAAAGGCATGTTTCTTTCAAAAGAATGGCACAAAAGATTATGGAAATAGTCCAACCATAAGCACATAACTAGATAAATAGACAACTTTAAGCAACATATATTATACATTAAATAGAATGCAAGTAAAGAATACTGAAGCATCAAATTAAATTTAAGCAAATATGTTGTAACATGCACAACTTACATTCAAATTGTACTGGAACCGCAAAAGATCATGCACAACAAATGATACAATCAGGTAAACTTAAATAGATGTCTTATGAAATATAACTATTTACAAAATTTTATTTTTGATTTCCTTATAAAAAATATATATATTATGTTTTATGGTAGAAAACAATTATTACTTATGTAAAATTAAAATTACTTTTTGTTCTCAAAATATAAAAAAATATCGCAATAACGTAATCATTTTCAATATTTATTATTTCTTGAAAATCGATTCATAATTATAATTTAAATAATAATATATAAATTTTTTATACGAAAATAAACCTTATTTATAAATTTACTATTAACATAAAGTCAAATAATTAAAATTTTTTTAAAAAATAATATTAAATCGTAAATCGCAAAATTTAAATCGTCTTATATAAGTTGATTGAATCTTATCTAAACGAAATTTTATAGATTATTATAATTTCTGATTTTGCAAATCAATACATATCGCTTCAACTAACATTTTAAATAAAAATTATTCATTCTCCACTCAAAGAAGTATCATATTCGAGCGAATTATTTATTTGTATTGAGAAGGTAAAATCATATAGCTTTAATTAAAGGAGCAAAAGTCATATTATTATCAAATAGGGCTTAAAAGGCATGTTTCTTTCAAAAGAATGGCACAAAAGATTATGGAAATAGTCCAACCATAAGCACATAACTAGATAAATAGACAACTTTAAGCAACATATATTATACATTAAATAGAATGCAAGTAAAGAATACTCAAGCATCTAATTAAATTTAAGCAAATATGTTGTAACATGCACAACTTACATTCAAATTGTACTGGAACCGCAAAAGATCATGCACAACAAATGATACAATCAGGTAAACTTAAATAGATGTCTTATGAAATATAACTATTTACAAAATTTTATTTTTGATTTCCTTATAAAAAATATATATATTATGTTTTATGGTAGAAAACAATTATTACTTATGTAAAATTAAAATTACTTTTTGTTCTCGAAATATAAACAAATTTCGCAATAACGTAATCATTTTCAATATTTATTATTTCTTGAAAATCGATTCATAATTATAATTTAAATAATAATATATAAATTTTTTATAAGAAAATAAACCTTATTTATAAATTTACTATTAACATAAAGTCAAATAATTAAAAGTTTCTAAAAAAATAATCTTAAATCGTAAATCGCAAAATTTAAATCGTCTTATATAAGTTGATTGAATCTTATCTAAACAAAAGTTTATAGATTATTATTATTTCTCATTTTCCAAATCAATACATATCGCTTCAATTAACATTTTAAATAAAAATTATTCATTCCCCACTCAAATAAGTATCATATTCGAGCGAATTATTTATTTGTATTGAAAAGGTAAAATCATATAACTTTAATTAAAGGAGCAAAAGTCATATTATTATCAAATAGGGCTTAAAAGGCATGTTCCTTTCAAAAGAATGGCACAAAAGATTATGGAAATAGTCCAACCATAAGCACATTCCTAGATAAATAGACAACTTTAAGTAACATATATTATACATTAAATAGAATGCAAGTAAAGAATACTGAAGCATTTAATTAAATTTAAGCAAATGTGTTGTAACATGCACAACTTACATTCAAATTGTAATGGAACTGCAAAAGATCATGCACAATAAATGATACAATCAGGTAAACTTAAATAGATGTCTTATGAAATATAACTATTTACAAAATTTTATTTTTGATTTCCTTATAAAAAATATATATATTATGTTTTATGGTAGAAAACAATTATTACTTATGTAAAATTAAAATTACTTTTTGTTTACAAAATATAAACAAATATCGGAATAACGTAATCATTTTCAATATTTATTATTTCTTGAAAATCGATTCATAATTATAATTTAAATAATAATATATAAATTATTTATAAGAAAATAAACCTTATTTATAAATTTACTATTAACATATAGTCAAATAATTAAAAAAAATTTAAAAAATAATATTAAATTGTAAATTGCAAAATTTAAATCGTCTTATATA